>JAVIAB010000106.1:46224429-46352842 GCA_032433765.1 Megaustenia siamemsis | reverse complement strand
AGTGTCGAACAACACTTGAGATTAATACACATCCTTGTAAACTCCAGAGTTACTGTGAATGGTTTAGAAAAGTGTTTCTCAACCCTTTTTCTCAACCCTTTTTTTCTACCCGGATCCTTTAAGACCTTGTTTATTTCAATGAGTCCCCTTGTCCTTTCCTGAAAAGATAACCTTTCAAATTTGTGTTTGAAATACACATCATCATCATCATGTGCCATACCGGTTGGCGTAGATGATCATGTCCCTCCACATCTTCTATCTACAAGCATCGTATCAGTTCTGTTGTTGACTATTTCCATGCCATGACACCAAGCTATCCATATTTTCCTCTCTTTGTCGCCCGCGATCTCTCATTCCTTTTATTTTGCCGGTTGTAACCAAGTATTCGAACTTTCCTCTTCTCATGATGTGCCCGAAAATGTTTGATTGCTTCTTTCTGGTGTTTTTTTTACGAGCTCCCTTTTTGTGTTGGCCTCTTTGAGAACTTCCTCATTGGTCTTTTTAGCTGTCCAGGGAACTTTCAACATTCTTCTGAGAAATTCCATCTCTGTGGCCTCTAATCGTCTTTTCATTTGTTTGTCTACTGTCCATGATTCGCTTCCATAGGTCAGAATTTGTTTCTATATAGCACCGATGACTATCTATCTCATTTTTTTGAAATACATAGTGATATATATATATTCTACAAGATACTGTTACAATTGTATGCTTAAATATTTCTCTAACATATGACCTCTGTGCTTGATGACCAGAACACATTTTTTTTGGACTTCCGTTGTAAAGATGGTGGATCTAGGTCACGTTCTCTCGATCGCTGCAGAAAGTGCATTCGGGGTCTGATTAGTTCCGGTTCTCCATTGCACTTTTCTGCGTAAAGTAAAAATGATGATCTACTTATTACATCTGCGCCGCTAAAGCGAAGTCGTACGCCGGCAACAGTCCCTTTTTTGACAAATCAAGTGTTGTGAATGCGACCTTCCACGGTCTAGACTTGATCTGCGCTTTACATCACATTGGTGCTGTTCATGACCGTTGTTGGAATTCCTTGACGCAAGTTATTTCCATGTTACGCATTAATGTAAACTACTTCGTCAGCCGCAGTTTTATCTCTTTAGGGAATTTACACCGTGTTTTGTTCGTACTGCTTTCACTAGAGTAATCAGGATTCAAAAGGGAGCGAAATTGTTGTGTACTACGTCATCGTAATGGCTCATTGTACATACCTAGACCGGCCGTAGGCTAATCTTACGGTCTGTTGTTTGATGTGGGACGGTTATAATCTGACGACTAACTGTGTGTCTATATGTTCGAAATTGGAGACAACAACGATGGCCTAACATCATCAAGAGCTATACATTTATTAAAATACGACGATCATCATTTTCAAGAGGACGTGAACTTCCGTATATGGTGGATAGGCGGCGGGAACAATTGAAGGCTATGCATGAAAAGTGTTCCTTGTTGCAGTTTCCTCTGCAAAACGAAGGAATATGAAGGAGCATATTCCTAGTCCGGCTTGTTGCAGGAGCTACTGAGTTAAGTGCTCTGTACACACCGTGAGCTGTGTGTCTCATCCGTTTCGATCATGTCTCGATATTCCAATTGTTTACGATGAATGATGATATCGTATGACAGGGAACAGTTGGCTGTGTTCACTTTCTGCGCGGTTTCGCCTTATGTCTTTTGGCGTGTGCTGAGACTGCTACGATGGGGACTACAGTTACCTTACTTTGTTTGGGAGATGAGGTATTAATTCGGATGAGTCTGCTGGCACGGGCGATTGAGCAATTATGTATTTTAATTCGTTTGCAGTGATACCGGGGCCTTCCATAACCAAATAATACGTTTTTTTTTAAAAAATATAGTTCGATTGCTGCCAGGGCTAATCGAAGACCATCTCTCTTCATCATGTCAATGTGATGTTTGGCCGACTAAATAACTCATCTAACTGAAACCCGATCCCACCAATTAATAAGAAAAGACATCAAAATAATTTTGCTTTATTTCAAACTATGGGAACTTTTCAGACTTTTTATCCATAAATTGTGTTTTTCTTTATTAAAGTTACTTTCGATTACATATCATTTTACAGCTCTCTACTATGAGCACTTCTTGCAAAGAAACATCAATGTCAATAGAATTCACAGAAAATGGATCAACTATCCACATATCTATATCTAGCAGAGCACGGAAACCAACTTCTATATCACTATAAATAAAGCTGCTTTAAATGTTCCACATAAACATTTATTTCATCACTTTCAATTCATTATTGATTGTCACCATATAGGAAAATGGGCATTCAAAGGTCGTCCACTTCGCACATACACCATACGACTCAAGGGAAGAGGACTAGGTTTGGCAGTGTAAAGCTGGTCAGTGGGCAGAGGGGAAGAGTTGCAGGCAAGAAAAACGAAAGTGCCGCAGAAACCAACGGCAATCCGTCCATCATGGATAGTCACTTTTGAAGTCCGCCAAATACTTCTGATGTGTGCTTGTCTTACAGGCGCCGGAAATATTTCACTAAGCGAAATAGATTTAGATCTGAGCGTTGTATTCTACAAAAACAGGCATCACTTTGCATGGCCTCCATTTCAATACATTTGAGTACAATTGTGACTCTAACATGTGTGTGCTCACCGTCACGTGGGCAAATTGTGACTGTAACGTGTACCTCATAGTCACATGGGCTCATTGCTGCGACAAGACTTGAGCACACTGTGATTGCAACATGTGGTGTGTTTTACATTCATTGTAGTATATGTGCCCACACATGACATGAGCACGCTCTGATATTAATTAGTATATGTGCACCTCACATTCACATATAAGCAGACAGTATTTATTTCAAGGAAATTTTTGAACGCATGCATCCCTGTCATCTGATGCAGTTTGAAACAGATGAACCAATCCTGCATTTAGACATCAATATAGAAAAATCACGATAACATATATTGATTTAGTAGAGAAACACATGGTTTGTGCATTTTAAGTGCGTCCAAGATGACGGTGTATTTTCACTAGACCGTTGTCAACGAAGCGTAATTTTATTTTTGTAAACTTCTAAACGACGGAAATCAATCGTCTACGGTGCCTCCACGTGCCGTAGAGCTAATTGACTGGAGATGACCAGTCTATAATGTGGAAACGGGTTCTGGACCGTGCGACTGAGTGAGTGCACGTGAGTCTAGACCATCCATAGCAGCGATGTTCAGCGACAATATCAATCATGACGACTATAATATTCAGATGAGACAAGACTGCAAAGAAAGAGAAAAACTAGAAAAGGTAAAAGAGGTTGTATGACATTGTCGACGTGTGAGAGGCTAGCCCTAAAGTATGTGCGCGTTACATATTGGAATTGTGCATCTATAAATCACGACGGCCCATTCTTGATAAGCTACTTTGCTGCGGAGCCGATATAATGATTTTGTAAGAGACACTCTTTGATGATAGGACAGTTAGTGCCCCTGGATTTCAGCAGAGTTTGATATGCTTACGTGGGACAATGCAGATTGCAGATACATGCGATTAGGGTGTAGACCCCAGTTCCTTTCGTGGTTGTAAATATGTATGCCTATAATGGGAAGGTGGACATACAACTGGAAGAATCTCTTCGCATTCGAGGAGAAGAACGTCATTTTCTGTGGAAACTTAATGCTAGAAGAAGTCAGTGGGGTAACGTTATAATCAATAAGCAGGGGAGACCTAGAGAACGTACTGGTGTCGGTCGATTTAGTGTATTTGAATGATGGAAGGGCAACCAGATGGCCACTCGAACAAGGACTCTGACAGTGTCATAGACCGGCACTGTGTCTTCTGCCTTCGCACCGGTTTGCAGGTGGAGTGTACTGGGATTCCACGGAAGTGATCACTATCCATGTGTCCTCCTAATTGAGAAAGGCAGAAATAGAAGTCAGAAAAGCAAGCGTCATACATTCTACTATGAGAACACAGTCCAGGACGTCATTAGCAAAATTAGACATAGGAAACAGGGCACTCCTCGCAAGAGGCAGCCGCCCTGGTGGAACACAGAAGTCGAGGAAGCGTAGCGGAACAAGATACTAACGGTCAAGACATGGCAGAAAGCCAAAGGAATGGAAGAACACAACCTGAGCTCTTGAAGCGTTTGAAAGAAGAGGTCGACCAAAAAAATTATGCACTTTAAGATATGTGCTAAGCAGGCTAAGGATGCCAGTGGGATGATTTCTGTAATATAAAAGTATGCTAAGAAAATTGCTAGCCACATTTTGGCACCTTCATAGCATGAGTGGCACAACACACGACACAGAGGCATACCAGACTTAAATAGGACATGCCAGATATGGCACAAATCTGATAGAGCAAAGGGAAGGCCCTGCTTGCTACATTGAGCAGACTGACAAAAGAAATGAGGCTGGTAAGAATGAGGATACTGGAGTCCCATCCAGAATTGTGTGAGGATGTAGTGCTGGGAGAAGATCCCACAATCACAACTGATACCATTCCTACAACATCTAAAAGGTCACCATCACTGCTCCTGGTCCAGATGGTGTTCGGTACGGCGACATAGGTGATTTAGCTGACAATCTACATGCAAAAACTGGCTAAAGAGTTTAATGCTAGCATTCGGAGTGGCCAGATTAAGGAGGAGTGATTTCACAGCTACTTACTACCGCTACCGAAGCCAAAAAGGACAATTCTCAGAGCAGTGCCTACAGAATCATCACGATGCAGACACTGCGGGCAAGCAACTGGAGAAAATAGTTGCCCGTGTCTTCACCTGTCACCTTGAACAGAAACGCACGTTCCCACCAATTCTTGGAGGTTATAGGTATAACAAAGAGACATGGCTCAATGCGGCAGTCTTCGCCTGTGACGTCTTTGAAGGCTTCCACAGACGAGAGGAGACATGTGCTGCTACTATAGATCTGGAGGATACATACAACAGAGTGCCGTTTCAATATCTCATGCATATGCTCCTCAAACTGGCGTTGCACCACTTCGTCATTAGATGGGTCGCTGCAGCACTGTTTCAAAGGAGGTGATACTCAGATGTGGAAGTTGTTTATCCGAGCCTACATCCATTTTTCAAGGGCTGCAACAAGGCTCACCATTGTCACCAGTTCTATTTAACGTGTACACAATAATGATCACGAACAACAGCTGGATGAAGGGGAAGAACTATAACTTTTGCTGATGATATATATCGTCAGTATATCGACAGGGAAGAGAGAGTTGGGAAATCGCCTGCACCATACAAAACGAACTAGATCATCAGGTGCATTGATCAATTCTAATAAAGCATCGGTTGCATGGTTCTCATTTAACAATCATATCGTTAACACGGAATCACCGGTGATGCGAGTGGCAGCTGATGAGGTGACCAGGGACAGGGTGATGACGTACCTCGGAGTTAAGTTTTATCTCAGCCTGTCATATCGCGACCACGTCGACCATGTGATAACAAAATCCCGCAAAGGATTATCCACCTTGAAGGTCATGGCAGCTGCCAACATCGAACAGAGGCTACTAACCCATCTGTTCCAGGGACTAGTCCTCGCACCAATCGAGTATGCCCTGGCAGTTCTCAGTCAGTAAGTAAGACAATTGACAAGCTGGAAAAAATACAGAATGAGGCTAAGCGCATTATCTTGAGGTGTACGAGGGAAACTTCTTGTGTAGCAATGAGGTATCTTCTCGACTTTCCAACCTCCAAGATCTGGAGGGCACGAGCATACCTGAAGATAAGTGCAGATAAAGAGCATCTAATGCATCATGAGCTCAACACAGAGTAAGGTGTCAGGCTAAAATGAGGCAAATCATGGGTGGGCCGAGCAGAAGATGTCATCAAACAGGTATGTGGGCTTACCAATATCAACGCTGGCGAGGAGTGGATACCGGTGCCTACGTCATTCAGGGGGACATTCTCGTGTATTGTCACACTCGACAGCAAAATGTAGGGAACAGGATTCAGTCGTGGTCAATGCGGGAGTCAACGGTCTCATCTGGTATAACACAGATGCAGTCATCTATACAGACGGATCTGTAATACGACGCCAAAAGTACATGGCATTTACAGCACGCTCGGCAGGCAGAATAGTCAAGAAGACAGTGGTGCATACGTTATGACCACGAGTAGCATGATGATGGAGGTGATGGCAGTGACCAAAGAATTTATCTGGTTAGAGTCACAAGACTACACCTACGCCTGTATACTGATTGATTCGATGAGCATGATAGAAAAGTGGAGGCGTGATCTGTACGTTTTGCAATGGGTAGTCATTGCAGAAGTAAAAAATACGCAAGGTCACCTTTGTCTACGTTCCAGGACGTGCGGGAGTACGGGGAAATGAAAGAGCGGACAGGTTGGCTAGCTGCGCTATTGTTGAGAACGGTCAACCATTGGATCGGACGGACATGATCAGTGCCCTCCGAGAAGTTGGAGGACACAGGACTTCAATAACCATGAGTCCACGTCACTCCTTCGATGAAAGAGATGGGAGTTATGTTGGGCACAGCCACAAACGAGAAACTTAGTGGGCGAGTAAGAAGACTTAAAAACCAACACAGAACTGGAGTCGTTAGTCGCTGGACACTTCGAGACTTGCTGAGAAGGGAATTTGAACATCTATGAACATGTTCGGAGTGCAATGATGATGATGACCCGCTAATAACCCAAACTCAATAACAGTGAAACACAAGGTTAATAATAAATCCTATGGCTTAGATAAAGTAACTGCAGAGATGCTGACAGCTTTTAATACTCAAAACTTATTCTGCTTAAAAAAGTGATTTAATAAAATTTTCGATGAAGAAAAAGTTCTCACAAAGAAAGTTCTCAGGAGAAAATGGATCATTATCAAAACTTTACCTCAAATTACATAAAAAGGCATCTTAAATATTGTTATAACTGGAGAGGAATAACTCTTTATGTTCTTCTTCTACCTTTTTAGCTCCCAGTGGAGCATAGGTCTTCAACAAACATTTTCCAAGTCATTTTGTTTTTTGCCATTCTTTAAGATCATTCCATGTCTTCCCCATCATCTTCATCTCTGCCTCTATCTGTCTTCTCCGAGAATTCATTGGTCTTCCTCTTGGTTTTTTCCCCTGGGATTCCAAAAAAGGGCCTGTTGTGTAATACTCTCAGTTGGCTTCCGTAGTGTGTGTCTTATCCAGCGCCATCGTCTTCGCTGTATCTCTTTATCCATTGGTATTTGACTGGTACATTTCCATAATTCTATGTTAGTGATTTTGTCCTGCCATTTCCATCCCTTTATTCTGCGTAAGCATCCATTAATGAAAATCTGTATCTTCGTGATTGTCAATTTTGTTGTTCTCCATGTTTTCACAGCCATATAATAAGACCGCCTTAACATATGAGTTGAAAATTTTTATTTTTGTATTTAACCTCATTTCTTTGGATTTCCATATGTTTCCCAGTGCAATGAAAGCTCCTCTTGCTTTTGATATCCTTATTTTGGTATCATTTTCTGTTCCTCCCTCTTTATTTATATTACTGCCCAGATATATGTAAGATCTTTCTGGCATCCCCTGCACCTTCTTTCAATTCCGAACGTATGGACTTTGTCCCTCCTTCGGAAATCCTTGAAACGAATTCGAGAGGGGGATAGTGCGACTGGGTAAAGCACTATCTCCATATCCTGTGCCCAGGCAGAGTAGGCAAAGTGAAATGAGGAAGAAAGCACCAATGTTTAAACTTGGCACATGGAACATAAGGACCATGTGCCCTGGACTTACTAAAAAAGCACACTGAAAGAAGGACAAATTAGAACAACAGCACTCATAGATAAAGAACTAAATAGGCTACATGTTGATATTGCTGCCCTACAAGAAACAAGACTCTCAGACTGTGGTTCTGTAAAGGAAGAAAACTATACCTTTTTCTGGCAAGGCCTAAGCCCCGAAAAACCACGTATACATGGAGTAGGCTTTGCTGTACATAACAAACACATAAACTCCATAACCACGCCAAAGGAGTGTCTGAACGCTTGATGATACTCCAGCTACATACGAAGAGTGGATCAATAAATATCATTAGTGCCTATGCACCAACGTTGGCTGCATCAGACGAAGAGAAAGACAACTTCTACCAACACTGCAAATGACCATTGACTCACTTCCAAAAGAGGAACTATTATACTTACTCGGTGATTTCAATGCACGCACAGGATCTGATCAGCAATATTGGCCAACATGTCTAGGTCACCACGGCATTGGAAAAATCAACGGAAATGGCCAGCGACTCCTAGAATTCTGCTCAAATAATCACCTATGTGTAACAAATACATACTTTAATGTGAAACACAAGCATAAAGTAACATGGCGTCATGCTAGAAGTGGTCACTGGCACCAACTAGACCTAGTTCTTACACGTAGGCAGTCTTTAAATAACATCAGAATAACACGAACATATCACAGTGCAGACTGCAACACAGACCACGCTCTAGTCATTAGTAAGATCAAAGCCAGAAGTAGTCGTATCTACAAATCAAGAGAGCCTGCAGCAGCCAAGATCAACATCACAGCGACAAAAACCACACCAACCGAAGACATTTTTAGATCCAAGTTTGATGAACTGGTAGAAGAAGTAGAAGATGCATCAAGTGTGGATGACAACTGGTGCTCCCTGAGAACACACATCTATAACTGCGCTCTATCTACCTACGGCCAGAAACGGTTCTCAAAGAACGACTGGGTCGAAGAAAATGCAGCAAGACTAGACCCACTAATAGCTAATAAGAAAAAGGCTCTACTGAACTTCAATAATAATCCCAATCAAATCACCAAGGATCAGCTCAAACATGCGCAAGCCACCCTACAACGCGAAGCAAGAAGATGCGCAAACGAATACTGGAACAATCTATGCTCTGAAATACAGAAAGCCTCAGACAGGGGCGACTCAAAAACCATGCATGACAATATAAAAAAGGCCCTTGGACCAAAAATAACAAAATTAGCCCCCCTAAAATCCAAGTTTGGAGAACCTATTACTGACAAGGGACAACAAATGCAAAGATGGGTTGAACACTACTCTAATCTATACAGTGACGACAGACCAGCAAACACAGCTCTAGCACAATCAATACCCAAATATCCTACAATGTTTGAACTGGATGTTGAGCCTACTATGAACGAACTTGCTGACGCTATAAATGCCCTCTCAAGAGGAAAAGCTGCAGGAAATGACAACATTCCCACAGATGTACTAAAGGACAACCTAAGCGTACTACTTCCACACCTATACAAACTGCTAATTAAATGCTGGAGAAACGGAGAAATACCTCATGATATGAGAAATGCCAAGATTATAACGCTGTACAAGAATAAAGGAGACAGGGGCGACTGCAATAATTACAGAGGCATTTCTCTCCTTAGCACAACAGGCAAAGCTTTTGCTAGAGTCGTACTTAATCGCCTGCATAGACTTGCAGAACGGGTGCTTCCCGAGTCCCAATGCGGTTTCAGACCCGGGAGATCAACCATAGATATGATCTTCACTCTTAGACAACTGCAGGAAAAATGTCGGGAACAAAATATGCCGCTCTATATTGCCTTTGTGGATCTCACAAAGGCATTCGACACAGTAAACAGAGATGGTCTCTACAAGGTGTTAGAAGGCATAGGCTGCCCTCCTAAATTACTTAGGCTGATAATTTCCTTCCATGAAGACATGAATGGCAAAGTCCATTTTGATGGGAGTCCATCAGAGAATTTCAAAGTCAACAAAGGAGTGAAACAGGGATGTGTCCTCGCCCCCACCCTTTTTGGTATATTTTTTGCTGCCCTCCTAAATTACACCTTCGAAAACAGCTCAGGAGATATTTACATTCGCACTAGACCAGATGGCTCACTGTTCAACCTAGCACGACTAAGAGCAAAAACCAAAACAAATGTTGCCCTACTTAAAGAATTTTTATTTGCTGACGATGCAGCCCTAGTCGCTCATAGTGAGGCCACCCTACAGTCGCTGATCAACAACCTGGATAAAGCATGCGACCTTTTTTCACTGTCAATTAATGTTCAGAAGACAGTAATACTAAATCAAGGTGACTTCAAACCTATCTATTACTCTAAAAGACTGCCCACTAGAATCAGTACAGAAATTTACATATCTTGGATCCACAGTTACGCAAACCATCTCTCTTGATGAAGAAATAAACTGTCGAATTGGTAAGGCAGCTACGACCTTCGGCAAACTCACAAAAAGGGCATGGAACAACACGAAACTAACTCAAAAGACTAAACTCTTAATATATCAAACATGTGTGCTTAGCACACTACTATATGGATCCGAAACCTGGACAACATACTCAAACCAGGAAAAAAGACTAAATGTCTTCCACATGCGATGTCTCCGCAAAATAATGCACATCAAATGGCAGGACAAAATAACCAACTTAACTGTCCTGCAACGTGCTAAGACCCTAACAATCATGTCGATGCTCAGAAGTCGAAGGCTAAGATGGCTGGGGCATGTCCAACGGATGGAAGAAAAACGCATTCCTAGGCAAATACTATATGGCGAGCTAAAACACGGAAAACGACAAATCGGCAGACCTAAACTACGATATAGAGATATCTGCAAATCATCTCTGAAAGACTTCTCCATCTGTGAAAACGACTGGCAACATCTGGCAAGTGATCGCACATCATGGAGAGCACGTATAAGGAACGGTATAACAACATTTGAGACTGTTCTAAGACAGGACTTAGAAGAGAAGAGACTCATGAAAAAGGATGGTAAACCCTGTGGACCAGCGAGCCTGACCTGTTCATTATGTGACCGCGTGTGTTTGTCAAACATTGGTAGAATTAGCCACGAGAGAAGCTGTTCAACAAAACAATACCTCAAAAAAATACGCAATAGCCTCCACTAGACCGTCTGACAAGACGAAAAGGGCCATATATATGTAAGATTGTACGTCTAATAGAGGTATTTCTCCTAGTATTATTTGGTTATTGCCAACTGTATTAATTCTCATAATGTTGGTCTTATCTCTATTTATCTTTAGTCCTAGCTGTTGTGATCTCTCATCAAGTATGCTCATTTTATCCTGCATCTGTTGATGGCTGTGTGATAGGAGAGCTATGTCATCAGCAAAGTCTAACTCATCAAGTTGTTTGGGCAGTGACCACAAAGAGAAATGGAGACAGAAGGCATCCCTGCCTTACTCCTGTTCTTGTTTCAGAGGAATTCAGAGGTCTTATTACTGGAGAGGAATAACTCTTTATCAGTTGCCTCCAAAGTTTTCTATACAATCATGCTGAACAGAATAAAAGATGTTATAAGATAATACTATGCAAAGCTACCAAAGCAGGTGATGGATGGTGTTGCGAGAGTAGCCGACAAGTAGTGCCGGTTAATAGTAGTGTCACACTCCATGATGGCAGGCAAACGATCCCAGTTGTAGAGACAATGACTGCGGTCTCCGAATAGTAAAGTCACTGCCAAGCAGGAAAGGAATGACAAACTACCTTCTTATAGTGCCTGGTATAATTATATCAAAACACAACTTAATATCTACATTTGACGACGTTTATGGGGCTCCAAAACAACCACTTCGTCCAGTAGAGAGCGTCAGGTGCTACATGTGACAATAAGCAACAGGTGACACCAAATCGTCATAAAGCTACTGTAAGCGAGATAAAAATAGAGAGAGTCTATCAATAGGAACTTGGAACATTCGATCAGCATTCCAAGCAGACAAGCTAGAAAAATCAGTCAAGAAATGGAGAGAATGAAATTGAACGTCCTGGGACTATATGAAATGAGATGGAAAGGAGCAATATTATTACAACACGATAATGTAAAAGTAATTTACTGTGGAGAAACCACACAAGAAGGATGATTATGCATTATGATAGAGAAAGTAGAAAAACGGAAAGTATTTTTGCCAGTATCATAGAATTCTGCTAGCGTAATTGAGAGTTAGACCATTGGATATCAACATAATTCAAGCTTATGTCCCAGCAAGTAACAGCGAAGAATAAAATATCCCGAAAAGACACCTCTTACAACGAGCTAGAGATGGCCATGGAAGAGTATAAATCCTAAGAAATATAACTATTATATTAGGGGATTTCAACGTAAAGATAGGAACAGATAAAGTGCATAATGTGATTATAGGATATGGCCTAAGAAATATATTTTTTTTTTTGCGTTTGCCAGACGTTTTTTTTAACTTTGACGAAGTCCCTAGAAACTATGAACTGAATTTTGCGTGTTAATCCGTTTTTTCCTGGCAGGCGTGTGCACAGGGGTTCCTCACCGCACAGGCAGATAACTCCGTCTTCGGAGGTACCCATATTGTTTCCGTCCATGAGTAATTGACGTTTCAAGTCGGGCTCCGCTGCTGAGACCAGAGGTGAGACCCCCACAGAAATAAATGAAAAGGGCTAAATTGACAGATTGGACATAGACACATGAAATGAATATAGGTAACACAGGTTCAAGCAACACCATAGTCGACTATGGATATGGCAAAGCCCAAACAACAAAGTACATAATCAAATCGATTGTATACTGGTACAAAGAATATCCAGGAAGGGACTAACATCTGTTAAAACAGGATCAGGAGCAGATTGCAATAGTGACCATGTTCCAATAGTTGGAAAAAAGAGAATAAACTGCGGAAAACACAACTAGTTATTAGGGTATTAGACCCAACAAAAGTTTTGCCATTCTGGTTCCACCGTCTTATATATGAATATTGTTGTGTTTAAAAGTGTTAAATAATTCCATATTTTCCTACAGTCAAACAAGAAATGCTCTTTCCTATTTCTCTATGAATATTAATACATGATAGTATTAAATGGATAAAGGGAGGTGATTACGTTATCAGAATGGACCTGTCACTTGATGTAGAAAAAGGAAAGTGAGTTCGGGTGTTGCGTGTATGTTTATATCGAACACTCGTGTGTTTTAAACCCCATATTTTTACCACATGTTTTTTTGTACAGACGTGGGCAGATACAATGGAATTAAGACAAAGACCTTATGATAGTTTAGTAGATTATACACCATGAATTAAAAACAATAACGTTCAATATAAAACAGAAAACAAAGATATATATTTACTCTTTTATTATCTCAGTAGATATATAACATAGCATATAGTGGATATTATATAACATTACATAGTTACACTATTTATTAAACTAATAAATATATAGTATAAGGATACAATTTATTTCTAGCTATGTAGTTGGGTCTGCATAGCTCTGTGATATAAAGAGACATAAGGGGTGAAACTGATAGAGATTGCTGGTGGGTCGAAGCTGGTAGTGTAAAGAGTTAAATATCTAAAGGCGTAGTTGAGACGTTATCATCAGCTACCTTCCTTTTTATATAGAAATAGGAAATTGAATTTCTTGTTTGACTGTAGAAAATATGGAATTATTTAAGACCTTGAAACCTACATTTTTCCCACCCTTGGTCTTTTATGTGTCGAGGACATCTAAAAACATATCTTTATTTAATTTGTTGTGCTGCTTACTTAGCCCATTACAACTCATTTTATCGTAATCCCCACTACAATGGTACGATTTACTACATAAGCTAATAAGAGCTGTCCCTTCGTACTCTAATTTAAAAAGACCAGGCGTTCCTTTGGCATACGCTTTAACACCTTTATATTTTATTCAGTCTGTCTTGCTAACATGCTCATCGCAAAACTCTGCGGGAAACCAGACTTTATATACTCTATTAAACTCATCCTGCAGACCTGATTTAACTATGTCCTCTAACTTTGGTGCGCTTAAAGCCAAGTATAAACTATCGGTATCTGTTTCGTATAACTGAAAATTGGGCCTATCTATAAACCTATCTAAGAACTCGAAATAAAAATCTAACATACGAAGTTTCGTACAGTGATAGATGAAGAAACCTATTTGCAAGTCCCATAGATGCAAAGTCACAATTTGGCAGAAACATGTTTGTATTGACAAAGTACATGTTTGAAAATGCTAGAAGATATGTTTTATTAGCAGAGGACGGATTTTGTATTAGCAGAGGACGGATTTGTTGGACTGACTTAACAATGGAGTTGGACATTTTTATTCTTTTATTTATCCGAACTTCTTTGGATTTACATATGTTTTCCACTACAAAAATTGGCATGAAACATTAAAGCTGGTCATTGTAGATCAGAAAACTAGGAAGCCAGGCCGAAAACTAAGAAGCAGAGCAGAAAACTGCGAAACAGGGGCAGAAAACTATGAGGGAAGGTCAGAAAGCTAGGAGGGAAGGGAAAAAAGTTAGGAGGTAATGGCAGAAATCTAGGAGGGAAGGGCAGCAATCTAGGACGTGAGGGCAGATATCTAGGAGGAAGGGCAGAAACTTAGGAAGGAAGGTCAGAAATCTAGGATGGAAGGTCAGGAATCTAGGAGGGAAGGGTGAAATCTACGCGGGATGGGTAGAAACCTAGGAGGGAAGGTCAGAAATTTAGATGGGAGGTCCAAATTAGACTCAAAGTAAAAAAATTAGACCCAAAGTAAAAAAAACTTGTACACAAAAGTAAAAAAAAGTTAGTTCCACAGTAAAAAAATCTTAGATGGATATTCAAAAACGTATCCCCAAACTCAAAAACCTTAGTTCCATAGTCAAAACGTTTAGCCCCAAAGTCAAAAAATTTACTCCCAAACTATAAAAAGTTACAACCAAGGTAAAAAATTTAGTCTCAGAAACAAAAAGTTAGTCCCAAACGACCCCCCCCCCCAAAAAAAAAAAATCTTAGATACATGCTCAAAAAGCTTAGACTCATAATAAAAAAAAAGTTAGGCCTAAAGTCCAAACATTTGGTCCTAAACCCCAAATAGTTAGGTATCTCTTTTAGGCATTCTATAAGTTGTTTGTGGCGTACTCTATCAAAAGCTTTGGTGTAGTCTATGAAGCAGGCATATATTGGTTTGTTTACTTCTGTGTATTTTTCGATTAATGTTCTCATGCAGAATATGGCTTCTTTTATCCCGCTATTTTTCCTAAATCCATATTGCTGCTCATCTAATTCAATATTGATTTTACTCTTAATCCTTCTTTGTATAACTTTTAGCAAGATTTTTGTAACATGGCTCATTAGGCTTATTGTCAACTGCACCATTATTTTTAGGCAATGCAATGAAAGTTTATGTTTTTAGTTCATTTGGTATGAATTCTGTGTGGTATATGTCGTTGCATATGTCTATAATCTCTTCAATGCCAAAATCTTCTAGTGCCTGTATCACCTCTATCTGTATGTATGCTGTCATGTCCTGCTGCTTTCCCCTTCTTCATTGTTTTTATAACTTTTCCACCTCAGATTTTAAGATTTTATAGCCTGCTGTACATTTTATAACTGGTTTCTTGTCCCTTTGATCTTGAAATATTTCTGTTATACATTCCTGACATCTATCTATAATATCTTTATTGTCTGCAATGCTTCCACCTTTGTGGCTTTTTTTATTGTTATTAGTCATTCTCTTTATTTCTGTGTGCATTCCTCTTAAGTCTTTTTTGCTTTCCATAGTTTCTATTTCTATACATTTTTGGCTGAGCCAGTCTTCTTTTGCCTTTTTGTACATTTTGCGTATTTCATTATCTATTTTATTGTATTGGGCAGTGTTCTTCGCTTGTCTCCTTTTTCCATTATTTCTAAGATTGTGGTAGTTATCTATTTTTGTTTTTTGTTCTCTTCCCATTTGAGTAAGGTGTCGCAGGTTTCTTGTATGCTTTTCTTTATGCATTGCCATTTGGTTACTACTTTTTCATCAGGATTTTCTCTTCTGTATTGCTCAATTCCTTCTTCTATCAGCTTCTGGTATGTGATCTTTACTTGTATTGTATAGGTATCTTTAATAACTTTTTGATTTAAAGCTGTTATATCTAGTGGATTTGTTGATGAATTAGACTTTTGCTTCTTTCTCTTTAGTTTGATTTTCATTTTAATCATTACAGGATTGTGATCTGAATTAATATCTGCTCCTGGGTAGGTTTTGGCTTTCTTTACGCAGTTACGGAACCTTTCTTTTATCATTATGTAATCTATTTGATTCATCTTCTTATCTCCAGGGGTTTTCCATGTGTATAGTTTTCTTTTCTCTTGCTCAAAGTAGGTGTTACATATTATCAGCCTGTTTTCTTCACAGAATTGTATTAATCTTTCTTTTCTGTCATTTCTTTTACCTAAACCATGATTTCCTTATACCTACTTTAGCGTTCATGTCACCCATTACAATCAAGATGTCTGAAGATTTCACTTGTTTCGTAACTTATTTAGGTCTTCATAGTATGCATCTATTTGATCATCTGTGTAGTCTTGAGTAGGTGCATATGTCTGTATTATTGCAATGTCGAATGGTGTTGCTTTCAACTTGACTAGTATAATCCTTTCACTGTATGTCCAGTGGGTACTTATATATTTTTGTAGCTCTCTTTTTATCAGTATTCCTACCTCCTTTGATGTTCTGTTGTGTTTCCTGAGTATATAAATGTATATGTTTCGTCCTCTATGTATCCACATTCTTTCCATCTTGTCTCTGATATGCCTAAAAGAAATCTATATTTATTCGTTCTGCTTCTTGAATCAGATTTTCCAATTTCCATTCTTGATATAGAGTCCTAACATTCCAAGTACTTTTGTTAAGATATCTTCTCCGACATAAGTTCGAATTCCTCTCCATGGCTTCCTCTGGATTAGTTCGTGATGAGGCTCCAATCTCTTTCACGGTGGTCAGTCACATTCGTCTTTCGTGTCCAGAATATTGCCTCTTGTGTACCACATACTTTGCTGTTTTCGCTTTCTAGGTCGTTGGTCATTTCTGACTCTTCCGCCCCATCCACTGTTGCAGACTTTGTACAATTCAGAATAGGCATTTCCGTCTGCCTGGCGCGACAGTGAAAAACAATGACCTATCACCGATAGGTCAATCTCGAATGAAAAGAAGATAAATACCCACTTAACAACGAGAATTTCCACCATCCACCAGCCTGTCATAAGTTAAACAACCACAACAGGCATGAGCAGAATATTTATCCCAAGAATCACACACCGCGTGTAACCGGCGTATTTCGAAACAACACACGCTGTAACGGAAAACACTGTCCACACATGGACGCCGTCTTGAAACTTTTTAGTTAGCATTGTAAATTATGAAAAAACACGATTTCGCTGTTAATTAATAACTCGTATACTTTTGCTCAAATTTGTTTATATGGAGACGCAACACATGTTTTCTGACTTCCGACCTATCTATATATTACAATAAAGAGATAAAAAGCCACCTTGTTAGTTGAACCATTGTTGTCATGACAACCAGGGAGGTGAGTGCTGAAATAGTCGAAAAATGTTGTAGGGTTGTAGTAGGTTTGATTGCCACATACATTGAAGCATATATATTAATAACGGATCGAATTGCTTTAGCTGTATCTAGGAAGATTTGGAATCCAGTGGCTAGTTGTGCACTGACATTTAACTCAATGAGATGGATTGTTATTAAGTTAAATATTCTAATAAAATATTACAGGAGTCGTGCCTCCGTTGCCTTCTCTGAATATTCCCCGCTGATGTGTAACGTTGGTTTTTGGTTCATAATTCTTGCTTATTCTCTTTGTGTCTTGATTTCACAACATCAGAATAAGGTGTGACCCAGGAGGTTGGGAACTGTTACTGCATGGCCGGACTCCAGAGGATAAGACCATATCGTTTTCTTTTTTTTATATTATGATGTCACAATGGTGTACGAGAGTAGACATGTTATGCCTGTTGCCCAGTATATTTGATTCCCACATGATACAAACGTAATTTTGGTGGTAGACCACTTCATGAAGATGCATTAGAGGAGTAAATGTGATTTTTACAGATGCACAACTTGTAAAATGTTACTATATAAAGCCTCCTCATGGTAAAATATCCATTGAGTTATACAGGGTGTTTATAAAGTCTCACTACACTTGGTATCTAGGTCAATTTGAAAAAAAATGTTTATGACGTCATCACAATATGTGCTCCCACTGTCAATGAAATTTGTTGAATAAGTTTATTGCTACTGGAAATGTGGAAGATGCTCCACGATCTGGTAGGCCTGCTGTGAATGATGAAATATGTTTAGATATCCAAGACAGAATCCTTAAAAGTCCGTACAAGTCATTAAGAAAACTGTCGCAACAAGTGAACTTACCATTGAGCACATATTGTGATGACGTCATAAACATTTTTTTCAAATTGACCTAGATACCAAGTGTAGTGAGACTTTATAACACCCTATAGTTTCATGTTGTGGGATTTGACCGGTCATGGAGCATGTTTCTGTTTTAATAATTTATTATGATGTTTGCATACTATTTGCATTTAGATGATTTCCAAAGGTTTAGAGTTTTCTTTAGATTTTATATTAAAACAGTTTCACAGATATGATTATGTGTTATTTGTATATAACCAGGTCAACTGTCAATGTACTCTCATTAAGTATTGTCCATACTTCAATAAACCATTCTACTGAAAAATACACATACATTTGTTGATGTACGCAGAGTTATGGCGACATTTCGTACAGTGTTCTGGTCATTATTTGGTCGCGGAGAGCCAGATGCAGTCAAACTTGGGGGCTACAACAACACATTTACTGAAGACATTGGCTACATTATATACGGTGCCTACAACGTTGCCATGGTAACTGTGCTACTTAATATGCTGATCGCTATGATGACACGTTCTTTTACTTTAATCGCAGTAAGTGGATTCTCATATTTATTGTCACATGTATTAATGTTAACATTAACTGGGATTTTTTTAACGTGTGGTTAACAGCTCAGTATATGGTAATAGTAATGGTAAATCAGACAAAAGGTAACAAAACAAATAAATCAGCACAATTCAGAAGCGGCACAATGCAATAGAGAAGATACAAAACATTGATGAACAGTGGGAGATGCTGAAAGAATCAATACAACAAACATCAAAAGAGTTCATATCACCAATGAGGACAAATTCAAGAAAGAAATGGATAACAGATGACATTTTACAGCTAATGGATTCAAGAAGAAGAAATAAGGATAACAAAGATGAGTATAAGATATTAAATAAAGAAATTGTAATAAATGCAATGAAGCAAAAGAAGCATGGCTAAACATAGATGTAAAAGAGATTGAAACGCAACAAAAAAGAGAATGCCAAAACTATATACAAACAAATTGAAGAATTGACAGGCAGAAAAACGCAATCAAAAACTGGATGTTTAAGATCAAAGGAAGGAGAACTGTTAATTGAACAAGAAAGCTTAAGGGAACGATGGACAGAATGCATTAAAGATCTATACGATGATGAACGAACAGAAGTAAATATTAAGAATAATGGGGTAGGACCAGAAATACTCCCAAAAAAAGTTAAAGACGCCTTGCGCAATATGAACGCAGGAAAAAGCTCCTGGGCCAGATAATATAACTAAAGAAAAGATTGAAGCCATGGGTGATTTTAGAATAGAAACAATAACAAAAATATTGAATCAAATCTACAACAGCATATATTTACCAAAAGACCTGCTAAAATCAATAGTCATAGCCCTACCAAAGAAATCTGGTGCGATTGAGTGCGATGATCAATAATAATAAGTCTTATGAGTCACATGACTAGGATATTACTAAGAATCATCATGCGAAGAGTGCGAAACAAAATCAGTCAAGGAATTAATGAACAGTGGTTTTCTTGGAGGTAAAAGAAAGAACATTCTATATACATCATAAAATCTTTAGTAGAAAGAGCCATAGAGGTGAAAACAGATGTATAAATATGTTTCATAGATTATACCAAAGCATTTGACAAAGTAAAGCACAAAGAAATAATCAAAATTTTAGAAGGCATAAACGCATAAACAAAGACAGCAAAGATCTAAGAATAATAAAGACCATGTACTGGCAACAAACAGTGGCCATAAGAACTGGAAATCAGTTGGGAATGTTTGAACAAATAAAACAGGGTGCTAGGCAGGGCTGTGTGCTGTCACAACATTAATTTAATATGCATAATGAGATTAAAATATTACTAAGAATAATCATGAGACATGTAATGAACAAAATTAATCCAGAAATAAGTGAGGAACAATGTGGATTTGTGGAAGGAAAGGGCACCAATAATGCAATATGCATCTTAAGAACATTGATAGAAAGATCTATAGAGGTAAAGAAAGATCTATATATGTGCTTTATAGACTACACGAAAGCATTTGACAAAGTAAAGCATGTGGAAATAATCAATATGCTGGAGAAATTAAACATTGATGGCAAGGATCTGCGAATCATAAAAAAACATGTACTGGCAACAAACAGTAGCTATACGAATTGACAACCAAACAGGACAATTCCAATATATAAAGCAGGAGTCAGACAAGGTTGTGTTCTGTCGCCGGATTTGTTTTCACTTTACAGCGAATATATTATAAGATCAATAGTAGACAAAAAAGGAATTGAAGTCAACGGTCACAACATAAATAATTTGCGATATGCGGATGACACAGTCTTAATAGCAGAGACAGAGAATGAACTACAAGAAATGATAGACATAATTGTAAAAGAAAGCAACAAGAAAGATCTCAGTCTGAATATTAAGAAAACAGAAGTAATGGTTATATCGAAGAAACAATCACCACCATCATGCAGCATTAAAATAAACGAGACAAATCTGAAACAAAGCAACGTTTCAAATACTTGGGCACAATAATAACATCAGATGGGAGATGCACCACAGAAATAAAAAGCAGAATAGCTCAGGCCAAAATGGCATTTCAGAAAATGATAAATATCTTATGCAACAAATCTATGTCAATAAAAATAAGAAAGAGAGTTCATCGGTGCTATATAGAAACAATTCTGACCTATGGAAGCGAATCATGGACAGTAGACAAACAAATGAAAAGACGATTAGAGGCCACAGGGATGGGATTTCTCAGAAGAATGTTGAAAGTTCCCTGGACAGCTAAAAAGACCAATGAGGAAGTTCTAAAAGAGGCCAACACAAAAAGGGAGATCTTAAAAAACATCAGAAAGAAGCAATCAACATTTTTCGGGCACATCATGAGAAGAGGAAAGTTGGAATACTTGGTTACAACTGGCAAAATAAAAGGAAAGAGAGATCGCGGGCGACAAAGAGAGAAAATACTGGATAGCTTGTTGTCATGGCATGGAAAACAGTCAACAACAGAACTGATACGATGCACTGTAGATAGAATATTGTGGAGGGACATGATCACCTACGCCAACCTGTATGACACATGATGATGATGAATGAGATTATTTTAAGATCCGTAAAGGGCATGCCTGGAATAACAATCTGAGATCAAAATATAAATAGCGTAAGGTATGCTGGTGATAAGGTCATAACCGCTAAGAGTGAAAATGAATTACAAGAAATGTTAGATATAAAGTGAAGGAAAGTAAAAATAAAGGATTCAGCCTTAATAGCAAAAAGACAGAAATAATGGTAATAACAAAGAAAAAGACATCGCCACAATGCACAATAAAGACAAGTGGAACATTACTAAAACAGGTAAATGAATTTAAATATCTGGGAACAATGTTGACCTCAGACCTCAGTACTTAGATGTACTACAGAGGAGAGATGCAGAATGGCTCAGACAAAAGCAGCTTTCCAAAAAATGAGGAAGATACTGTGCAATCCATTTTTGACAATAGAAACAAGAAGCTTTTCTTAAGATCAGCTATTTCTCCTATCTTCTTTCCTTTTTCAGCTGTTTCGGCTGAAAACCATCAAAGTAGATCAGTGTCTGCGATAAATTAATCAATTTATAGGAGAGAAGGGGAAATTCTTGATGGGCAAGAACATAATATTAGTATTTCCACTTTGTTTGGTCATTGGTCATATTGCCCTTGGCACATAAGTTTGGCTCAAACTTTCGTTCTACATTTTTTTTCCACATCTAAATTTGTTGTGTGCTTCTCTTTTTCTCTTTCTCTTGTGGGTCGACGGCATTGTCAGTTGCTTATTTTAGAGATGTTTTCTTGAAAAAATGTATTTATCATTCTCTTCTATTCTTACTTGTAGCTCACTCTTCTATGTAATGTTATGTATATTCCATTGACCTTTCGAGCCGTAGCCGGCCCATAGGGTCTAGACAAGGATACTCCTTCTCTTATCTGAATTTTTGTTCTAGCAATTTTCAATTCTTTTAAAGATATTTTAGCAAATCTCGCAATTTGTCTCTGTTCTGTGCAAGCAGCTCTATCTCATTGAGGGAGCCGAATCCTGCTGCTCTTGCCTCTCTCATCAATGTTCTTCTCAGTGTCTCTCTAGGTCTTCCTCTTTTCCTCTTACCTGTTGTTTCCCATATGAGGGCTTGCTTTGCTATTCGGTTATTATCTCTTCTCATCACATGTCCAACATATGACCATCGTCTTTTCTTTATTACTGAATATATCAGTGGTTGATTGGCGATTTCTCTAATTTCCTCGTTTGTTTTGAATTCGTTCCACGCTATACCAAGTATTTTCCTTAGACATTTATTTTCGAATGTGTTCAACTTTGTTTCTATATCTCTTGTTGTTTTCCAGCTTTCACACGCATACGTAAGGGTTGATAGTACATTTGATTTGAATAGTCTAAGTTTTATGTATAATACCCACCTATTTAAAACTGTAGAAAAAAAATTACTAAAGCTCCATGTGGCGTTAAAATGAAAATGTGCCGTATAACCTTCACTCAGTTTAATTGTTAATTGATGTGGAACCTTTGGCTCTACTCAAGGTCATGAAATTATTATTTTTTTTTAAATTTTATATTATAATTTTACATTAGGAATGTGACAAGTGTACACTGCAAATTATATCATGCTTGCCAACTGGTGATAAAGATTTTGTCTTTCAGTGCACATTATATCGAATCACAATAAATTTGTGCATAATTTAATTAAAATTTCATGTTGTAATTACTCTTTGTTGTCTTCTTTCTTTTTGATTTTTTTAAGGTTTGAAACAATATCGCCTGGACCTTGTTTCATAGCAAAGATTTTTTGTCAAAATTTTCAGGAAGATTCAGACCGAGAGTGGAAGTTTGCAAGAAGTCTTCTTTATATGGACTACATTGGAAATGGTGGAACATTGCCTCCTCCACTTAATATTATTGGCGCTCCAAAGGCTTTGCTTAAATTGATTTTCTGTCACTTGTGTTGCTGCAGCCGTGCTTCTGAAGATGAGGGTAAGAAGTTTTAGATATTCATTTCGGTAAGCATTTTATTTGTAAACAGCACCTTGGTTATTTTTTTCTGTTTCTACATCCCACAATCCTGGTGTCTCTTTGGTGCACTACTGACAAATGGCATCAACATTCTGCATGTATTTCTATCTTCAGTCATTCTTTGAAATCTGCAAAATCGAGCCACGTCCTTTTTTCTGAGTTATAGAATAAATAACGTCTGTACAAACTAAAATTAAGATAATGTTGTTAGGTAATTATGTTATCAAACTTATTTGAAAGGTGAGTGTGTTATTATTGTTGTTATTTAACCACATTCTGCATGTGAAAAGTCTTCACATGTTGATGTATTTGATAAGCCCGGACTTCTGGTCCCAAGATGGTGAAATGGAGTTAAAGTTCTCTCGACAACTGCAGGATTTGCATTTTGAGACTGATTAATTCCAGCTGTCCAATGCAGATTTCTGCATAAAAGTCAACTTGATGTTTCACTTAACGGATTTGCGCCGGTGCTGCTGAGTCTTGCACATGGCAACATTACTCTTTCGCAGATTAAGTGTTTTGAATGCGACCTTTCCCCGTCTTGGAGTTGCGGCTTACGCCATCTCATTGAATGCAGTTCAATAACAATCGTTGGAATTTATTTGACGTCAATTATTTACAAGTTACAAATAATTAATATGGAGTGCTCTGCCAAGTCAACCGAAGGTTTCACTTTAGTGATTTTGCACCATCATTACGGTGTTTCGTGCGTTGCTGGCTGCATTCACTAGATTAATCGGTCGTTTGTGGGCGCATCCATTGTTGTGTGTGGTACATCATCATGATGGCTGATAGTATATCCCTAAACCGGCCGTACGCTTATAATGAATGACGAAATGACTGAGTTTTGTTCATGACTTTGCAGCCTTGGTGTGACTCCCGGAGTTTCATGTTGATCAGGAGAGATGATCTCTACATTCAAGAGGGCTGCTATGAGATCGAGGGTAAACTTGTGAACTGGTTTAATCATTTCACAAATTCCCATGCGGGGGGAGATTTCAGCGCTTACGGACTGTTGTTCGATGAACGATGATGATAATCCGACGAATAACTATCTGTGTTTCATATGTTCGCATTTTGAGACAAAAAAACGATGTCCTAACATCATCAAGTGCTATACATAAAGAAAAAAAATATGAGGATCAACATTTTCAGGAGAACGTGAACTTCTGGTCAATATGGTCGAAATGCGGCTGGAACCGTTAAAGGCCGTGTCTGACAAGTGCTCCTTATTGAAGTTTCCTCATATTACAAGTCCCGCTTACTGTCGGAGCTACTAAGTTAAGTGCTCTGTGCACACCGTGAACTGTGCATTTCATCCGTTTTGATCGTGTTTCGATATTCCAATTGAGTTATTGGGTTATTGAGTTATTTGCGGGTCATCATCATTACGCTCCGAACATGTCCATAGGTGCTCAGATCCCCTCCTCAGTAATTCCCTCAGTGTCCAGCGACTGACGACTCCAGTTCTATGTTGGTTGATAAGTCTTCTTACACGGCCACCAAGTTTCTCATTTCTGGCTGTGCCCATCTTAACTCCCGTTTCCATCATCTGAAGAAGTGACGTTGATCTGTGTTTGTCGAAGTCCTGTGCTCTTCCCACATCTCGGAGTGCATTGATGATGTCCGCCCGATCCATCGGTTGCCCGTCCTCAACGATGGCGCAGCTAGCCAACCTGTCCGCTCTCTCATTTCCCGTACTCCCGCATGTCCAGGGACATGACAAAGGTGACCTTACCTATTTTGGATTTCTGCAACGACTCTACCCATTGCATGCGTACAAAGCCCTCCTCCACTTTCATGCTCATCGAATCACTAAGTATACATGCGTGGATGTAGTCTTGTGACTCTAACCATTTGAATGCCTTGGTCACTGCCATCACCTCCATTGTCATGCTACTCGTGGTCATGGCGTATGCACCACTGTCTTTCTTGGTTATTCTGCCTGCCGAGCGTGCTGTAAATGCCCATGCACTTCTTTCGTGTCGTCTTACAGATCCGTCTGTATAGATGACTGCATCTTTCTCATCGGTGTTATCGCAGATGAGACCGTTGACCTCAGCATTAACCACGACCGGGTTCTGTTCCCTACTTTTCCTGTCGAGTGTGACAATACATGAGAAAGTCCCCTTGAATGACGTAGGCACCGGTATCCACTCCTCACCAACGCTGATATTGGTAAGCCCACAGACCTGTTTGATGACATCTTATGCTCGGCCCACCCATGATTTGCCTCTTTTTAGCCTGGCACCTTTCTCTGTGTTGAGCACGCGGTGCAATGGATGCTCTGTATCTGTACTAATCTTCAGGTATGCTCGTGCTCTCCAGATCTTGATTCTGTCATCCATGGTTGGAAAGTCAAGTAGATACCTCATTGCTACACAGGCTGTGTCCCTCGTACATCCCAGGATAATGCGCATGGCTTCATTTTGTATTTTCTCCAGCCTATCAATGTGAGTCGTACTGACAGTAAGAATGGCCAGGGCATACTCGATTGGTGCGAGGACTAATCCCTGGAACAGAAGAGTAAGTAGCCTCTGCTCGATGTTGGCAGCGGCCATGACCTTCAAGGCGGCTAATCCTTTGCGGGATTTTCCAATTACTTACCATGAATGATGATATCGTATGACGGAGGATAGAGGGCTGTGTTCACTTTCTGTGCAGTTTCGCCTTATGTCTTTTGGCTTATGCTGAGACTGCTATGATGAAGACTGCAGCTATATTAATTCGGATGATTCCACTGGCACGGTCGGTTGAGCAATTATGGATTATAATTCGTTTGCAGTGATACCGGGGCCTTTGATAACCATAACCATGATCAGCCTGAAAATTTAGTGCCTGTGTAAGGATTCTGTCAGACACGTTGCTCCTGCTTTCATCTTCCTAAAGCGGGCTCGGTATGCAGGCTGTTTTGTGAGTCATTACAGACATCAACGATACGCAGTCACCTTTGTCAACGTTCCTGAACAGGTACGGGGTAATGAATGATCGGACTATCTGGCTAGCTGTGCTGTCTGCGACGACATTCAACCAATGGATCAGGTGGAAGTCATTAATGCCCACCGAGATGCGGGAAAGACACATGACTTCGACAATCAGGAGTCCACTCACTCCTTCGGATGAAAGAGATGGAAGTAAAGAATGGCACAGCTAGTAACGGAAGGCTTAGTGGACGCGTAAGAAAACGTATCAAACAACACAGAAATATAGTCGTCAATCGCTGGACGTTATGGGGCATGCTGAGGAGGGGATCTGAGCCCCTATGGGCATTTTCAGATGGCAATGATGATGACCCAGAAATAACTCAATAACACAATATTGTGTTTTCTGTCCAACTCACTATTGAGGTAATACTGTATTTCGATGAACGTTCTATTGTTCTAGCATTATCATCATAGTACTCGCGCATGTGTCAGTGAAAAACCTCTTTCTGTATCACGCAGAAAGATATCGGTAAACTCATTCTATTAGGGAAGATAATTGTGTAATTATCGGAAATGGCGAGGGTCTGGTGGGTATAAGGAGGATAAATTAGGATTATTGGAGATAGTCCCAGGATAGTGGCAATTTTCAGATCGATTGGTATTAGATACGTGACATTTAAAATATTGAAAATATGTTTTTTTAAATACCGCTTGCAGCAAAAGATGTTATTCAGTATAATAAATTGTTGGACCATTTTTGAAGAGATTACATATATATATACATACATACATACACACACCACACACACACACATGCACACATATACACATACACACATACATACATACATACATAAACACGCACGCACACACAATACACACACACATAAACACGCGTACGTGCGTAGTGCGTACGTGCGATGTACGTATATATGACGTACGTGCACGCACGCACAAATAGATATATATATATTGGACATTATAATGAAGGGAAGCAAAATATAAAGGACTCAGCCTTAATAGCAAAAAGACAGAAGTAATGGTATCTTCAACGAAAAAGATATAACCACAATGCCCAATAAAGACAAGTGAAACAATATTAAAACAGGTAAATTAATTTAAATGTCTGGGAACAATGTTGACCTCAGATGGTAGTTGTACAACAGAGGTGAGATGCAGAATGGCTCAGGCAAAAGCAGCTTTCCAATAAATGAGAAAGATACTTATTAATCCATTTTGAGAATAGAAACAAGAAAAATGGTTATTTGATGTTATATAGAACTAGTCTTAACATATGGATGTGAATAATGGACAATAAGACAACAGACAAGAAAATCACTGGAGATTGTAGAAATGTGATTTTACGTGCGAAGACTGCTGAGAATTGCATGGGCAGCTAAGAAGAGTAATGAAACGTTCTAAAAGTGGCCAAAGCAAGGATATCTAATTTCCGATATTAGAAAGAAACAATCATAATTTTTTTAATCTTTGTAATGAGAAGTGACCAGCTGGAATATATTGTGACAACTTGGAAAATTGAGGGACAAAGAGCTAGAGGGAAGCAAAGAGATAAGATAATGAGATAAGCTTAAGATAATGGCTTGGCAGAAGGTCAACAAACAACATAAATGAAACTGTCTTGATAGAAAGTTATGGAGAGACATGATCACCTAAGCCAGCAGGCATGGTACTTGATGACGATTCTATTATATATATGTATATATATGTATCTTCTTCCTCTTCTTTCCTTCCTCATCTGCCTTTCAGCGTTGAGGGGAGATATAATTTGCGGTCTTTTGCTCTTCTATTCGCCTCTGCTGCTGTTATGTTTCCTAGTTCTTCTAATATTCCATCGACCCATCTTTTACGTGGTCGACCCTTGGGTCTGGTGTTCTCACAACGTTTGTTGAAGGCTCGTTGTGTTGTGTTTTTGTTCTTTCTGCCTTGTCACGTGGTCAAACCATTTTATCTGTTGTTTCCTTATATATTCTATGGTGGGGGCTATTCCTAGCTTTTTTCTCAGTTCTTCATTTCTGATCTTATCTCTCAGACTGTTTCCTGTCATTCGTCTAACACATGTCATCTCTGTAGATGTTATTTTTCTTATTGTTCTTGCATCTAGGGTCCAGGTCCGGCATTGGTAGCACAACGTTGGGATGAAGATTGTATTGTATAGTGCTCGTTTTTCCTCCAGAGTTATTTCCTTGTTGGACAATAGTGGTGATAACTGTCCGATGTTTGACAAGCGTTGTTGCATCTTGATTCTATCTCGGCTGTTTGGGAATTATCGTTTGTCATTAGACTTCCTAGGTATTTGAATTCCTCTACTTGTTTTATTTGTCTGCCTTCTATAGTTACGTTGATGTTCTGTTTATTTTTGGCGACATTCATAACTTCTGTTTTGTTGATGTTGATTTTCATTTTGTATTTTGTGCCTGAGATGTTGAGTTTGTTTAAATGTTCTTGTAGGTCTTCTATTGTTTCATATATTAGTGCCTGATCGTCTGCAAATAGAAGCTCGTTGATCTCCTCTGTCTCTGATGGGTTGGCTAGCTTGCATATATGGTCCATGTATGTAATAAACAGTAGGGGGGATAGTACGCACCTCTGTCTTACACCTGATCTAACTTCGAAGTGGTCTGTGTAGCCTGCTGCTGTCCTGACCCCGCAGCTGCTGTTGACGTAGAGACTTTTAATAAGGTTGATTAGATGTTGGCTTACTCCGTATGTTGTTAGTATCTCCCACAGTTGTTCACTGTTTACTCTGTCGAATGCTTTTTCCTGGTCAATGAAGGCTATGTATAATTTTTGATTGTGTTCTGTCGTTTTTTCTGCTAGCTGTTTTAGTGTGAATAGTGCATCGGTACATCTCTGTTTTTTCGGAACCCCATTTGAGAATCGCTTAACAGTAGTTCTATTATTGGTCTCAGCCTTTTTTCCAAGATTTTGGCGTATAGCTTTCCTACATGGCTGAGAAGAGATATACCTCTATATTGATTGCAGTCTCTTTTGCTACCTTTCTTTTTCCATATTGGTATGATGATTGCCTGTTGCCAGTCTTCTGGGGCTTGTTGTTGGTGCCATGCTGCATTAAATATTCTGTGCAGCCATTGCATTCCTGTTTCTCCCGCTGCTGCTATTATTTCTATTGGTATGTTATCTATCCCTGGTGCTTTGTTTCTTGGTGCATATTTGATTACTTCTTCGATTTCCTCTTTCATGATGTTGGGTTCAGTATTTGGGAATTCTAGCGTGGTTTTTGTTGTCTTATTGGTAGTTGGTATGTTTAACAAGTCTTCAAAATATTCTTTCCATCTCTGTTGCACACATCGTTTATTTGATATTGGCTGTCCGTCTTTGTCATTTATCAGCTCAGTAGGATCATGGTTTTCTTTTCTCGCTCTTGTGGTTTTTACTGCTTTGTAGAAATCTCTTGTGGCTGTCTTGAAGTCCCTGCTCATGTTTTGTCCGAATTCTGTTCAATTCTTTTGCTTAGCTTCTTTGATCAACATTTTAACTCTTTTTCGAACTAAGGCATATTTTTCATATTTTTCTTCATTCTTGTTCTTCCTCCAATTTTTAAACAGTTTCTTCTTTTCTTTAATTGCTTCTCTGATTGTTTCTTTCCACCACGGGGTGCTCTTTTTCCCTTCTCTTGTTCTTAGCTTCGTTCCACAAACTGTTTTAGAGATGTTGGTTACTGTTTCCTTAAATTGTTCCACTCTTTTTCTACTGTGCATTACTTCGTTAGGGAGTTTCTTGAATTCCTCTGTTAGTTTTTCTTCTAGGGTTTTCCTTGTTTCTTGATCGTTTAATTGTTTTATTTTTATTGTCTGTTCTTTTCGCTTCTTTTGTTTGTTTTGTATATTCTCTTTATTTTTGGCTGTCTTAGTGTGATCATAACCATCTTGTGATCCGTGTCGTCTGTAATATTTGGGATTGCTCTACTGTCGGTTACTCTTTTCTTGTTCTCTTTTCTTGTTAGTATAAAATCTATCTGGCTTCTGCATGTTGTGTCATTCCATTTGTACCAGATGTATACGTGCGACTCTCTGTGTTTGAAGAATGTGTTGGTGATAAATAAATCATTTTGATTGCATAGATCCAGCAGTCTGCTTCCATTTTCGTTTATTTCAGCTGTTTTATCGCCAAAGGGTCCTAAGATATCACTGTTCTCACTGTTGCTTTTCCCAAGCCTTCCATTAAAATCTCCTATCACTAACATGTCTCGCTTTCGTCAATCTTGTTAATGATTTCACTCAGTGTGTCGTAGAATTCTTCGCTGTCTGTTTCATTGTTGTTGCATGGTGCATAGATTTGTATGTAATTTGTTTTTCGATCGTCTTCTAGTAGTTTAATTGTGATAATTCTTTCTGAATGGTATTTTATTTCTAGAATGTTCTTTGCATGTTCTGGGTCGATGATAAAACCTACTCCATGTGTTGCTCTTTCTGTGTTGTCGACTCCTGAGAATATTTTTGTGTAGTTCATGTGTGTTGTCTTTATCTGTTGTCCTTTTAATCTGGTGTCCGCTAATCCTAGTATTTTAATTTTCCTTTTTGTCATTTCTTCTATAAGTTTGACTTCTTTATTTTTTATCCCGCATATGTTTATCGTTGCTACTTTAATCTCCATCTTCTATGTATTTCTCTGAGCATATAACATTTATCCCTTACCGACCTGCTAAGTCAGTCGTAAGTTAAGGGCTTAACTTAAGAAAACCACACGATGGGGGTTTAGCCCGACTGATGCCCCCCACCCCCCCCCCACCCCCCGCCACCACGTGTTTGATCGCTAAGGTCTCACATGCGATCTTTTACGATCTAAAAATAAAACTTTAGCTGGTTACATTTATAAAAGTACTTATCAGTTCTTATCCTCCTCCTTGGTAGAAAACTTTACACAATTTTCCGAAACTTATATCCCGTTGGAAACACTATATTTAATCACATTTATCACACAATCTACACTCCGAATATAAAACACCCGCCATCTTGAATCTCTCTATATTTAGATATAAATCTTTATCACTCGTATGATATATTAGTGCTATTAAAGGCGGATATTAAAGACAAAATATATTATGCATTTTATGTCACGGGCTGACAATGATACAACAGTTAAATGGAGTTCCTCAAAATAATGGGTTGCTCTAAAAAGTCATTTACAGCGTTCTAGAATTTGCACACAGTGAATATTAACTGTGCTAGTCTATTCAGAGGAATCCTCGATTTTCAGAACACAGACCATGTTTGACAGAGAGCAAAGGAAAGTCCTATTTACACGCTACATAGATCCTCTGTGGGTATTATCACGAGATCTATTTTCTTTGTACAGCGAAAATAGTTTAAAAACAATTGCAAACAAGCCTGGTATTAATGTGAGGAAAACAACATAAACAAGTTCAGGTATGCACATGGCATAGTATTGATAACAGAAAACCAACGAGATCTTCCAAATCTATTAGGTGAAATTGTGACAGAAAGTAAACTAAAAGGCCTGACCCTCATCAACAGAAAGACAGAAACTATGATAACATCAAAGAAAATAAACACACAAGAATGTAGAGTAAAACTAAATGGAAAAACCCTGAAACAAGTGCATATATTTAAATACTTGATATCAATAATAACATCAGATGGCAGATCAGGGCTGATCTGCAGATAAATTCTGCAGAAGCATTGCAGAAATTTGAAGCAGAATAAGATCAGCAAAGATATCATTCCATCGAATTAAAACATATCCTATGTTTTAATCATTGCCTAATAATGTTTATCAGCATCATCATGTGCCATACCGGTTGGCGTAGGTGATCATGTCCCTCCACAATCTTCTATCTACAGTGCATCGTATCAGTTATGTTGTTGACTGTTTTCCATGCCATGACACCAAGCTATCCAGTATTTCAAATAATGTTACATGTCCTAAAAAAAACGTGCCCTAAGGGCTACATCATAAATGGTCTACTATATGGAAGTGAGTCATGTACGATAAGTGAGACAAGACACAGACCATTAGAGGCAGCTGAGATGTAGTTTATGAGAAGCATGCTACGAATCCCATGGAGAGCAAAACTACAAAGAAGGTTTGAAACGAGCTGGAGAAACTATAAATACCAGCAAAATCATAAGGAAGAGATAATCTACATTTATTGAACGTGTCATGCGAAAAGAAGGCATTGAGAATACATAACAAAAGGCAGCATGCATGAAGGACTGAATGATGTGAAGAGAGATGATTGCCAGCGCCAACCGACACGGTACCTGATGATGATGATAGAACCACCTGATTAAAAAAAAAACGATATGAATGCATGACTCGCAACCAAGGACATAATTTCAACGATGTGAAAGACATTTAATTTGAGTTACGAATGATAGATTACATATAATACAATTCGTGGAACACTTTAGAGTTCTTGCAACACTACCCCTGGTTCTGATTGCATCCAGTGCAATGATTGTAGTCAACTATCAGACGGACCTGACCAGAGAATTAAATGCAAGATTCCGAGCGGCAAGATGAGAGAGGAATGGTTTCACAATTACATTGTTATTTTGCCCAATTCTAATAAAGATCATTCTCAGATCAATGCATATATAATTATCACACTGTAAAGTATCACTTGCAAGCATCTGGAGAAAATCATAGCTCGTAGATTGAGTTGGAACTTCGAATGCCTTCTTATATTCGCACCAACTTTCGAACTGGCTCGATGCATCAGTGTTTGCCTTTGCTGTACTTCAATGATTTCATGTCGTACAGTGAGAATTTCTAGGGCTTAATAGCCTGGTGACAGGACTAGTCCCTGGAACAGAAGGGTAAGTAGCCTATGCTCGATGTTGGCAGCTGCCATGACCTTCAAGGCGGCTAATCCTTTGCGGGATTTTGTTATCACATGGTTAACTTGGTCCCGAAAACATAGGCTGCGATCAAACTTAACTCTAAGGTACGTCATCAACCTGCCCCTGCTCACCTCATCAGCTCCAATTCGTACCATCGGTGTTTCCATGTTAATGGTCGCTGGCCCCGTCTGTAGAGGCCAAGCGACGGCCGTTCTGGTAGAGCTGTGGACTGGATACCTGTAGCAACCACATCAATCAAGTGTATGATTCCATCAATCATCGCAAGCTGAACTATCAAAATGTCGACAATTGAAACAAGGCCCGCGTCTGAGTTCAGAGTCAAAAAGGGCCCCCACAGAATTCAGTGAGTAGACTCGGTAGATCCAGACAACGTGTTCCTGTCGGTGTGGGGAGATGTGGAACGTGCTCGACGACAAAGAAATAATTCCTATTTTGATAGACCCGAAGATAAAATCTCTGATGGCCCATTCAGTAATGGAACAGAAGATGACCCTCTTCCATTCGTCCGTCCACCTGTTACCTGGACCACCCCAGACCCCTTGTTTAAGTCTAAGAAAGTGGTTCAGCTCTATAGTTGCTTCTTTCATGAGTACCTCGAAACAAAGGACGTCGCCTTGGTTCTCTTCTATGACGACCACATGCATTTTGATAATAAAGAGGAAAATTTCATCAAAAAGCAGTTCATAAAGGCGGAACTTCCGGTATATGGTGGATAGGCGGCGGGAACAATTAATGGCTATGCATGAAAAGTATTCCTTGTTGCAGTTTCCTCATATTCCAAGTCCGGCTTGTTGCAGGAGCTACTGAGTTAGGTGCTCTGTGCACACCGTGAGTTGTGTGCCTCATCCGTTTTGATCATGTTTCGATATTCCAATTGTTTACAATGAATGATATATATGACAGGGAACAGTTGGCTGTGTTCACTTTCTGCGCGGTTTCACTTCATGTCTTTTGGCGTGTGCTGAGATTGCTACGATGGGGACTACAGTTACCTTTATTTTTTTGGGAGATGAGATATTAATTCGGATGATTACACTGGCACGGGCGGTTGAGCAATTATTGATTTTAATTCGTTTGCAGTGATACCGGGGCCTTCCATAATCAAATAATCAAATGTTAACGATATGATTGTTAATGGAGAACCATGCAACTGATGCTTTATTAAGATTAACCAAGGTATTTGATACTGAACACCAGGAAGAGATGCGATCAAGTTCGTTTTGCAGTATGGAAGAGATCTCCTTTCTGTCTCTTCCCTGTCGATATACCAGAATATCATCAGCAAAAGTCATAGTTCTTCCCATCGCATCCAGCTGTTGTTCCGTGATCATTATTGTGTACTTGTTAAATACAACTGGTGACAATTGTGAGCCTTGTGGCAGCCCTGGACAAATAGGTATACTCTCTGATGACCAACTTCCACATATGAGTATCACCTTCCTCTGAAACAGTGCTGCAGCGATCCATTTAATGAGGAAGGGGTGCACCGCTAGTTTGAGGAGCATGTGCATGGTATCGGTATTCTGTTGTATGCATCCTCCAGATCTATAGCAGCAGCACGTGTCTCTTCTCAACTGTGGAATCCTTCGAAGACTTCATAGGTGAAGACTGCCACATTGAGCCAAGTTTCTTTGTTGTATCTATAACCTTCGAGTGTGGGTGGGAATGTGTGTATCTGTTCAAGGTGACACGGGCAACTATTTTGTCCAGTAGCATGCACACAGTGTTCTGCATCGTGATGTTTCTATAGGTACTTATCTGAGAATGTTCTCAGCCTAGTTTTCAATTTTTTAAAGTGTCACTGCTTCGTTCACAGCGAACATTTGAACAAATGTGTCTTCGTATAAGTTCCTTATTAAATTATCTAATACTTCCTTTCTTCCTTCTTTTTTTTTTTTTTTTTGTAATCCTTTGGCATAAATATACACATTCTTTGACTCATACATGATCATCTACTTAACCCCAAAATATGCATTTTCTCTTCCCAGGGCTTGATAGAGAGCGATAAACAATTACTCTCTCTCTCTGTCTCTCTCTCTCTCTCTCTCTCTCTCTCTCTCTCTTTCTAGAGAAATATTGGTAAATCGTCATCGCGATGTTTTGAAGAATATCGAATATCATCTTTAGTTCATTGTAATTACTCCGAGTCCACGACGAGTTTGATTTTATCATGCCTTTGTAAATTAATTAGAACACAGGAAATTAAGGCTTCGCTATTCAGTTCAAAGTAGGATGTGGTTCGCGCCTGAGAAAAGTATGCAAAAATAAGGATTTTGAAATTCTTCATGTAATGTTGACCAATAGAAACTGTAAACATTTTATTTCACTAGTATCATTAGTTTGTCAGGTTCTTTAACACGTTGATTCGTATGCCGGGCTGGTGCTTTTTCTGAATGCTCCCAGTGACACTTAGAGCTATCGCATTAGCTTACTAACTTACTTCTGGCCGGGTCAGAAAATTATGATGTTTTCGTTGTTACATCGTCTCGTAATGTTGTTGCAAAGAGGCAAGACTGCACAGGCTAGTAGTATGTTTTTATAGCCTCGTTCGTATTTTCAGCCCAACATTCAGAGAGTATATAGGAAAAAACACCACCCTGGTGTAGTTGTATCCTACATATGTAGGTATATAAGTAAACAAAGTGCACACGTCTGGAAGATGTATTCAGTCTATAGGAGAAGAGGATATAACACTTCAGTTGTTATATAAGAAAACATTGAGGGGCATGATATTGATAAGGGTTATTATAAGTGTCGCCATAGATGTAGTTAATGGTTAAGAAAAGGACAGTATCCAATGAGTGGCGTTGGAACAAAAATTTTTTACTATTATAATATTGTTAAATTGGATGAGTCATTTGGATAGAGTTGTATAAATAGGTTAATGAGCAATAGTATGGTTATGTTAAGGAAGGCCCCGGTATTACTGCAAACGAATTAAATCCATAATTGCTCAACCGACCGTGTCAGTGGAAACCTCAGAATTACTATCTCATCTCCAAAACAAAAAAGGTAGCTGTAGTCCCCACCATAGCAGTCTCAGCACATGTCAAAAGACATAGGGCGAAACCGCACAGAAAGTGAACACAGCCATCTGTTCCCTGTCATACGATATCGTCATTCATCGTAAGCAATCGGAATATCGAAACACGATCAAAATGGATGAAACGTACAGCTCACGGCGTGCACAGAGCACTTAAACTCAGTAGTTCCGGCAGCAAGTCGGACTTGGAATATGAAGAAACTGCAGCAAGGAACACTTTTCAGACATAGCCTTTAACGGTTCCTGTCTCCTATCCACCATATTGACCGAAAGTTCATGTTCTCTTGAAAATGATGATCATTATATTTTTTTTTAAAGTATAACGCTTGGTTATGTTAGGACATCGTTTTTGACTCCAAATTCGAACATATGAAATACAATTAGTCGTCGGATTATCCCCGTCGCTCATCGAACAACAGACATTAAGATCTCCCTGCAATGTGAATTTGTGAAACGATAAACCAGTTCACAAGTCCACCCTCAATCTCACAGTAGCCCTCTTGAATCTAGACAGCATCCTTCCTGACTAACATGAAACTCCGGAAGTCACACCGGGACTGCAAAGTCATGAACAAAACTCCGCCATTTCACCTTTTATTATTAGCGTACGGCCGGTTTAGGGATATACGATCATAATGACGTAGCACACATAACAATGGATGCGCCCCTAAATTTCCGATACTCTAGTGAATGCAGTCAACAAAGCACGAAAAACCGTGCAAATCCCTAAAGTGAAACCTTCGGTTGACTTGGCAGAGCAGCCCATATTAATGAGTTATAACATGTAAATAATTGGCGTCAAATAATTCCAACGACGGCATTGAACAGCACACAATGTGTTGACGTATACCACATATCAATTCAAGACGGGGGAAGGTCGCATTCACAACACTTGAGTTGTCAAGGAGGAATATTGCCATGTGTACGACTCCGCTTCACCGGCGCAGATTTGTTAAGTGGAACATCAGATTGACTTTAACACAGAGAATTGCATTGGAGAGCCGAAATTATTCAGTCCCCAAATGAAAATCCTGCAGCGGTCGAGAGAATATGACTTCCATTCCACCATCTTGGAATCGGAAGTAATAGTAATAGTATATGATAAACTAGTAGGGTCAAGGCAGAGAAATGCACATAATATGATAAACAAGCATGGGAGTATGTCTTCTCTTGGTGGCTAACAAACAGACAGCACAACATAGTCTATTATCATTACTAAGGGTCTCCATATTTTTCTTTTTTTTTTGTCTGTGACAGACGCCCCTTGTGTGTACGTATTATCATATTAGGGCTCGCTCATGTTGACGTGTGGTGGATAGTTGTTAATTAAGTTCGAATGTAAGATAGTGGGAAATATTGATTAGATCGACTAATGAGGAATGTGTATAATAAACTAACGAGGTGTTTGTCTCTTCATGTGTCTAACAGATAGCATAGCATAGTCTATTATTACTCATAACGGCTCTCCATGCCTTATTTATGAACTGCTTGCGTAAAGTCATAGTAAAAAAAAGTAAAGAGCCCCCGTCACGCCAAGTGGCGTATAGGGAATATGGTGTTAGTGACCATACATTTTACAGACCTTCAGCACATGATTTTTGGGGTTATGTGGTCGGTATTACGCCTTGCCACTTTAATTTCCTAGAAAAAAATCCGGTACCCATTTAAGGCTGGGTGAACCCGGAAGCTATCGGTTGGGATCAAATCCTACCTCTTGTCCTTTGTAGTCCAGTTCACTAACCACTGAGCTATCGCGGCTCCGCGTAATGTCATAGCTGTAAGAAAAATAAAACATAATTACTGTTGTTCAATGACAGCCAGTGACAAAAAACATACCAGTGATCCAAACTCACCAGAAACTGATCAACTATCTAAACTATTGCATACAGGTGATCCAAACGTACATATAGCAACTAATACAAACTAACCACTGACCACAGATGATGCAAACTGACCATAGGTTACCCAAACTGACAAGTGACCGCAGGAGCGGTCAGAACCCAAACTTACCTATGATAATAGATGACCCAAAGCAGACTACAGGTGACCCAAACTGATCACTGACCCAAATTGACCACTAACCACATGAGACCCAAAATTACCGCTAACCAAAGCTGACAACAGGTGACCCAAACTGACCACATATGATCCAAACTGACACTGGCCACAGGTGATCCAAACTGACTACTGACCACTGACTATAAATTACCAAACTATCACTTATCCAAACTGACCACAGTTGACACAAACTGACCTCTGACCACAGGTGACCAAAACTGATAACTGACTCAACTGACTACTAGCCCAATCTGACCACTAACCAAAGAGGACCTAATTTAACCCTTGCCTTTTATTTTTATTATTAATGTTTCTTTTGATTTACTAGTTCTCTCTTTCGGCTCTCTCGCTTTGTAAATATTATTTTCTGACAAATACATTCCCTCTGAATCCCTTCCCTCTCTTTCATTCCACTGAATCTATCTCTCACGCTCTATTCTGGCGCATCTTCAACTGGTTCCATATACCTTGGTTCACTTTCTTCTGACAATATCTCCCTTTTCTTCCTCCTTTCTCTAGTGTAACACTCTCATACTATTTTCCACGTCTCTCGTACAACATTCGTTTATTTTCTTAGTCCTTGTCTTTCTCTCTTTCCCCGAATTCCCTTTACGTCAAGTACAAGAACCCAATAACAGGAAAGCTCATCTAAGTCACCACCACCAAATATTTCCCTACACGTTAATTACATCATAGGCGGTTGGCTTACCACGGCAACAGCCGGGGTTCGTACCCTGGCGAGGACACCTGGGTTTTACTAATTCCCTAAAAATTAGTGGGAGCCGCGATAGCTCAGTGGTTAGTGAACTGGACTACTACGGACAAGGGGTAGGGTTCGATCCCAACCGACGGCTCCGGGTTCACCCAGCCTTAAATGGGTACTGGATTTTTTCTGGGAAAGTAAAGCAGCACGGGCGTAATACCGACCACATTACCCCAAAAATCATGTGCTGAAGGTCTGTAAAATATAGGGTCACTAACACCATATTTCCCTATACGCCACTTGGCGTGACGGGGGGTACTTTACTTACTTTTACGTTAATTACATCACCTTCAAATGGTTATATATATTAGCGCACCATACCCAAAGCTCATTTAAAGTAGGCAGTGATCTTATTAATATATATATATATATATATATATATATATATATATATATATATATATATATATATATACCTATTATATGGCTGTGAAACATGGAGTACAACAAAATTGACAATCGCGAAGATACAGACTTTCATTAATGGATGCTTGCGCAGAATAAAAGGATGGAAATGGCAGGACAAAATCACTATCATACAATTATGGAAATGTACCAGTCAAACACCAGTGGATAAAGAGATACAGTAAAGACGATGGCGCTGGATAGGACACACACTATGGAAGCCAACTGAGAGTATTACACAACAGGCCCTTTTTTGGAATCCCCAGGGAAAAAGACAAAGAGGAAGACCAAGGAATTTTTGGAGAAGACAGATAGAAGCTGAGATGAAGATGATGGGGAAGACACGGAATGATCTTAAAAGAATGGCAAAAAACAGAACGACTTGGAAAGTGTTTGTTGAAGACCTATGCTACACAGGGAGCTGAAAGGTAGAAGATATATATATAGCCAGTGGCATCTTGACAGACGATTTGTAGCAAGGAATCATTATTTGTCAGTAGTGTAGTAAAACATTTGTGTCTTTTGTTGGATGCTGTTTTACTAAACAGCTTCTCTCGTGGCCGAACGTACCAAAAATGAATAGACAGATCTGACAACAGAATTAATGGGATGTATTTCTGGTGTCTAGTCTCATCTCTATTCTCCTTCCTCGCTTCATCGAATATTGCGGTGTCTTTTTATATTTTTTGTTCTTCTTGTGCTACAATTGACAATCACATTTTTCACTGATAGAGAATTCACTCAAGGAAGCCCGGCAAACATCCCTATATCTCAGAACTGGTCTGCCCCTTAGTCTCTTTCTATCTCTCTGTTCGCCATACAATAAATGTTTGCGAATACGAATATTATCCATTCTTCTTACATGACCGAGCCACCGTAGTCTCCGACTCTTAAGTGTTACCCCGATGGATGGAGTTTGACTCGCTGCAAGACGTTGGAGCTGGTTACTTTGTTCGGCCATATTATTTTCATTAGCTGGCAAAGGCAACGTACATAAGAACTGTTTAAGCTTGTATCATTCCAACATAGGTAGTCCAAGTCTCTGATCCATATAAAAGTGTACTAAGCACACAACTCTGGTCAAGTAGAATCCTAGGCCTGAGAGTTAGCTTGGTGCTGACCCACGCTCTTGTCTTTAAGTTTACCAAATAACGAAGCTACTGTTAAATAGAACTGCCATTGAGAAAACTGTATAACTAGTAATACGTCATATTATATATTATCTTGTAGTTTCTTGATAAGTGGTGTTGCATATGTGAAATAAGCCATGATTAATTTATGATCGCATCACATCTTATATTCATACAAGCTTTCGGTATCACTTATCGTTTCCTATGTGTTCATTAGCGGAAATTCATCATAGATTTGTTTCCTCACACAATATAAGAACAATCCTTTGTTGTTGTTGTGTTGAGAAAATGTAGCTCACTGGCTCTGGATCGATTTGCTGTTGTAGCGTCTGCGATTAGATAAAAGAAAACTGCCGCACTGCTATTGGATTGGCTTCTACCACGAACTGATACCATATTTAAATAGTCGAGACGCACATGTTGGCTTTATTATGGACCCTGAATTATATATATATATATATATATATATATATATATATATATATATATATATATAAGGCGTAGGTGATCATGTCTCTCCGCAACTTTTGATCTCGGCAGCTATTTATCATTTCTGTTGTTGACCTTCTGCCAAGCCATTCTCTTAAGCTGTCTGTTATTTTTTCTCATTGCTTCCCTCTATCTCTTCGTCCCTCAATTTTTCCAGTTGTTACAATATATTCCAGTTATTCTCTTCTCATTACATGGCCAACAATGATGATTGTCTCTTCCTAACATTGAAAATTAGCTCTCTGTTTGCTTTGACCTCACTCAGAACCTCTTCATTACTCTTCTTAGCTGTCCATGGTATTCTCAACATTCTTCTGTAAAACCACATTTCTACAGACTCCAGTGATTTTCATGTCTGTTGACCTATTGTCCATGACTCGCATCCATACGTTAAGACTGGCTGTACATAACATTTAAGAACTCTTTTTCTTGTTTCTATTGTCAAAAATGGATTGCATAGTATCTTCCTCATTTTTTGGAAAGCTGCTTTTGCCTGAGCCATTCTGCATCTCACCTCTTTTGTACATCTTCCGTCTGAGGTTAACAAAGTTCCCAAATATTTAAATTCATTTACCTGTTTTAATATTGTTCCACTTGTCTTTATTTTGCACTGAGGTGAAGTCTTTTTCTGTGTTGTTACCAATACCTCTGTCTTTTTGCTATTAAGGCTGAGTCCTTTATTTTTGCTTTCTTTCACTATAATGTCATATATTAATCATAATTTCTTCTAATACATGTACATTTGAATTTATAAATGAAGATTCTATTACCAGCTATCTTTCTACCATGTGCTTATATGCAATGCAACTAAAATTTCATTAATAAACATTTGAGTAGGTGAAAATACAACATGTTCCTGTAACTTGAGAGGCAAAGGGGGGAGTGTTACATTTTTAGAAGAGACTCTACATTCAAAGTGAGACTTTAGTTACATTTAAAGACAACATTGTATACAAGAAAGGGCAACCGTGCTGGAATGTGTCAGGAACGGTCGATGTACGAGAGACAAGGCCTAAAACATGTGCGCGTTACAAACTGGAATTGTGGTTTCATAAATCAACGAGGACCCATTCTTGATAAGCTACTGTGCGGCGCCGATATAATGATTTTGCAAGAAACACTTCTTGGTGATAGGACAGTTAGTACCCCTGGATTTCACTGTTTCTACAATAGACAACACCTTGACCACGCCACACTTGTGCGAAAGAATATGGTAGCAGCTGAGGTTGATATGTCTGCGTGGGACAGCGAAGAATTGCAGGTGCATGCGGTTAGGGTGCAGACCCCAGTTTCTTTCGTGGTTTTAAATGTGTATGCATGTACTGGGAAAGTGGACACACAATAATGGTAGAATCTCTTCGCCTTCGAGTAGGAAAACGCCATTTTCTGTGGGAACTTTTTGATGGAGGCAACCCGTAGGGTAATGTCAAAACCAACAAGATGGGAGAAGGAACCTAGAGAAGGAACTGGTGTCGGCCAATTTAGTGTACTTGACTGATGGGAGTGCAACCAGAATGGCCACTCGAACAGGGACTCTGATTGTGTCATAGACCTTGCACTGGTGTCTTCCACCTTTCCACCTGTTTGCAGGTGGAGTTATACTGGGATTTCACGGAAGTGATCACTAACCATGTGTCATCCTAACTGAGAGAGACAGAAATAGAAGCCAGAAAAAGCAAGCTCAGCACATTCCACTATAAGAACAGAGACCAGGACGTCATTAGCAAAATCATACACAGGAAACAGGGCGCAGAAGGCAGGAGAGATGGACGCAGCTGCCCTGGTAAAACATAGAAGTCGAGGAAGCTTGGCCGAACAAGAGACAAACAACCAAGACATGGCAGAAAGCCAGAAAGAATTGTAAAACACAACCTGAGCTCTTGAAGCGCCTGAAAGAAGAGGCGACCAAAAAATGATTATTTAAACTACGTGCAAAGCAGGCTAAGAAGGATGCCAAGTGGGATGACTTCTGTAAAAAAAAAAAAAAAGAAAAATCGCTAGCCACATTCTGGCGCCTTTATCAGAGCATGAATGACACAACACGACACAGAGGCATACTCTACTTCCAGAGCACAGGCCAGAAGTGACACAAATCTGATGAGAGCAAAGGAATGGCCTTGCTTGCCCTCTACATTGAGGGTTAAGGCATAAAAATGCGAAGCTGCAGTAAAGCTGAATGTGAGGAAAATTAAAAAATTTAAAAAATGGTATGTAAGAAGCTTTACGTGATAAGTGGACGACACAGACTAAACAATGTTTCGGCCCAATAGGCCTTCATCAGGAACAAACAAAAACACACACACACACACACAACTAATAACGAAAAAATACTAAAGTAAACACTAAGGACGAAATACAAACATTAAGTAGCAGCGGTATTGTACTAGTAAAGGGTTAAGGCATACAGATGTGTGTGTGTTATTTTGTTTGTTCCTGATGAAGGCCTATTGGGCCGAAACGTTGTTTAGTCCGTATCGTCCACTTATCACGTAAAGCTTCTTACATACCATTTTTTTTATTTTTTTATTTTTCCTCTACATTGAGCAGACTAACGAAAGAAGTCAGACTGTAAGAATAAGGATACGTGGGTCACTCTCAGAACAGTGTGAGAATGTAGTGCTGGAAGAAGATCTCACAATCACAATCGATGTCATTCACAAAACATTTCAACGATCACATAACACTGCTCCTGGTGCAGGTGGTGTTCGGTATACCGATATATTCAATTAGGCTGACGACAATTTGAAAAAAAACTGGTCAAGGATTTTCATTCCAGCATTCAGAGTGGCCAGATTAAGTTGGGGTGGCTACACAGCTACTTACTACCGCTACTGAAACCAAAGAAGGATCATTCTGAATTATCACGACAGAATAATCACGTTTCCACAACACTCTGAGCAAGGTACTGGAGAAAATATTTGCCCGTAAGTAGTGAATACAGGGGTTTTGAACATAGTTTCTACATTTTTGTATGGTACATTTAGTACGATGCAATCTCAGGTGACCGCTTATCTCGGCCTCGCTTATCGCGGGTGGTCGGGTGGCGGGGTAACCGCTTATCTCGGGTTGACCTCGCTTATCGCGGGTGGTCGGGTGGCCTCGTGTGGGCTTATCTCAAGTGGGTGAGCGGGTCTTATCTCAAGTGGTTGAGCGGGGGTGTCTGTGGGCGTGACCTCGGCGCTCGGTATTTTAAAGACACCAGTGGTTCTAAAACTTGTGTGTCAGCGGTTCTAAAACTTGCGCGCTCACGCCGGTTATCTCGTGTGGGGAGTGCCTTTATGGGTCAAATTGTGTTATTAGTATCATCATGTGCCAGGATAGGGGTGGGGAAAGGGTGCCTTTATTGGTCAAGTGTTAGTATCATCATCATGTGCCAGGATAGGGGTGGGGAAAAAGGGGTGCCTTTATTGGTCGAGTGTTAGTATCATCATCAGGTACCCGGATAGGGGTGGGGAAAGGGGGGGTGCCTTTATTGGTCGAGTGTGTATTATTAGTATCGTTAGCATCATGTGTGAGGTGGGTAACAGGAGGCGACATGTAAAAAAAATGCTGACAAAGCAATGACGTTGAAGGGGTATTGTTAAGGTAAATACGACTAGCTTGCGGTCGTTGCGGGTTGGTCGGCACAGGGTGTGTTATTGTAGTATCGCTAACATCATATACCAGGTGTTATTATAGCGATTTTTATTGACACATCATCATCAGGTGTCACCCTCAACAGCATCATCAGCATGTACCCTTCATGTCCTATCATCATCAGCATCATGCCACACAAAGTTTCAAGCCGATTATTAGTTTCTACATTGTTAGTGCCACATCATCAGCAAGTGCCACCCTCAACAGCATCATCATCATCAGGTGCCACCCTCACCAGCATCATCATGCCACACAAAGACTCGCTATCGCTCTCCCTCTCTCTCTCGCTCCCTCTCCATCGCTCTCTCTCTCTCGCTATCTCTCCAGCACTGTCTCTATCTCTCGCTCTCTCTCTCTCTCTCTCGGTCCCTCTCCAGCTCTGTCTCTTTCGCTCTCGCTATCTCTCTCCATCGCTGTCTCTATCTTTCGCTATATCTCTCCCTCTCCATCGCTCTCTCTCTCTCGCTCCCTCGCCAGCGCTGTCTGTTTTCGTTCTCTCTCTCTCTCTCTATCTCTCTCTCTCGCTCTCTCTCCCTCCCTTTCCATCACTATCTTTTTCACTCTCGCTCGTTCTCTCTCTCTCTCTCTCTCGCCATCGCCATCTCTCTCTTGCTATCCCTCTCTCTCGCTCTCTCTCTCTCTCTCTCTCTTGCTCGCCCTTTCCATCTCTGTCTCTTTCATTCTCTCTCGCCCTCTCCATCTCTGTCTCTTTCGCGATCTCGCTCTCCATCGCTGTCTCTTTTTCTCTCGCTATCTCTCTCTCTCTATCTCTCGCTATATCTCTCCCTCTCCATCTCTCTCTCTCTCGCCCTCTCCAGCTCTGTCTTTTTCGTTCTCTCTCTCTCTCTGTCGCTTTTACTCTCGCTATCTCGCGCCCTCTCCATCGCTGGTTCTTTCCCTCTCGCTATCTCTCTCTCTCTCTCGCTCCCTTTCCATCTCTGTCTCTTTCCCTCTCGCTGTCTCTCTCTCTATCTCTCGCTATAGCTCTCCCTCTCCATCGCTCTCTCTCTCACGCTCCCTCTCCATCGCTCTCTCTCTCGCACCCTCTCCAGCTCTGTCTTTTTCGTTCTCTCTCTCTCGCTCCCTCTCCAGGAGGAGTTTTTAGTATCCCGGACATGGTGACTTAACGTCGTCGGCATCATCATCATCATCATCATCATGGGGCATAGCGGTTGGCGTGTTTTGTAGTAAGATGGGTAATGTGACCGGTTTGTAAATCAGCTAACTTTTGGAAATCTAAGAGTAACTTTAAATAATGACGGTCTCAGAAAGTATGCACAGTTAAGAAAGTTGGTAGATCAAGTTATATCTTTTGTTGGTTCGGGTCGGCGCGCGGGGGTCGGCGCGGGCTCGGCGGGTCGTCGCGGCGGGGTTCGTCGGGTCGGCGCGGGGGCCGTCGCGGGTCGTCGTGTCGTCGCGGGTCGGCTCGGGCAACATCATCATGTGTAGTGTGTTAACATTAAATAGTGACGCTCTCTCTCTCTTTCACATTCAGGGTAAACCAAAACAAAAATTCGTTCTATAGTTCACATATATTTATTACTACAACACATATTTGAGTTATGAAAAAAGAAAACGGACTTATTTTTTAAAAATCAATATTTAAATGGCGAGGGTACCGGTACTTTATCACATAATAAATTCTCACCTTTAAACTTATATACTCACTATGCTTATATATATTTATTTATTAATAAATTCTCACCTTTAAACTTATATACCCACTAGGCTTATATATATATTTATTTACTAATAAATTCTCACCTTTAAACGTATATACTCACTATGCTTATTTATATTTATTTATTAATAAATTCTCACCTTTAAACTTATATACTCACTATGCTTATATATATTTATTTATTTATAAATTCTCACCTTTAAACTTATATACCCACTAGGCTTATATATATTTATTTATTAATAAATTCTTATATTTAAACTTATATAACCACTATGACTTGAGTTACCTTTGCTATGAAAGAGCGAGCAAGAGAGAGAGAGAGAGAGCGAGAGAGAGAGAGCGAGATAGAGAGAGAGAGAGAAAAGAATGCTTGTAAAAGGTTGGGAAGTGAACAACAAAAACTTTCAGATCGAGCGAAACAGAGAAGAAATTTACAGACCACGCCATCTATAAAATAAAACTTTTAACTATAAATAAATATTCCACAGCACATTTATTCTTTCACATAACCAATTAATACTGAGCGATTAGCGAAGATTGGCCAAGATTGACCAGTGAACAACAAAAACTTTCAGATCGTCTCCCTTTCCATCACTATCTTTGTCACTCTCGCTCGTTCTCTCTCTCTCTCTCTCTCTCTCTCTCTCGCCATCGCCATCTCTCTCTTGCTATCCCTCTCTCTCGCTCTCTCTCTCTCTCTTGCTCGCCCTTTCCATCTCTGTCTCTTTCATTCTCTCTCTCGCCCTCTCCATCGCTGTCGCATTCGCTCTCGCTATCTCTCTCTCTCTCTCCATCGCTGTCTCTATCTCTCGCTATATCTCTCCCTCTCCATCGCTGCTCTCTCTCTCGCTCTCGCTCTCGCTCCCTCTCCAGCTCTGTCGCTTTCGTTTGCTCTCTCTCTCTCTCTCTTTCTCCCTTTCCATCTCAGTCTCTTTCGCTCTCGCTCTCTCTCACCATCGCTGTCTCTATCTCTCGCTATATCTCTCCTTCGCCATCGCTCTCTCGCTCGCTCCCTCTCCAGCGCTGTCTCTTTCATTCTCGCTCTCTCTCTCTCCCTCTCTCTCCCATTCCATCAGTCTCTTTCGCTCTCGCTATCGATCTCGCTATCTCTCTCCCTCGCCAGCGCTGTCTCTATCTCTCACTCGCAATCACTATCTTTTTCACTCTCGCTAGTTCTCTCTCTCTCTCTCTCGCCCTCGCCATCTCGCTATCGATCTCGCTATCCCTCTCTCTCGCTCTCTCTCTCTCTCGCCCTTTCCATCTCTGCCTCTCGCTCGCCCTCTCCATTGCTGCTTTCTCTCTCTCTCTCTCTCGTCCTTTCCATCTCTGTCTCTTTCCCTCTCGCTATCTCTCTCTCTCTATCTCTCGCTATCTCTCTCTCTCTCTCGCTCTCTCTCTAGCCCCCTCTCCAGCTCTGTCTTTTTCGTTCTCTCTCTCTCTCTCTGTCGCTTTTGGTCTCGCTATCTCGCGCCCTCTCCATATCTGTCACTTTTCCTCTCGCTATCTCTCTCTCTCTCTATAGCTCTCCCTCTCCATCACTCTCTCTCTCTCTCGCCCTCTCCAGCTCTGTCTCTTTCATTCTCTCACTCTCTCTCTTTCTCTCTTCCATTCCATCTGTCTCTTTCGCTCTCGCTATCTCTCTCACTATCTCTCACTCTCCATCACTGGTTTTTTCGCCCTCGCTCGTTCTCTATCCCTCTCCATCTCTCTCTCCCGCTCTCGCCCTTTCCATCTCAGAGCGAGAGAGAGAGATAGAGAGAGATAGAGAGAGGTAGAGAGAGAGAGAGGACGAAAAAAGACAGCGCTGGCGAGGGAGCGAGAGAGAGAGAGAGCGATGGAGAGGGAGAGATATAGCGAGAGATAGAGACAACGATGGAGAGAGATAGCGAGAGCGAAAGAGACAGAGCTGGAGAGGGAGCGAGAGAGAGAGAGCGAGAGATAGAGACAGTGCTGGAGAGATAGCGAGAGAGAGAGCGATGGAGAGGGAGCGAGAGAGAGAGAGGGAGAGAGCGATAGCGAGTCTTTGTGTGGCATGATGATGCTGGTGAGGGTGGCACCTGATGATGATGATGCTGTTGAGGGTGGCACTTGCTGATGATGTGGCACTAACAATGTAGAAACTAATAATCGGCTTGAAACTTTGTGTGGCATGATGCTGATGATGATAGGACATGAAGGGTACATGCTGATGGTGCTGTTGAGGGTGACACCTGATGATGATGTGTCAATAAAAATCGCTATAATAACACCTGGTATATGATGTTAGCGATACTACAATAACACACCCTGTGCCGACCAACCCGCAACGACCGCAAGCTAGTCGTATTTACCTTAACAATACCCCTTCAACGTCATTGCTTTGTCAGCATTTTTTTTTTACATGTCGCCTCCTGTTACCCACCTCACACATGATGCTAACGATACTAATAATACACACTCGACCAATAAAGGCACCCCCCCCCTTTCCCCACCCCTATCCGGGTACCTGATGATGATACTAACACTTGACCAATAAAGGCACCGTTTCCCCACCCCTTTCCTGGCACATGATGATACTAATAACACAATTTGACCCATAAAGGCACTCCCCACACGAGATAACCGGCGTGAGCGCGCAAGTTTTAGAACCGCTGACACACAAGTTTTAGAACCACTGGTGTCTTTAAAATACCGAGCGCCGAGGTCACGCCCACAGACACCCCCGCTCACCCACTTGAGATAAGCCCCCACGAGGCCACCCGACCACCCGCGATAAGCGAGGTCAACCCGAGATAAGCGGTCACGCCGCCACCCGACCACCCGCGATAAGCGAGGCCGAGATAAGCGGTCACCTGAGATTGCATCGTACAAAAATGTACCATACGAAAATGTATGGTATCCTCACCTGTCACCTTCAACAAATACGCCCATTCCCACCCACACTCGGAGGTTATATAAATAATAAAGAGACATACCTCAATGCGGCAGTCTTCTCAAATAGCGTATTCGAAGGCTTCCACAGACGAGAGGAGACATGTGCTGCTGCTATAGATCTGGAGGATGCATGCAACAGAGTACCATTTGAATACTTCATGCACATGCTCCTCAAACTGGCGGTGCACCCATTTCTCATTAGATGGATCGCTGCAGCACTGTTTCAGCGTAAGGTGATACATCGATGTAGAAGTTGTTCATCCGAGCCAACATCGATTTATCCGGGGCTGCCAGAAGGCTCACAATTGTCACCAGTTATATTTAATGTGTGCACAATAATGATCACGGAACAACAGCTGGATGAGACGGGAAGAACTAATGACTTTTGCTGATGATGTTCTGGTATATCGACAGGGAGGAGACAGGCGGGAAATCGCCTCCACGCTGCAAAACGAACTCGGTCGCATCTCTTCCTGGTGTGAAGTATCAGGTGCATTGCTTAATCATAATAAAGCATCAGTTGCATGGTTCTCACTTAATAAACACAGTGTTAACAAGGATATACCGGTGGTAGGAATGGGGGCTGATGAGGTGAGCAGGGCCTTGATAATGTACCTCGGAGTTAAGTTTGATCGGAGCCTGTGTTTTCGTGACCACGTCGACCATGTGATAATAAAATCCCGAAAGCATTAGCCGCCTTGAAGATCATGGCAGCTGCCAACATTAAGCATAGGCTACTTACCCATCTGTTCCAGGGACTAGTCCTCTCACCAATCGAGTACACCCTAGCAATTCTTACTGTCAGTACGACGCAAATTGACAGGCTGGAGAAAATAAAGAATGAATCTATGAGCATTATCTTGGGGTGTACGAGAGACACTCCCTGTGTAGTAATGAGGTATATTCTTGACTTTTCAGCCATATATGAGGATGATATGATCAAGATCTGGAAGGCACGGGAATACCTGAAAATAAGTGCAGATAAAGAGAATTCATTGCACCACAAGCTCAACACAGGGAGACGTGTCAGACTGAAAAGAAACAAATCATGAGTGGGCCAAGCAGAAGATGTCATCAAACTTCTAACTTCCTAACTGAGGGCTTACCAATATCAACGCTGGCACCAGTGAGTACCGGTGCCTACGTTTTCAGTAGCACATTCTCGTGTAATGTCACACTCGTCAGGAAATGTAGTGAACAGATCTGGTCTACGCGGAGGTCAACGGTCTCATCTGGGATAACACCGATGCAGTCATCTATACAGACGGATCTGTAATACGACGCAGAAAGAGTGCATGGACATTTACAGCACGCGCGGCAGGCAGAATAGTCAAAGAAGACAGTGGCGCATTCGGTATGATCACGAGTAGAATGACGATGGAGGTGATGGCAGTGACCAAGGTATTCATCTGGTTAGAGTCACAAGACTACACCCACGCCTGCATACCAAGTAATGCGATGGGCATGATTGAAAAAAGTGGAGGCACGGTCTGTACGCATGCAATGGATAGAGTCATTAAAAAGTCAAAAATACATAGAGTCACCTTTGTCTACTTCCCTGGACATGCGGGTGTACAGGGAAATGAAAGAACGGACAGGTTGGCTAGCTGCGCTGTCGTTGAATACGGTCAACCAATGGATCGGGCGGACATATAAATGCCCTCCAAGATGTGTGAAGGGCACAGGACTTCGACAACCATGAGTACCTTTCACTTCTTCGAATAAAATAAATGGGAGTTAAGATGGACACAGCCAGAGACGAGAAATATAATGGGAGTATAAGAAGACTTATCAACCAACACAGAACTGGAGTCGTCAGTCGCTGGACACTGCGAGACTTGCTGAGGAGGGATTTGGGCACCTATGGCCATGTTCGTAGTGCAATGATGATGACCCGCAAATAACTCACTTTAGTGTATTGGAAAGAGACCAACAGGCAGACAGCGACTGAGATTTAAAGATGTTTGCCACGCTACCTTAAGTGAAATTTCTATCAGTGAATGAAACTGGGAAATATATATCTGGCACATATGGTTGTCGATCGTAGAACAAGAAGAAAAAAATTATAAAATGACACGGCAACACTCAAGGAAGCGATGATGCCACAGTCAAAAGACAAAAGACGCACGAGACTGGAAATTAGACCAGGTACCAGGAATACATCATGTTTATTAAATGGTCGTATCTGTTTATTCAGTATTGGTACATTCAGCCACGAGAGAAGCTGTTCCGTAAAACAGCATCGAGAAAAATACACTATTATTTTACCACACTATTAATTAATAATGTTTACTTGCTACCAACCGTCTGTGAAGACGCCACTGCCTATGCAGTTTTTTCATAAGATAATCACCGATAAAATTAAATACCTAGATCGTCTAGTAAGACATGAGATCTCATCGGAGATTTCATATGATTATGTGGCCCTTTTTGTCTTGTCAGACGGTCTAGTGGAGGCTATTGTGTATTTTTTTGAGGTTTTGTTTTTGTTGAACAACTTCTCTCTTGTGGCTAATTCTATCAATACTTGACAAACACACTCAACACAGAATGAACAAGTCAGGCCAACTGACCCACAGGGTGTTCCATCCTTTTTCATGAGTCTTTTTCTTCTAAGTTTTGCCTTAGCACAGTCTCAAATGTTGTTATACCATTCCTTATACATGCTCTCCATGATGTGCGATCACTTGCTAGATGTTCCCAGTCATTTTCACATATGGAGAAGTCATTCAGAAATGATTTACAGATATCTCTATATCGTAGCTTAGGTCTGCCGATTAGTCTTTTTCCGTGTGTTAGTTCACCATATAGTATTTTCTTGGGATGCGTTTTTCTTCCATTCTCTAGACGTACTCCAGCCATCTTAGTCTTCGACATCTGAGCATCGTCATGATTGTTATAATAGAAATAGAAGAGTGGTTTGTTTGTGTCATGTGCAGTTAGTGGTCAGTTTACGTCACTTGTGATCAGTGGTAAGTTTAGTTCACTTGTGGTCAGTGGTCAGTTTGAATCAGTTACCAGACCAGTTTGGGTCAACTGTGGTCAGTGGTCAGTTTGAATCAGTTATCAGTTTGGGACATCTGTGGTCAGTGGTCAGTTTGAGTCAGTGGTCAGTTTGGTCATCTGTAGTTCGTGTTCAGTGGGGTCAGTTTGGGTCAGTGGTCAGTTTGGGTCACCTGTAGTTCATGTTCAGTGGGGTCAGTTTGGGTCAGTGGTCAGTTTGAGTCATCTGTAGTTCATGTTCAGTGTGGTCAGTTTGGGTCAGTGGTTAGTTTGGGTCACCTGTAGTGCATGTTCAGTTGGACAGTTTGGGTCATCTGTAGTTCATGTTCAGTGGGGTCAGTTTGGGTCAGTGGTCAATTTGGGTCACCTGTAGTTCATGTTCAGTGGGGTCAGTTTGGGTTAGTGGTTAATTCGGTCACCTGTAGTTTATGTTCCGTGAGGTCAGTGTTCAGTTTGGGTCACCTGTAGTTCATGTTGAGTGTGTCAGTTTGGGTCAGTGGTCAATTCGGTCACCTGTAGTTTATGTTCCGTGAGGTCAGTGTTCAGTTTGGGTCACCTGTAGTTCATGTTGAGTGTGTCAGTTTGGGTCAGTGGCCAGTTTGGGTACCTGTGGTCAGTTTGGTTCAACTGTATTTTTAGTTTAGGTCAGTGGTCAGTTTGGTTCAACTGTATTTTTAGTTTAGGTGAGTGGTCAGTTTGGTTCAACTGTATTTTTAGTTTAGGTCAATGGTCAGTTTGGTTCAACTGTATTTTTAGTTTTGGTCAGTGGTCAGTTTGGTTCAACTGTATTTTTAGTTTAGGTCAGTGGTCAGTTTGGTTCAACTGTATTTTTAGTTTAGGTCAGTGGTCAGTTTGGTTCAACTGTATTTTTAGTTTAGGTCAGTGGTCAGTTTGGTTCAACTGTATTTTTAGTTTAGGTCAGTGGTCAGTTTGGTTCAACTGTATTTTTAGTTTAGGTCAGTGGTCAGTTTGGTTCAACTGTATTTTTAGTTTAGGTCAGTGGTCAGTTTGGTTCAACTGTATTTTTAGTTTAGGTCAGTGGTCAGTTTGGTTCAACTGTATTTTTAGTTTAGGTCAGTGGTCAGTTTGGTTCAACTGTATTTTTAGTTTAGGTCAGTGGTCAGTTTGGTTCAACTGAATTTTATTTTAGGTCAGTGGTCAGTTTGGTTCAACTGTATTTTTAGTTTAGGTCAGTGGTCAGTTTGGTTCAACTGTATTTTAGTTTAGGTCAGTGGTCAGTTTAGGTCCATGGTTAGTTTGGAACACCTGTAGTCAATGGCCAGTTTGGGTCACTTGTAGTCAGTGTGCGTCACTTGTGGGGTCAGTTTGGGTCAGTGGTCAGTTTGGGTCACCTGTGGTCAGTAATTAGTTTAGGTAGCCTGCGGTTAGTGGCCATTTTGGGTCACCTGTGGTCAGTAATTAGTTTAAGTAGCCTGTTGTTAGTGGTCATTTTGGGCCATCTGTGCTCAGTAATTAGTTTAGGTAGCCTGATGTTAGTGGTCATTTTGGGTCACCTGTGGTCAGTAATTAGTTTAGGTAGCCTGCTGTTAGTGGTCATTTTGGGTCACCTGTGGTCAGTAATTAGTTTAGGTAGCCTGCGGTTAGTGGCCATTTTGGGTCACCTGTGGTCAGTAATTAGTTTAGGTAGTCTGCTGTTAGTGGTCATTTTGGGTCATCTGTGGTCAGTTTTTGTTCACCTATTTTCAGTGGTCTCATGTTGTCAGTTTTATGTTTGGTTCACCTGTGGTCAGTTTGGGTCACGTGTGATCAGTTTTGGGTCACATATTATCAATGGTCAGTTTGGGTCAGTTGTGATCAGTTGTCAGTTTGGGTCACCTGTGGTCAGTTGTCAATTTGGGTCACCTGTGGTCAGTTGTCAGTTTGGGTCACCTGTTTTCAATGGTCAGTTTAGATCAGTGGACATTGATACGTTTGGATTACTTATGGTCAGTTTGATGGTTGACCATTTTTCTGGTGAGTTTATGACATTGGTCATTTTTTTACCACTTACGATCATTCATCATCATCATCATCATCGTGTGCCCTCTCCGCAACGAAGGTTGGCTACCATGGATCGCCATTCTACTCTGTTTCTTGCTTTGATGGTGCAGGCTGACATAGATTGACTTGTCCATTTTTTGATGTTACTCGTCCATGTTAGTCTTGGTCTGCCTCTGCCTCTTTTACCTTGTATTTTTCCTTCCAATATTTCTTTTAGTAGGCTGTTGTGTCTTTTAACGTGCCCCAAAAATTTAATTTGTCTTGTCTTTATTGTGTTCAGCAGTTCTCTTTTTATTTTCAGTTGTTTTAAAACTTCATCGTTTGTTGTCTTTTGTTTCCATCCAATTCTACTTATTCTTCTATAAATCCACATTTCAAAGGCTTCAATTTTCTGTTCTGTTTTCTTGTCTAATGTCCATGTTTCTGCACCATACAGGAATATTGAGATGTAACATGTTGCCATTCTTAGTTTCAGCCTTGTTGATATTTGTTTTGTTGTTAGTATGTTTTTCATGGCATTAAAATTACTTTTTGCCATACCTATTCTTTTGTTTATTTCAGTTTTGCATTTTCCATCATTGGTTATAGTATGTCCTAGGTAGTTGTAACTCTGGACTGTCTCTAGATGTGTTCCCTCAACTGTGATATTTAATTGTAGGTCTTGAGAATTTTCTTTGTTTATGATCATAGTTTTAGTCTTTTTGATATTCATTTCTAGTCCATAATTTTTGCTTGTTGTGTTTATCACATTAAGCAAGTGGTGTAGGTCTTTAGGATTTTCTGCTAGTAGAACAGTATCATCAGCATATCTTAGGTTATTGATTATCTTTCCATTAATGTTTAGGCCTGGTATCTCTGAGATGTTTTTAAAGATTTGCTCAGTGTATAGATTGAGCAAGCTTGGTGATAGGATGCATCCTTGTCTTACTCCTCTTTTTATGTCCGTGGGTGTAGAGTTCTCCTTGTTATATCTTATTATTGCTGTTTGCTCCCAGTACAAATTACATATTAGTCGTATGTCTACGTCGTCTAGATTTATATCCTTTAGGCAGTTTATAAATTGGTTATGGTGTATTCTATCGAAAGCTTTGGTGTAGTCTATAAAGCAGGCATATGTTGGTTTGTTTACTTCTGTGTACTTTTCAATCAATGTTCTCATACTGAATATGGCTTCTTTTGTCCCACTGTTTTTCTTGAATCCAAATTGTTGCTCCTCTAATTCAGTATTGATTTTATTCTGAATCCTTCCCTGTATAACTTTTAGTAAAATTTGTTACCTGGCTCATAAGGCTTATTGTTCTGAAGTCACTGCATTCAACTGCACCATTCTTTTTAGGCAGTGCAATGAAAGTTGATGTTTTTAGGTCGTTTGGTATGTATCCTGTATGGTATATGTCAATGCATATGTCTGTGATCACTTCGACGCCAAACTCTTCTAGAGCCTGTATCATCTCTATCTGTATATTGTCAGGCCCTGCTGCTTTTCCCTTTTTCATTGTTTTTATGGCTTTTTCTACTTCGGATTTCAGGATTTTATAGTTGTATGTACATTTTATGTCTGGCTTTTTGTCCCTTTCGTCATGAAATAATTCTGTTATATATTCTTGCCATCTATCTATTATATCTTTGTTGTCTGATAGCATTCTTCCCTCTTTGTTTGCTATACATCCGATTCCTGCAGCTTTTTTGTCTTTATTCGTCATTCTCTTTATTTCTGTGTGCATCTCTCTTAGGTTTTGTTTACTTTCCATAGTTTCGATTTCTAGACATCTTTGGTTGAGCCAGTCTTCTTTTGCCTTTTTGCACATTCTCCGTATTTCATTGTCTAAATCCTTGTATCTGGCAGTGTTTTCCGCTTGTCTTCTTTCTTCCATTTTTTCTAATATTTTGTCTGTTATCTATTTTTGATTTTTGTTACTTTCCTTTTTGGGCAAGGTATTGCAGGATTCTTGCATGCTGTTTTTTATGCATTGCCATTTTGTTGTGACTTTTTCCTCAGGATTTACTCTTCTGTACTGCTCAATCCCCTCTTCTAGTAGCTTCTGATATGTGTTCTTTACTTGTACAGTATAAGTTTCTTGTACATCTTTCAGGTTTAACGCTGTTATATCTATTGGTGTTGCTGCATTAGTTTTTTGTTTGTTTCTCTTTAATTTGATTTTCATTTTTATCATTACAGGATTATGGTCTGAATTTATATCTGCTCCTGGGTAGGTTTTGGCTTTCTTGACGCTGTTCCTGAATCTGTCTTTTATCATTATGTAATCTATTTGATTTCTCTTCTTGTCTCCAGGGCTTTTCCATGTGTATAATTTCCTTTTCTCTTGCTCAAAGAAGGTGTTGCATATTATCAGTCTGTTTTCTTCACAAAATTGTATTAATCTTTCTCCTCTGTTATTTCTTTTTCCTAGACCATGATTTCCTATTATTGTCTTATATTTACCTTTTCCTACTTTAGCGTTCATATCACCCATTATAATCAAGATGTCTGATGATTTCACTTGCTTCATAACTGTGATTAGATCTTCATAGTATGCCTCTATTTGTTCATCTGTATAGTCTTGAGTAGGTGCGTATGTCTGTAATATTGCTATGTCGAATGGTTTTGCCTTCATTTTTATTAGTATATTCCTATCATTATATGTCAATTGAGTATTTATATATTTTTGTAGTTCTCGTTTTATTAGAATGCCTACTCCTCTTTGATGTTCTTTTGTGTTACCTGAATATATAAATGTATATTTATCGTCTTGTATGTAACCACTTTCCTTCAATCTTGTTTCCGAGATTCATAAGATATCTATGTTTAGTCGTTCTGCTTCTACCATAAGATTTCTTAGTTTTCCTTGTTGGTATAAGGTCCTAACATTCCATGTGTAGCTATTTTTAATTCGTTCTTAATACGGTAGTTAGAATTTCTCTCCATGGCTTTCTTTGGATTGTTACGTGATGAGGCTTCAATCTCTTTCACCGTGGTCTGCCATTTTCGCCTTTCGTGTTCTGAAAATGCCTCATGTGTACCACACACTTTGCTGTTTTCGCTTTCTGGGCCGTTGATTATTTTAATTAATTCTTTCGCCCCATCCACCGTCGCAGACTTTTCACATACGGGTTGAACACACCCGCCTCCCGCCGCCGACATTGTTGTCGAAACATGTGCTTGCCTATCGAACTGCGAACACACGACACAAAGAAAGAATAAATCCACTTAAATATCGATGTTAATTACGATCATTGGTAAGCAGTAATTCTATAACGTTTTTTCTTACAGCGTTCAGATTACATTAGCAGGTCATACAGAAGTTATGAATGTCATTTATGAGTGAAATTAGACTATTATGTGTCATCTGATACATGAATAGACAGACACCTCGTTATTTTATCATATGCATTCCTCATTAGCCGCTCTAATCAATATCCCCCACTATCTTACATTCAAGTTTTAGTAACAACTATCCACCACACGTCGACACGAGTCGGCCCTAATATTGTACTACATATCATATACTATTACTCATTAACCTACCTGTTTACAAAACACCTTCCAAATTACCTACCCAATCTAACAATTTTATAATAATAAAAACATCATTGTTCCTACGCAACCCATTAGATACTATCCTTTTCTTAACAACTCCGTCTATAATGTCACTTATTATATTCTCTTATATAGCAAATCTTATTCACTTATATTTTCTATTATAACATCTGTAGCGCCCAGACAAACTCTTTTCCTATTCAATGAATATATCATCTACACTGGATAAGACTGATGCACATTCCTTACTAATATATTTACATATGTAGGATACAACTGCACCAGGGTGGTGTATTTTTCCTACATAGCCTGTGTATGTTGACTCAAAATACGACCGTATTTTGACACATAACAAACCACTCAGCTACTCCAAAACTTCCACAAAGTAGAAATAAATATTGTGTGCTACTCAAAACGAAGGAACATGGCCCAATTGCTGAGGGACCGTGAGTAGTATAATAGGAAGGACTTGACAAACATTTCGTCCCAAAATTAACAAAGGTATATAGCAGCGCTCCATGGTAGGCGTATTGGTAGCTGATCGTGTCTGTTAATTAAGGGGAGATTTTAAAAAATAGTCCATTGTTATCTAAAAAGGATGGATAGTAAATTAAAAAGGGAAATAATGGTATGGTTATTTTTTCAATGTGAGTGTAGGGGCTCCACTTATTGGGAACATAGAAGAGGGATAATGTTGTCTCATTGGTATATATGATGCAACAAAGGGTTTTTGTATAGACGTGGGCAGATGCAATGGAATTAAGACAACGACCTTAGGACAGTTTAGTAGATTATACACCAATGAAAAAAACAATAACGTTCAATATAAAAGAGAAAACAAATATATATTTTATTCTTTTATTATTTGAGTAGATATATAACATAACACAAAATATAGTGAATATTATATCACATTACAATAGTTACGGGAGCGGGTAGCCGTGCGGCTAAAACCACTGTTCCGCTGGCTGAAAAGCCGACGTTCGGTGTTCGAAGCCCACGGTAGACAGAAAGGATTTTTTCTATCGGGGGTGAAATAAAAATCCTGAGTCGCACACGTCGTGGCGACTGCTTTGACCAAGCGGCCTTTATTTCTCTGGTTCTATCGTTGCCCCCCGTCATACAGCAGCAATGGTACTATGTGACGTAAAGATAGTTTTTTTTTTTTTTACAATAGTTATTGGTTATTGGTTATGGAAGGCCTCGGTCTCACAGCAAACGAATTAAAATCCATAATTGCTCAACCGCCCGTGCCAGTGGAATCATCCGAATTACTAACTCATCTCCCAAACAAAGAAAGGTAACTGTAGTCCCCATCGTAGCAGTCTCAGCACACGCCAAAAGACATAAGGCGAAACCGCGCAGAAAGTGAACACAGCCAACTGTTCCCCGTCATACGATATCATCATTCATCGTAAACAAGCGGGATATCGAAGCAGGATCAAAACGGATGAGACACACAGCTCACGGTGTGCACAGAGCACTTAACTCAGTAGCTCCTGCAACAAGCCGGACTTGGTATATGAGGAAACTGCATGAAGGAACACTTTTCAGACATAGCCTTCAATGGTTCCTGCCGCCTATCCACCATATACTATGGGAGTTTACGTCCTCCTGAAAATGATGATCGTCGTAGCACTTGATGATGTTAGGCCATCATTGATGACTCCAATTCCAAACATATAGACACACAGGGGTGGTAAGTTATCATTTCCAATCCAACAGAAGCCACATGACCTGTAGTTAGTAAAAACACAATTGATGATGTTCTCCGCTCCCTTCTTGTAGCTGCCGCCACACGATTCTGATGTCTCATTATCTTGGACATCATTCAAGAACAATGTCAGATGAACATTCCATAGATATCGCTTTGCTGATGAAGTGCTTGGTGCAACAGTTGTATCAATCATACTGGAGGCTCCTGGTCTGTGGTCATTAATATCACAGAAGGCACATGATGTTGTTATATTCAGAATTTCTTTCTGGGGTGTAAATATGTGGCACACACATAGAGAGTGGTTTGTGGTCACAGTAATCCCATTAAAGGCAATTCTAGGGTAGCATGGCATAGCTGTTTCAGAACAGCACAATCCTGTGATGTTTTCTGTGTTCGCTATAAAGCTGCTGCTGCTACCCAATCCTGACCAATTATAGGTGTGGATATTATTCACTTGCAATGACAAAACTGCTTTGTTTACATCATAAACCTCTGGAAGCGAATCATTTATGGGACTAATAGTACAATTTATTCTTCCATCGGGGATATCTTCATTGAGCCCCCCCCCCCCAAAAAAAAAAAAAGTCTTTGATTAAAAAGCACATATGCTTTTGAGTTAAACACAAAATGAGCCCACTTCATAGATTCAAAATGATCCTTGCCAATGCCATCCGTTTGCACAAGTTCGGTCCTTAGCAACCAAGGTCACAAACTAAGCCATCAATTTAACGACTTTATCTACAGCGAAGGTTAACGAACTGTGAACAAACATTTATGTTCAAACCCCTGAATACATTTTCAAAAATCTGCCAACTCGCTGCAATAACATATATCGTGGTATTCAAAGTAAACATTGCTTAGTCCATAGCTCGAATGTAAATAAGCTGCCATTTTGGTGCGTCCCATGACGTCATCTCACATTACAATAGTTACAATATTTAGTACACTAAGTAAATATATAGTATAAGGATACAATTTATTTCTAACTATATAGTTGGGTGTCTGCTTAGCTCTGTGATATAAATGAGATATAAGGAGTGCAACTGATAGAGATCGCTAGTCGATCGAAGCTGGTAGTGTTAAGAGCTAAATATCTAGAGGCGTAGTTGAGACGTTATCATCAGCCACCTTTCTTTTTATATAGAATAGGAAACAGCATTTCTTGTTTGACTATAGAAAAGTATGGAATTATTTAAGACTTTGAAACCTACATTTTTCCCACTCTTGGCCTGTTACGCATCAAGGACCTCTAAAAGCATATCTTTATCTAATCTATTGTGTTGCTTACTTAGCCCTTTACAACTAACTTTATTGTAATCCCCAGTACAATGGTCCGTCTTACTACATAAGCTAACAAGGACTGTCCTTTCCTACCTAAGTTAAAAAGTTCGTTTGGTGTACGCTTTAACACTCTAACATGTTATACAGTCTGTCTTGCTAACTAGGTGGTCTAACTTTTTAACTATGGGTCTAATAATTTTGACTTTGTATCTAACTTTTTTAGCTTTGAGTCTAATTTTTTTGCTATGAGACTAATTTTAACTTTCCCTCTTAGATATCTGATCTTCCCTCCTAGTTTTCTGCCCTTGCTTCCTAGTTTTCTGTCCTTTCTTCCTAGGTTTATGCCCTTCCTTCCTAGATTTGTGATCTTCCCTCCAAGATATCTAACCTTCCCACCTAGATTTCTGACCTTCCTTCCTAGTTATTTGCCTTTGTTTCCTAGATTTCAGACTTCCCTCCTAGTTTTCTTCTCCAGCTTTGTAGTATTTTTGTTCATGCTTCCTAGTTTGTTTTCTGCTTTGGGTTTCTTGTTTTTTGATCTACAATGACCACATTTAATGTTGCCTGTTATTTGTTGTAGTGGAAAACAGAAAAATTCAAAGGAGTTAGGATAAAAAACAAGAATAAAAATGTCCTCTGCTAATACAAACCGTCCGCTACTAATACAAACATTCTTCTTACACTTTCAAACATATCCTCTGTCAGTACAAATATGTCCTCTGCCAAATTGTGACAATGCATCTGAGATTTTTAACTATGCATCTAAGATTGTTGTCTTTCTGTATAACTTTTTTTTTTACTATGGAACTACGTTTTTGGGCTTTGAGTCTATTTTTTTTTTAAATCTTATGTCTAACTCTTTTGACTTTTAGGTCTAAATGTGTTACCTTTGTCTAATTCTTTTGTCTTTGGTTCTAACATTTTTGCCTTGTGCCTAAATTTTTTGTCTTTAAATCTAACATTTTTGACCATGCATCTAAGATTTTTGTCTTTGGGTCTAAGATTTGGGTCTTTGGTTCTAACATTTTTTTTTCTATGGAACTATCTTTTTGATTATGCATCTAAGATTTTTGTGGTTACATCTAAGAATTTGCGCTTTAGGTCTAACTTTTTTACTTTTGTGCTAAATTTTTTTTCTACGAATCCTTTTTGCCTTTGGGGCTAACTTTTCGGGCTTTGAATCTAACATTTTTGTCTTTGGTTTTAACTTTCTTGATGTATTCACGTATTTAAACTGTACACATTGTTGGTTGGTACAAATATTTAGTACTGTTCTGTTCACTGTTAAACTATGACGATATGTAAGAACAACCAGTCAATTAGCTTTTATAAGTAAATATACATGAACGATACAAAATGTAAGCAATAATCATTGATATTGTGTATTGCTGTGTGTGTATCTTATTAAAATAAATTGATTTATCTTGATGTGTGCATTGCAAGCACTGGAATTATTAGCACTGCAACACACATTTAAAGTAAACGCTTATTACTACAGCCACAGATGATAATGATGATGATCCAGACGGTCGTCCTGGAGCGCCCAAATATCCAGTACGAGGTACAAATGCAATGAACGGAAGAGAGTCATCACGTTCACCTCTTACAAAGGATGTCTCCATAGACAGACCCTCTGGTGTAAGTGTTTTAATGTTTGCAATGTTTTAGAAATGTCCAATTTATGACAATTAAATAATTACCATGTAAAACTGCTCACAATACATAGCCATTTCAACTTATTTCGAACTTCTTAGTAAACGGGACTTTACAGACGGATACATTTTATGAGGAAAGAAGTGTGTGAGAGAAGGTTGTCATGTTGCTTTCAAAATGAGGGTTAAAAAAGTGACTAAAGGAGGGGGGGGGGGGAGATCATGAAATAAAGAAAGTAAAAATAATGAAAATTCAACTTGTTTGAAATGACGTGTCCATTGCTGTCCATCCGTTGTTGTATGTGTATAATTTAGTGCCTTTAAAAAAATCCTCCAAAAAATGAATTTCCAAGGCCGAAATAGAAAGGAGAATATTTTAAGTATGAATTCATTTCATGTCAGGGAGCGTATCCTGGTGATGCCGTGGAGATGCGTGAAAAGAATGGACGCGTCAACGAAGGATTTGAAGGTACACCCACAAAGTCCACACCACGCAGAAACCAGTCAGCGGTTGTCTCCCTTGAAGCAGAGGAAGAGAACTAACTTATCAGGTATATTATGTTTGTGAGTGAGCTGTTGACAGGAAGGAGAAGAAATTATGAGTTTGATTAACATTTTACTATCTGTAGTTGTTGTTGTTGTTAGTTGAAGGCCCGGTATCACTGCAAATGAATTAAAATCCATAATTGCTGAACCGCCAGTTCAAGTGGAATCATCGGAATTAACATATCATCGCAATGAAGGATCCAAACAAAGAAAGGCAGCTGCAGTCCCCATCATAGCAGCTACAGCAGACTCCAAAAGACACAAGGCGTAACCGCACCCAAAGTGTACGCAGCCAAACTGTCCTTCGTCATACGATATCATCATTCATCGTAAACAATCGGAATATCGAAACATAATCCGGATGAAAACACACCTCACGGTATGTACAGAGCACTAAAATCAGTAGCTTCGACAGCAATCCAGACTTGGAATATGAGAAAAATGCAACAAGAAACACTTTTCGAACAGAGCCTCAACGGTTCCTGTCGCCTATCCGCCAAAATGACCGGAAGTCAAAGAGGTATAGTTGAGCAGCGATAGCTACCAAGATCCCCCCCCCCCCCCGTAATTTTATAGCTCTGCTCCAGCACCTAGGATTGCATTCAGTCAAAAGCAGTAAATCTATCTACTACATGTTTTACTATCCGTTTTACTATCTGAAATTTACTATCTCTTATAGTTATTCGAAGACCCCGATATCACTACAAACGAATAAAGATCCATAATTGCTCGCCCGTCGTGCCAGTGGAATCATCCGAATGAACATCGCATCGCATATCCAAACAAAGTGCGGCAGCTGCAATCCCCTTCGTAGCATACACAACACAAGTAAAATATATAAGGCATATTAGCACCGACAATCAACTCAACCGGATATTGACCGGATGTCCCAATTACTATCTGTTCAAATGATGCAACAATGTTTTTATATTGCAGCATGTATGTCTATGCTAAATAAAATTATTTTTTAAACTCTTCTGTTTCAGCAAACAATGCAGCGAATTGTCCAGAGATACATATTTGACATACAGAGAGAGGCTGAGGTTACTGAAGGTATTTCTATTTAGAACATCTTCATTACTCATTTAGTTCTACATGGTCTTCTCAAAAATCTTCTGTAATATTTCATTTTTGTGGTCTCAAACTATTTTTGTGTGTGGTCTGTTTGTCAGATTGTATATTATTCACTTCAATATATCGAAACTGGATTTACTGAACACTTAAGAATTCCTTTTCTTATTTTCATGTCTAGAATATGTTCAATCTGTAACACCATATGATGATTACTAGGATAGACAACCGGCATTTCCCATTGCATTCCGTTGGTTTATTTACAGTTGTTTGCGCAAGCCTTTGATTATGAAGCTTCACCCACGAAGTAGTGGGCTTGTTTTTATGTTAGGGTTATTGAGTTATTGAGTTATTTGCGGGTCATCATCATTGCACTCCGAACATGTCCATAGGTGCTCAGATCCCCTCCTCAGCAATTCTCTCAGTGTCCAGCGACTGACGACTCCAGTTCTATGTTGGTTGATAAGTCTTCTTACACGGCCACTAAGTGTCTCATTTCTGGATGTGCCCAACTTAACTCCCATTTCCATCATCCGAAGAAGTGACGTTGATCTGTGTTTGTCGAAGTCCTGTGCTCTTCCCACATCTCGGAGGGCATTGATGATGTCCGCCCGATCCATTGGTTGCCCGTCCTCAACGACAGCACAGCTAGCCAACCTGTCCGCCCTTTCATTTTCCCGTACTCTCGCATTTCCAGGGACATAGACAAAGGTGACCTTACGTATTTTGGAAATCTGCAACGACTCTACCCATTGCATGCGTACAGAGCCCGCCTCCACTTTTTTTATCATGCCCATCCAATCACTCAGTATACATGCGTGGGTGTAGTCTTGTGAACCATTTGAATGCCTTGGTCACTGCCATCGCCTCCATTGTCATGCTACTCGTGGTCACGACGTATGCACCACTGTCTTCCTTGACTATTCTGCCTGCCGAGCGTGCTGTAAATGCCCATGCACTTCTTTCGTGTCGTCTTACAGATCCGTTTTTATAGATGACTGCATCTTTCTCATCGGTGTTATCGCAGATGAGACCGTTGACCTCAGCATTAACCACGACCGGGTTCTGTTCCCTACTTTTCCTGTCGAGTGTGACAATACACGAGAAAGTCCCCTTGAATGACGTAGGCACCGGTATCCACTCCTCACCAACGCTGATATTGGTAAGCCCACAGACCTGTTTGATGACATCTTCTGCTCGGCCCACCCATGATTTGCCTCTTTTTAGCCTGGCACCTTTCTCTGTGTTGAGCACGTGGTGCAATGGATGCTAATCTTCAGGTATGCTCGTGCTCTCCAGATCACAGGGAGTGTCCCTCGTACATCCCAGGATAATGCGTATGGCTTCAATTTGTATTTTCTCCAGCCTATCAATTTGAGTCGTACTGACAGTAAGAATTGACAGGACATATTCGATAGGTGCGAGGACTAATCCCTGGAATAGAAGAGTAAGTAGCCTCTGCTCGATGTTGGCAGCTGCCATGACCTTCAAGGCGGCTAATCCTTTGCGGGATTTTATTATCACATGGTCGACGCGGTCCCGAAAACACAGACTGCGATCAAACTTAACTCCGAGGTATGTCATCAACTTGTCCCTGGTTTCCTCATCAGCTCCCATTCGTACTACCGGTGTGGTCGTATTAACGATATGATTGTTAAGGGAGAACCATGAAACTGATGCTTTATTAGGATTAACCACGGCACCTGATACCCCACACCAGGAAGAAATGCGATCGAGTTCGTCTTGCATTGTGGAAGCGATTCCCCGTCTGTCTCTTCCCTGTCGATATACCAGAATATCATCAGCAAAAGTCATAGTTCTTCCCCTCCCATCCAGCTGTTGTTCCGTGATCATTATTGTGTACACGTTAAATAGAACTCGTGACAATGGTGAGCCTTGTGGCAGCCCTGGGCAAATGGATGTTGGCTCGGAAGATCAACTTTCAGATTTGAGTATCACCTATTGTGATAATTCTGTAGGCACTGATCTGAGAATGGTCCTTGTTTGGCTTCGGTAGCGGTAGTAAGTAGCTGTGTAGCCACTCCTCCTTAATCTGGCCACTCCGAATACTAGCATTAAACTCATTGGCCAGTTTTGTCAAGTCGTCGTCAGCTAAATTGCCTATGTCATCGTACCGAACACCATCTGGACCAGGAGCAGTGCTGTGTGACCTTTTAAGTGTCGTGCGAATGGTATCGGTTGTGATTGTGAGATCTTCTTCCAGCCCTACATCCTTACACAATTTTGACAGTGATCCCCGTATCCTCATTCTTACAGCCTCATTTCTTTGGTCCGTCTGCTCAATGTAGCGGGCAAGCAGTGCCTTTCCTTTGCTCTCATCAGATTTGTGCCATATTCTGCCTGTGCTCTGAAAGTCTGGTATGCCTCTGTGTCGTGGTGTGCCATTCATGCACTTATGAAGGCGCCAGAATGTGGCGAGCGATTTTTCTGAGCACACATTTTTACAGAAGTCATCCCATTTGGCATCCTTAGCCTGCTTAGCGCATAGTTTAAAGTGCATCATTTTTTGGTCGACCTCTACTTTCAGACGCCTCAAGAGCTCAGGTTGTGTTCTTCCATTCCTTCTAACTTTCTGCCATGTCTTGACCGTTTTTCTCTTGCTCCGCCAAGCTGCCTCGACATCTACGTTCCACCAAGGTGCCTGCGTCCATCGCTCCTGCCTCCTACGAGGGGCGCTCTGTTTCCTGATTTTGTGTCTGATTTTGCTAATGACGTCCTGGTCTGTTTTCTCGTAGTTGAATGTGTGGAGCTTTCTTTCTGGCTTTTATTTCTGATTTTCTCAATTAGGAGGACACATGGATAGTGATCACTTCCGCGGAACCCCAGTGCATTCCACCTGCAAACCGGTGCAAAGGTGGAAGACACCAGTGCCACGTCTATGACACTATCAGAGTCCCCTTTTCGAGAGGCCATTCTTGTTGCTCTTCCATCATTCAAGCACACTAAATCGGCCGATACCAGTGCGTTCTCTAGGTCTTCTCCCTGCTTGCTGGTTATGACGTTACCCCACTGGTTTCCTCTAGCATTAAGTTTCCACAGAAAATGACATTCTCTTCATCGAACTCGAAGAGATTCTGCTATTGTTGTGTGTTCACCTTTCCATTACAGGCATACACATTAACAATCACGAAATGAACGGGGGTCTGCACCCTAACCGCATGTACCTGCAATTCTGCATTGTTCCACACAGACATATCAACCTCAGCTGCCACCATATTGTTGCGCACAAGGATGGCCTGCCCAAGGTGTCGTCTATTGTAGAAACAATGAAAGCCAGGACTACTTACTGTCCTGTCACCAAGAAGAGTTTCTTGCAAAACCATTATATCGGCGCCGCACAGTAGACTATCAACAATGGGCCGTCGTTGTTTAATGGACCCACAATTCCAATAAGTAACGAGCACATACTTTAGGCCCAGCCTCTCACACTTTGACAGTTTAATGCCACCCCTCTTGCCCCGTCGTGTTTTCCTTTTTCGATGATGTCGTTTGGGCTGCATCTGAATACTTACACTTACCGTCGTCATAGATGAACGTCGCTGAACGTTGTTGCTTTGGATGGTCCAGACTCACGTGCACTTACTCAGTAGCACGGTCCAGAACCCGTTTCCACGTTATAAACTGGCCAACTCCAGTAAATATCTCTACAGCACGCGGATACACTGTGAGCTTTCGGCAAATTAAATTAATTACGCGTCCTTGACGACAGACCGGCGTAAACAAACCGCCATTTTTTAACGCGTTCAATAGTACAGTCAACAAGGATGAGTGATGAAATAAGGAAAATGTAGCAAAATGCAATAAATCAAAAGAAGCAAAGTGATTTACATCAAATAGAAAGCACTTGATGTCTTAAAATATCAATAAAAACAAACAAATAAACAGAGAAGTTCACTGGAAAACAGCACTTATCTGTGAGTATTCGGAAGAGGCAATCTAACAGGCGCCATATTCCCCGGAATGATATTATGTTAGGGTGCAATGCCTTAGCCTCTTAGTTCTCAAGCTGCATATATACTGTCTACAGTATGCTATAGAAGGTTAATTACCTGACCTGACCCACTGATATGTTGAGATTAATGGAAGTAAAACTCGAAATGCAATTTAGATTATACATAGTACAACAGAATAAGGGCAACTGTTTAGAATATACATAGTACAACAGAATAACGGCAACTGTTTAGATTATACATAGTATACAAGAATCCTGTCATTAATTTCTCGTATAAAAAGTTATGCGCAGAGAAATCGTTCTGCTGGTCAGACTTCTTTACCGGGTTTCTTTTTAAGATATTCAATGTACACTGTAATGTGCAATGTACACTGTAATCTTTTCTTTCAGAGTTTCCGTTAGTCCCCTTTCGGATTCCTCGAGCAAATAACTTCTTTTTTCTTTTCTTCTTTATTTGCCTTTTAGCGTCGAGGGGAGATATGATTTGCGGTCCTTTGCTGTTCCATTCGCCTCTGCTGCTATTATGTTTCCTAATGTTTCCAATATATTTCGTCAATCCAATCTTTTTCTTGGTCGGCTTTTGGAACTGGTGTTTTCGCAACATCTATTGAAGCTCGCTGTGTTGTGTTTTGATCTTTTTGTCTTGTCACGTGGCCAAACCATTTTATCTGTTGTTTCTGGATATATTATGTGGGGGAGGGGGAGGAGAGGGGCGGGGGTAATTCCTAGCTTTTTACTCAGTTCTTCATTTCTGATCGTATCTCAGACTGTTTCCTGTCATTCGTCTAACACATTTAATCTCAGTAGATGTTGTTTTTTTTAATTGTTCTTTCATCTAGGGTCCAGGACTGGCATTGGTAGCACAACGTTGCAATGAAGATTGTCTTGTAGAGTGCCCGTTTTACCTCTAGAGTTATTTCCTTGTAGATCATTAGTGGTGTTAGCTGTCCAATGATGTGACAAGCTTTGTTGCATTTTGAGTCTATTTCTGCTGTTTGAGAATTGTTTGTTTGTCACTAGGTATTAAAAATTTTCTTCTTGATTTAGTTGTCTGCCATCTAAAGTTATGTTGATGTTTTGTTTCTCTTCTGTGATATTCATGGCTTCTGTTTGTTGATGTTGATTTTCATGTTGTATTTTTTTCTTGTGCTGTTGAGTCTATTTAAGTGTTCTGTAGGTCTTTTATTTTTTCATGTACATGTATTAGTGCCTGATCGTCTGCAAATAGCTCGTTGACTTCCTCAGTCTCTGATGCTCGTTGACTTCCTCAGTCTCTGATGGGTTGGCTAACTTGCATATATACTCCATGTATGTAATAAACAGTAGCGGGGATAGTATGCACCCTTGTCTTAAGCCTGATCTAACTTCGCAGTGGTCTGTGTAGCCTGTTGCTGTTCTGCTGTTGATGTAGGATGTAGAGATTTTTAATTAAGTTGGCTAGATTTTGGCTTACTCCGTATGTTGCTCCCACAGTTGTTCTCTGCTTACTCGGTCGTATGCTTGTTCCTGCTCAATGAAAGCTATATTACACATTTTGATTGTGTTCTGTCGTCTTTTCTGCTAGCAATTTTTAAGTGAATCAAGTATTTTTAAGTGAATTTTAAATGTCAGTACATCCTCTGTTTTTCTTTGGAAACCCATTTTTTTTCTTCGTTCGCCAGCTTTTACTTCTGACGAAGTCCCTAGAGACTAGGAACTGAAATTTGCGTGTTAATCCAGTTTTCCCTGGCAGCCGTGTGCACAACAGTCCCTCGCCACACGGGCAGATAACTCCGTCTTCGGAGGTACTCATATTTTTTCCGTCGATGAATAATTGACGTTTCAAGCCGGGCCTCGCTGCTGAGACCAGGGCTGGTTGCCGCCGAGAATCATAAATAAAAATCCCAACTGCGGGAGGCCGGGATTTGAACCCACAACCTCTCTGTCCCGAGTCCGGCGTCTTGCCTCCAGGCCAACTAGTTCCCCATTTGATATTGGCTGTCTTTGTCATTTATGAACTTAGTAGAATCCTTGTTTTGGATCAAACAACTGTTTTGTTTCTTTCAACTGGGAGACGTGTTGCAAAGAAAATAGATTGTCCTGCACCTATTATGCTGCATAGAAATATATGTTTGAAGAATGTCTTGAAATCTCTCTCTCTCTCTCTCTCTCTCTCTCTCTCTCTCTCTCTCTCTCTCTGCGATCAGGACTCAATCAGAGTAGGATTCCAGACTCTCACATGAAGATAGCTGTCTGTTTAGGTGAATCGATCGATTCCACAGACAGAACATCATAATTAGAGTCTGTTTGATCCACTCTGATTGAATACCTGTTAAAACGTTGCACTGTGTTCTGCACCAGTGGCCCAGTGCATCTGATTTCAGCCAGAATTTTATTCAAGTTTGCTTTCCTTAGCCTTTGATTGTCCCCAATCTTCCTGCAAGGCAGCAGATTGTCTTTTCTATGGGGGATTCTGCCCTTAGATGGTCGGCACTCCCAGGTTTACGAGCACCATCTGCCCGAGTCACTACAGGTGACTAACATAGACATGCACACACAAAGATATGAGATGTGACTAACACTGACATGCACACAACGATATGAGGCATGACAAAAATATTAGATATGACTAACACAGACACACACACACTAAGGTATGAGATGTGACTAACACAGACATACTCTTAAATATGAGATATGACTAACACAGATACACACACTAAGATATGAGATATGACTAAACACAGACACACACAGATATGAGACATGACTAACATAAACATGCACTCACAAAGATAGGAGATGTGACTAACATAGACATACACAAATATATGAGACATGACTAACATATAGACATGCACACACAAATGTATGAGATGTGACTAACATAGACATGCACACAAGATATGAGATATGACTAATATAGACATGCACACAAAGATATGAGATATGACTAACACAGATGTGCACGCACAAAGATATGACATGAGATATGACTAACACAGATACACACTAAGATATGAGATATGACTAAATACAGACACACACAAAGATTTGGTTATCTGGTTATGGAAGGCCCCGGTATCACTGCAAACGAATTAAAATCCATAATTGCTCAACCGCCGGTGCCAGCGTAATAATCCGAATCAATATCTCATCTCCCAAACAAGGAAAGGTAACTGTAGTTCCCATCGTAGCAGTCGCACCACACGCCAAAAGACATAAGGAGAAGCCGCGCAGAAAGTGAACACAGCCAACTGTTCCCTGTCATACGTTATCATCATTCATCGTAAACATTTGGAATATCGGAACATGATCAAAACGGATGAGACACACCGCTCACGGTGTGCACAGAGCACTTAACTCAGTAGCTCCTGCAACAAGCCGGACTTGGAGTATGAGGAAACTGCAACAAGGAACACTTTTCATGCATAGCCTTCAATTGTTCCCGCCGCCTGTCCACAATATACCGGAAGTTCACGTCCTTTTGAAAATGATGATCGTCGTTTTTTTTTTAATGTATGGCACTTGATGATGTTAGGCCATCGTTGTTGACTCCAATTTCGAACATATAGACACACAGTTAGTCGTCAGATTATCCCCGTCGCACATCAAACAACAGACCGTAAGATTATCGTATGGCCGGTCAAGGGATGTATGATGAGCCATTACGATGACGTAGCACATAAAAATGTCGTACACACAATTTCGCTCCCTTTAGATTCCTAATTACTCTAATGAAAGCAGCTTACGACGAACAAAACACGGTGCAAATTTCCTAAAGAGATAAAACTGTGGCTGACAAAGTACTTTACATTAATAAGTAACATGGAAATAACTTGCGTCAAGGAATTCCAACAACGGTCATGAACAACACCATTGTGACGTAAAGCGCAGATCAAGTCTAAACGTTGGAAGGTCGCATTCACAACACTTGATTTGTCAAAAATGGACTGTTGCTGGCGTACAACTTCGCTTTAGCGGCGCAGATGTAATAAGTAGATCATCATTTATACTTTAACGCAGAAAATTACAACGGAGAACCGAAATTAATCAGATCCCGAATGCACTTTGTGCTGCGATCGAGAAAACGTGACTAGATCCACCATCTTTACAACGGAAGCCCATTGGTGAAATTTAATTACTTGTTCAATCATCCAAACATTCATATATAATATGGTATGTGGTAGATAAATATGTAGATTAACTCTTTCGGTACGGAAGATTTTTATCAATGCAACCGAAGAGATTTCAGAGACAAACAAATCGATATATTTATGTTTATCTAACACATAGCACATTATATATGAATTTCTAGATAAATCGAACAAGGAATTAGATTTCCCCAATACCAAGATGATACAAGACATGTAAAAAGAATACGGTTTGATGACGAATGACACCAATCAAATTGGGAGTGACGCACTGTGCGGCGAAACGTCCGCGGCCGAAATTAGCATGGCGCACAGTGCGGAGAAACATACAGAAAGAGTTAATATTTCAAGACATGAAACATTTGTTGTTTCCGAAATCTCTACCGCTAAACTGATCATAACCTTCCGTGCTGAAAGAGTTAAATAATTAATTATTTTAAAAATTAATAAATAAATAGTAACACATGTTAATATAAGCAAATAATCGTTAATGAAGTTATCAGAGTATATAATTGTCTTCGTAACATTTACTTCTTATGATTGGAAACCCTTCGATCCTTTTAGCACACCTGGGATTTTTATGTACGTAATATCGTTTAAATCCAGCTTTCTCAATGGACTGCAATGCTTGAAATTTTGGTAACGGATACTCTAGCGAAACATCCGTCACGTGATACTCAACCATCAGCTGCTTAACGTCATTCAGTTGGCCAGATTGCACATCTCTAAGATTGACGACCATTCTGCGCTTTCAATATCCATTTTAAGTCGATTGTCTTGTTCTGGTGTCCCAACATTGCTCATATACCACCCAGAGTGTTTAGCTTCCAACCGTCGATTGTCTTGTTCTGGCGTCCCAACATTGCTCATATACCACCCAGAGTGTTTAGCTTCCAACCGTCGATTGTCTTGTTCTGGTGTCCCAACATTGCTCGTATACCACCCAGAGTGTTTAGCTTCCAACCGTCGATTGTCTTGTTCTGGCGTCCCAACATTGCTCATATACCACCCAGAGTGTTTAGCTTCCAACCGTCGATTGTCTTGTTCTCGTGTCTCAACGTTGCTCGTATACCACCCAGAGTGTTTAGCTTCCAACCGTTTTTACTTCCTGCTGTATCTGAAAGTCCAATTTTGTAGAAGTGAACCAGCCTTGATCTTTCAACTTTGTCCGCGAACTTGCTCATGCTGGGGTCAAAGAGTACACGTGACAGCCATACACATGTGCAGCATCATCGTCGAACGAGAAGTCGTAGCTGATACCGAAAGAATAAATGATACATGGTTGTCTTGGGCGCACGTCACGGTCGTCACATATCTCCCAGCCGCCATCTCCAATTTTCCCCATACGTAACTTCCTGCGACAGACAACGTCTATGTTGTATGTGTCTATGTTGTCTGTGTCTATGTTGTCTGTGTACGAGTGGATAATTAACCGAAGATCATCCACGCTGAGTTTGGACAAATCAAAGTTTTTAAGGTTTGCAACTTTCCCTTTCTGACGAAGAACTGAAAGATCTTTGTTGTAAGCCGCTTCATTATCAACAACTTCATCGTCCTCAGACATTATCTGAGGCGTGATTACTTTCTTGGAAGTCCAGCCCGAGGTATTTGTAATCGACAACACAGAACTGTACCTCAGATTTACCAACAGAAAGGCCACAATTAACATCAAGCACACAACCCCAACGAATCTGGACTGACCTTGGGTGAACATCCCTAACTTGACACACAAACGCATCATTTGGCACGTTCTACTATCAAGGAGGGATCAAGTCATCATACTTCGCCCACACACTGGCCACAATAGAATGAGAAATCACATGTTCACCAAATTGAAAATAGGTGCAACCAGGTTATGTCACTGTACACTGGGGAATATGACTACAAAACATGTTCTACAGGATTGCCCCCAGTACACAGACTCTGAGCAATGTGGTCCACACCCACCTCCCTGGAAGAGAAACTATATGGGGCAATCGAATCACTTAAACAGACAGCTGACTTCATGAGAGAGTCTGGAATCCCACTCTGATTGAGTCCTGATCGCAGAGAGAGTCATGTCTTGAAATAAGAAGATGTGAAGTTTCAGATTCAGCTGGCCAACAGTCTACTAAATAACGTTTTTCCTAAATTTATTTTAAAAGTAAGGCAAAAGTCGTTTTTTCTTGCAATTCTAGGAGCACCGTGATCTATTCTGCAATTTAAAAAAAAAAAGAATTATAAAAATAAAAAAAACATGGCGGCCAATAATTCCTTTCAACAATTAATTTTCAGCAATGTGGTTGTGATGGCGTTGAAAATAAAACTGCGTTGTCATCAGTTATGTCTTTATGGAGTGATGTCTTCAGGGATTTTATGCAATTCATAATTCTTATATGAAAATCCAATACCACTGCACAGGGGATGAGAGTCTTCATTGCAAGAGCATATTGATGAATCATGTACTGAATATTCTTTGTTTTGGTAGAAATAATTGTTTTTCTTGTTTGCTAAAAATATTGATATTAACCCTAGCAATATACTGGCTGATGCTCAATGTACAAACTCTATAGACGTGTTTCCACTGTTACCCTGGAGTTTTTTCATTCGGATCGAAAGTACATACCCAAATAACCTCACTAACGATATTTTCATCGTGTAAAATGTTTTCTCTTTTTATTTATTAATTTTTTTTATTTCATAAATGGCGGCATTAAATGCGTCACAATTGAACGCCAGATAACTGACAAAATTAACAAAATAATTCCTGAGTTAAATCATACTAAACAAATAAAGTTATCTATTAGTACATCACAAAGTATGGAATTTTATGTAGCAGAATTAATATAGAAGTATTTCATGGGACAAGCAACTAAGAATATAAATTGTTGATTTTATCAACTGGAAACATTTTTTGTAAATCTTTTATTTTTTGTATTGTTTCCAATGTTTCTTCATAAGATGTTTTCACTGCTGCAAGGCTCTGTTACTGAAAGCTTCCTCTAATATAGTCTCGTATGCCTAATCCAGTTTCATGAATTTGAAAGAACTCCAAAATGTGTATTAAATGATTCGTACTGTTCACCTTTTTTTTATTTACCCAAAATATTTTATTAAAGTGTTAAAACCATTTGTGATGAAATTTTCTAAATAAAATATTTGCAACAACAAAAAATAGCCTCTGCGACCCTTGGTAAAACTTAATTGAAAGCCTCAAAAGGAGTCCCAACCCATTAAGTGAGAATCATGGCTTTAATAACTCATAGAAGTTAAACCAAGTGATGACAACTCACTGGTAGTTCAAAAACCAACTAAATGCAATCATTGCAGATATGCATATAAAATATAAGAAACTATTGTCCGTAGTGTAGCAATAGCTGATGAGCTGATCTTCCTGAAGGAAACACATTTTTTTCTTGGTCATATGTATTATAATTTATTGTAGGTTAAATATATTGATGATGTAAGACTGAAATCATATATATATAAAACAGAGAAAACGCCTCATAAATGGAAAAAAGGAATCATTGTTAAGATCCCAAAAAGGGCAATCTTAGAGATTGTAACAATTGGAGAGGCGTGACACTTTTGTCAGTTGCCTCAAAATTATTCTGTAAAATCATCCTAAATAGAATAAAGGATTCAATAGATACAGTAATGCGTGAAGAACAGGCTGGGTTTAGAAAAGGGAGAAGCTGTCTTGACCACATTTTCACTCTACGACTTATATTGGAGGAACACATTGAAAAGCAAAAACCTTTTGTACTTAACTTCATCGACTTCAAAAAAGCATTTGATAGTATTCATAGAGATTCTTTGTGGAAAATTCTGAAGCAATATGGCTTACCATCAAAAATCATAAATATTATCAAAGACATGTATGATGGTTACACATGTGCAGTTCGAACAGAGGAAGGACTGAGCGAATGTTTCCCAATAGAAACTGGGGTTAAACAAGGATGTATTTTATCGCCCTTGTTATTTGGAATTGTTATGGACTTCATAATGAAGAAATGCTGCACTGGTAATAAAGGCATCGAATGGATACAAGGAGACCATTTGGAGGACCTGGACTTTGCTGATGACATAGTTCTCATCAGCAATCAGATAAAAACGATGCAGGAAAACACAAATGAACTATCATCAATAGCCAGCAAAATTGGGCTTGAGGTCAATCATGAAAAGACTAAAGTCATGAAAAGTTTAATTCCAACAAGTGACAAAATATACATGGAAAACAAACCAGTAGAAGAGATCGATCACTTCATCTATCTTGGAAGTCACATTGATCGAGAAGGGGATACGAGCAAAGAAATTAGAATCAGACTGGCTAAAGCAGCAATGTCTTTCAGAAGCCTTGAAAAGTTGTGGAAATCAAAACTCATTAGCACAAACACAAAACTTAGGCTATTCAAATCAAATGTACTATCAACCCTTACGTATGCGTGTGAAAGCTGGAAAACAACAAGAGATATAGAAACAAAGTTGAACGCATTCGAAAATAAATGTCTAAGGAAAATACTTGGTATAGAATGGAACGAATTCAAAACAAACGAGGAAATTAGAGAAATCGCCAATCAACCACTAATATCTTCAGTAATAAAGAAAAGACGATGGTCATACGTTGGACATGTGATGAGAAGAGATAATAATCGAATAGCAAAGCAAGCCCTCATATGGGAAACAACAGGTAAAAGAAAAAGAGGAAGACCCAGGGAGACACTGAGAAGAACATTGATGAGAGAGGCAAGAGCAGCAGGAATCGGCTCCCTCAATGAGATAGAACTGCTTGCACAGAACAGAGACAGATGGCGAGATTTGATAAAATATCTTTAAAAGAAAACTGCTAGAACAAAAATTCATATAGGAGAAGGTGTATCTTGGTCTACGCCCTATGGGCCGGTTACGGCTCGAAAGGTCAATAGATAGATAGATATATATATATATACACCATATATATATATATATATATAGACATCATAAATATCATCATCATCAAGTACCAGGCCTACTGGCGCAGGTGATCATGTCTCTACACAACTTTCGATCTCGACAGCTATTTATTATTTCTGTTATTGACCTTCTGCCAAGCCATTCTCTTAAGCTGTCTGTTATTTTTTTCTATTTGCTTCCCTCTATCTTTTCGTCCCTCAATTTTTCCAGTTGTTACAATATATTCCAGTTGTTCTCTTCTCATTACATGGCCAAAAAATTATGATTATTTCTTCATAATATTGGAAATTAGCTCCCTTTTTGCTTTGACCTCTCTCAGAACATCTGCATTACTCTTCTTAGCTGTCCAAGGTAATCTCAACATTCTTCTGTAAATCACATTTCCACAGACTCCAGTGATTTTCTTGTTTGTGTTTCCTATTGTCTATGATTCGCATCCATATATATATATATATATATATATATATATATATATATATATATCTTCTTTCAGAAGCCTTGAAAAGTTGTGGAAATCAAAACTCATTAGCACAAACACAAAACTTAGGCTATTCAAATCAAATGTACTATCAACCCTTACGTATGCGTGTGAAAGCTGGAAAACAACAAGAGATATAGAAACAAAGTTGAACGCATTCGAAAATAAATGTCTAAGGAAAATACTTGGTATAGAATGGAACGAATTCAAAACAAACGAGGAAATTAGAGAAATCGCCAATCAACCACTAATATCTTCAGTAATAAAGAAAAGACGATGGTCATACGTTGGACATGTGATGAGAAGAGATAATAATCGAATAGCAAAGCAAGCCCTCATATGGGAAACAACAGGTAAAAGAAAAAGAGGAAGACCCAGGGAGACACTGAGAAGAACATTGATGAGAGAGGCAAGAGCAGCAGGAATCGGCTCCCTCAATGAGATAGAACTGCTTGCACAGAACAGAGACAGATGGCGAGATTTGATAAAATATCTTTAAAAGAAAACTGCTAGAACAAAAATTCATATAGGAGAAGGTGTATCTTGGTCTACGCCCTATGGGCCGGTTACGGCTCGAAAGGTCAATAGATAGATAGATATATATATATCGAGAGAGAGTGAGAGAACTGGAAACTAATACGGAGGTCAAAAAGTAATGCACACCAATTTTTTTCTCGGCTAATAATAAAGATAGGAATATGAAATTTTGCACACTTTGATTACGACATGTTCCAATTATGTGTACCAAATTGCACAGCATTCTTATAAATATTACGCAATCTATGAACCGTTAAAATGGAGCTTGTCAACAATGTCCGTTACAAACAGCGAATTGTCATAGAATTTCTGGTTGCGGAAAAAGAAACTGTGGCAAACATTCATAAACGACTGTGTGCAGTGTACAAATGTTCTGCAGTCGATAGGAGCACAGTTAGTCGCTGGGTTCAGAGAATTAAAGCTGCAGAAAGTGTACGAGTGGAGCTGCATGATTTACCGCGTTCTGGACGTGTTGCCTCGGCTACCAGCACAGACATGTTAAACCGGGCTGATGCCATTATTCGTAAGGATAGGCGTATCACTAGTCAGCAATTGGCATTGCAGCTTACAGTCAGCAAGGGAAGTGCAATCGCAATTTTTAAAACTCTCGGATATTCAAAGATTTGCGCTCGATGGGTTCCTCGGTGCCTAACAAATGATCACAGAGTTCAAAGGAAAACATTCTGTTCTGAATTGTTGGAGCGTTTCGGTGTTGAAGGAGAAATGTTTTTGTCAAAAATTGTTACCGGTGACGAAGCGTGGGCACATCATTATGAGCCTGAAACAAAAATGCAGTCAATGGAATGGCATCATCCGCAGTCACCAAAAAGAAAAAAATTCAAAACATCTCCATCAGCCGGAAAGGTGATGATAACTGTCTTCTGGGACATAGATGGTGTGATTCTTGTTGATGTAATGACAAGAGGTGAGACAATCAACTCGACAGCTTACATCAATACACTGACAAAAGGCAAAAATCAGTTCCACAGAGTTCGGCCTAATAAGCCATCTGCAGATTTGTTGCTTCAACATGACAATGCACGCCTCACACAAGTCTGGTAACACGGGAAGCAATCAACAAATTTGGTTGGACTGTACTGCCCCATCCTCCTTACAGCCCTGATCTGGCTCCCTCAGATTTCCATCTGTTTGGACCACTCAAAAATTCCTGCGTGGGACACACTTTGACAATGATGAGGGTGTGATCCGTGCAGTTAAAAAATGGCTACGCGAGCAGGACAAAACTTGGTACAAACGAGGCATTCATGACCTAGTTTCGCGTTGGCGTAAGGCAATACGCTTGGACGGAGATTATGTTGAAAAATAGGTAGTGTAAAGGGGATGTTCAGCTACAATCTGTGAAAATTTCACACATTTTGCCCGAATAGTTTCCGAGAAAAAAATTGGTGTGCATTACTTTTTGACCTCCCTACGTATATATCATATATATATATATATATATATATATATATATATATATATACTATATATATATATATATATATATATATATATATATATATGATTTCTGTTTTACATCAGCATTAGCTGAATATAGTAGATGTAGCACGCCTGCATTTGCAAATGAAAAAAATAATGGTCAACATGCTTCTTTGTAAACATATGTAAGATTGTACCACATAAACAAATAATTATAACTTAATGGACTATGATCTGGAAAGTTCTAGCTAGCAGATTCCAGCGCAAGCTGTCAGCAATAAGTCTGCGGACACTTTCAGCTTTGATGCTGACAGGCATCGATGACGTAGTTTAAATTATTATGAGTTACATATGCAGGCATATTAAACACAATTTAAAAATCATCAAATAACTGGGGAAAAAACTGTCAGAAATCATTGATAAATGAAACAAAATTGATTGACGAATTCTTCTTCATCTTTTTAACGTTAGTAGTGATATATGATGGTTTCATGTTGTTACTGTCGAAATTTCCCTGCCGCCTGCAGACCGTGTCGGGTGTTGACCTCTCGCATCGGTGACCTCGGAAGTGACCACGCGTGGCCTGGCCGGCTTATTGGGCGTGTCTGGTAATTAAGGGGAGATAAACAAAAAATAGTTCATTGTTATCTAACAAGGATCGATAGTAAATCAAAGAGGGAAATAATGTTATAGTTATTTTTTTATTTGTGTGTAGAGTCTCCACTTTATTGGTTCACAACAGAGTGATACGTTCCTTCTTCGGTATATGTGATCCAAGCAAGGGTTTTGTACAGACATGGGCAGAAACAAGGGAATTATAACAAAGAAGTAAGAATAGTTTAGTAGATTATACAACATCAATGAAAAACAATATTGTTAAATATAAAAAAAGAAAAGATATATTTCATTATTTTATTATCTCAATAGATATATAACACAACATTCAGCGAATGTTATATAGCATTACAATAGTTACAATACTTATTATCGGTGCTGATGTTGTAGATCGTGCTGATGGTGAAGGTGGTGTTGTAGACGGTACCAATGGTAAAGGTGTGTTGTAGACGGTACTGATGGTAAAGGTGGTGTTGTAGACGGTACTGATGGTAAAGGTGGTGTTGTAGACGGTACTGATGGTAAAGGTGGTGTTGTAGACGGTACCAATGGTAAAGGTGGTGTTGTAGACGGTACTGATGGTAAAGGTGGTGTTGTAGACGGTACTGATGGTAAAGGTGATGTTGTAGCAGATGCCAATGGTGAAGCTCGTGTTGTAGATGGTACCAATGGTGAAGGTACTGTATTAGAAATTGAATGTTTTAGTCTCAAATATTTGGCTAAAGAACTACGACTCGTATACGAGCGTTGACAAATGACACAAATATGCCGGATAGGACGATGAGAAACTCGAGTGTGCTGCAGCATATAGTTTGCGCCATTTAAACTTCTTTGGACATAATGGACACTGATATTCACCAGAAGATGCTTCGTTATGAGAAACCATCTGTAGGAAAACAAATAACCCTTTGTCAACAAGTCTTAACATACCTAGTCTAATCACTTTAATAATACTGAATAACAATCACAAGACTTAAAATATCTACTTTAAACAACCAATAAGAAAAACATATTAAAATCGACGTATCAACAGACGCTCAACAGACTTAACATACGTACTTTAAACACATTGTCATTAATACAATTGAATAACCATTTAATGATAATCCCTAACATACATACTTTAAGAGAAAACAGAAAATATTCCAACTTACAGCGTAATATAATCTCAACACAAGTCGCTAGACTGAAAAGTAGTATTAAAATAAGCTTCATCGAATTAATCGCGCTTATAAGACGAAATCTCGCATTGCTTATCCCGCAATACTTATAATCTGGTAACAAATCTGGATGACGTATAAATTAACCAATCAGAGAGTGACTATAACAACATCGACTAACATCTAGGTTAACCAATCAGAGAAGAGTATTACTATGGGAAAAAGGTCCAAAGAAATGACTGACATCTGGATTAACCAATCAGAGAAGAGCATTACTGTTATCATAACACTGACCTCATTTTTCACTTGAAATGCTGTCGAATCTGACTCATGGGTGGGGTCGAGAACTAGGGATGGTGGTGAAACTTCATCATCCTCCGAGACATATGTTTCTCCTGTCGCGTCATCGGTGGTGGAGTATAATGTGGGTTGTAGGTTACTTGAACTCGATTTGACCCCCTGATGCAATAACAGAGGAGTTCCAGGACCACAATTTGACATCTGAAGGCTGCAATACCAATGTTTCCCACTTCAAAGAATGACAGACAAAATTAAAGATGATCGCTGAGGGTCAGAAAACTTAGTTCCAAGACCCCAAAATCCTAGGTCCATAGTCAGAATTTGGCAAAGGAAGACTTTTGAATTAGCAGTGGACGACTTTTGTATTAGCAGAGGACGATTTTGTATTAGCAGAGGACAGATTTTGTATTGATAAAGAACGGATTTGTTGGACTGACTTTAACAATCGAGTTGGAACTTGTAATTCTTGTACTATCCTAACTTCTTTGGATTTCCATATGTTTGTCACTTCAACAAATAACAGGCAACATTAAAGGTGATCATTGTAGGTCAGAAAACTTAGTTTTAAAAAACCCAAAAAATGAGTCCAAAGGAGAAAATAGTTAGACTCAAAATCACCAAAAAATCTTAGATGCATACTCAAAGCATATCTCATAACTCAAAATTTCGTCTCATAATCAAAAAGTCGAACTGAAACATTAAATATTTTGTTATTTTGTATTGTTATATTTTGTTGGACACAAACCACAAAAAGTAGGTCAGAAAAATTTAGTCCCAAAACACAAAAAAATTTCGTCTCATATTTAAGAAGTTGAAATTGAACTCTACAAATTTAGTACCAACGTCATAATTGTTAGACTCAAAATTATATAAAAATTCTTATATACACAAAAACATATACCCAAACACAAATTTCGTCTCATATTCAAAACGTTCATCTCGAGCTCTAAAAATTTAGCTCCAAAACACAAACTTTAGTCTCGTGTTCAAAAGTTGAACTAAAAGCCCAAAAAAATAGTCCAAGAGAGAAAATAGTTAGACTCAAAACCCAAAAAAGGTTCGATACATACTCAATAAGCATATCCCTAAACTAAAAAATCTTAGACATAAAACTCCTATAAGTTTATCCAAAGTGCAAAAACGTACTCCCAAAGGTAAAAAAAATCAAGCAGGTTATCATGTCCCACTAAAAGAAAATGGTACTACCAAACATGTAAACGCCCCAGACATAACTCAACTAAAAGAAAATCGCATCCCATTAATTTTTTCATGGCTACGCCTATGAAATCGTTAACAAATTAAAATATAACCTATAGGCTTACCAAAACTTATATTAGACACCCCCATATCAAGAATTTGCTTAAAAAGTCACTTTTATGATTTTTACCTTAACCATTTTTTTTATGGATACGGCTATGAAATCGTTAAAATATTTAAATTTAACATCTAGGCTTATCTCAAACTTATTTTAGACACGACCATACCAAAACTTTTCTTTAAAAAATCATTGTTATGTTTCTTACCCCCAACACATTTTTTATGGATATGCCTATGAAATTGTTTAAAAAGTCTAATTTAACCTATAGACTTACCCCAAACTTTATATTAGACACCCCCATATCAAGAATTTGCTTTAAAATAATCATTTTTATCTTTCTTTCCCCCAACCATTTTTTATGGCTACGCCTATCTTCTTCTTCTTCTACTTCCTTCCTCATCTGCCTTTCAGCGTCGAGGGGAGATATAATTTGCGGTCTTTTGCTCTTCTGTTCGCCTCTGCTGCTGTTATGTTTCCTAGTGCTTCTAATATTCCATCGATCCATCTTTTTCGTGGTCGACCCTTGGGTCTGTTGTTCTCACAACGTTTGTTGAAGGCTCGTTGTGTTGTGTTTTGTTCTTTCTGCCTTGTCACGTGGCCGAACCATTTTATCTGTTGTTTCCTTATATATTCTATGGCTGGGGCTATTCCTAGCTTTTTTCTCAGTTCTTCATTTCTGATCTTATCTCTCAGACTGTTTCCTGTCATTCGTCTAACACATTTCATCTCTGTAGAGGTTATTTTTCTTATTGTTCTTGCATCTAGAGTCCAGGTCTGGCATTGGTAGCACAACGTTGGGATGAAGATTGTATTGTATAGTGCTCGTTTTGCCTCCAGAGTTATTTCCTTGTTGGACAATAGTGGTGATAACTGTCCGATGATTTGACAAGCTTTGTTGCATCTTGATTCTATCTCTGCTGTTTGGGAATTATCGTTTGTCATTAGACTTCCTAGGTATTTGAATTCCTCTACTTGTTTTAGTTGTCTGCCTTCTATAGTTATGTTGATGTTCTGTTTATTTTTGGCGACATTCATGACTTCTGTTTTGTTGATGTTGATTTTCATGTTGTATTTTGTTCCTAAGATGTTGAGTTTGTTTAAGTGTTCTTGTAGGTCTTCTATTGTTTCATATATTAGTGCCTGGTCGTCTGCAAATAGAAGCTCGTTGATCTCCTCTGTCTCTGATGGGTTGGCTAGCTTGCATATATGGTCCATGTATGTAATAAACAGTAGGGGGGATAGTACGCACCCCTGTCTTACACCTGATCTAACTTCGAAGTGGTCTGTGTAGCCTGTTGCTGTTCTGACCCTGCAGCTGCTGTTGGCGTAGAGACTTTTAATAATGTTGGTTAGATGTTGGCTTACTCCGTATGTTGTTAGTATCTCCCACAGTTGTTCTCTGTTTACTCTGTCGAATGCTTTTTCCTGGTCAATGAAGGCTATGTATAAGTTTTGATTGTGTTCTGTCGTTTTTTCTGCAAGCTGTTTTAGTGTGAATAGTGCATCGGTACATCCTCTGTTTTTTCGGAACCCCATTTGAGAATCGCTTAACTGTAGTTCTATTATTGGTCTCAGCCTTTTTTCCAAGATTTTGGCGTATAGCTTTCCTACATGGCTGAGAAGAGATATACCTCTATATTGATTGCAGTCTCTTTTGCTACCTTTCTTTTTCCATATTGGTATGATGATTGCCTGTTGCCAGTCTTCTGGGGCTTGTTGTTGGTGCCATGCTGCATTAAATATTCTGTGCAGCCATTGCATTCCTGTTTCTCCCGCTGCTGCTATTATTTCTATTGGAATGTTATCTATCCCTGGTGCTTTGTTTCTTGGTGCATATTTGATTACTTCTTCTATTTCCTCTTTCATGATGTTGGGTTCAGTATTTGTGAGTTCTAGCGTGGTTTTTGTTGTCTTGTTGGTAGTTGGTATGTTAACAGGTCTTCAAAATATTCTTTCCATCTCTGTTGCATACATTGGATGTTTGATATTGGTTGTCCGTCTTTGTCATTTATCAGCTCGTAGGATCATGGTTTTCTTTTCTCGCTCTTGTGGCTTTTACTGCTTTGTAGAAATCTCTTGTGGCTGTCTTGAAGTCCCTGCTCATGTTTTGTCCGAATTCTGTCCAATTCATTTGCTTAGCTTCTTTGATCAGTATTTTAACTCTTTTTCGAACTAAGGCATATCTTTATATTTTTCTTGGTTCTTGTTCTCCCTCCAATTTTTAAACAGTTTCTTCTTTTCCTTAATTGCTTCTCTGATTGTTTCGTTCCACCACGGGTGCTATTTTTCCCTTCTCTTGTTCTTAGCTTCGTTCCACAAATTGTTTTAGAGATGTTAGTTACTGTTTCCTTAAATTGTTTCCACTCTTCTTCTACTGTGCATACTTCGTTAGGGAGTTTCTTGAATTCCTCTCTTAGTTTTTCTTCTAGGGTTTTCCTTGTTTCTTGATCGTTTAATTGTTTATTTTTATTGTCTGTGCTTTTCGCTTCTTTTGTTTGTTTTCGTAGATTCTCTTTATTTTTGGCTGTCTTAGTGTGATCATAACCATCTTGTGATCCGTGTCGTCTGTAATATTTGGGATTGCTCTACTGTCGGTTACTCTTTTCTTGTTCTCTTTTCTTGTTAGTATAAAATCTATGTGGCTTCTGCATGTTGTATCATTCCATTTGTACCAGGTGTATACTTGCGACTCTCTGTGTTTGAAGAATGTGTTGGTGATAAATAAATCATTTTGATTGCATAGATCCAGCAGTCTGCTTCCATTTTCGTTTATTTCAGCTGTTTTATCGCCAAAGGGTCCTAAGATATAACTGTTCTCACTGTTGCGTTTCCCGAGCCTTCCATTAAAATCTCCCATCACTAGCATGTCGTCGCTTTCGTCAATCTTGTTAATAATTTCACTCAGTGTGTCGTAGAATTCTTCGCTGTCTTTTACATTATTGTTGCATGGTGCATAGATTTGTATGTAATTTGTTTTTCGATCGTCTTCTAGCAGTTTAATTGAGATAATTCTTTCTGAATGGTATTTTATTTCTAGAATGTTCTTTGCGTGTCTGGGTCGATGATAAAACCTACTCCATGTGTTGCTCTTTCTGTGTTGTCGACTCCCGAGAATATTTTCGTGTAGTTCATATGTGTTTTCTTTATCTGTTGTCCTTTTACTCTGGTGTCCGCTAATCCTAGTATTTTAATTTTCCTTTTTGTCATTTACGCTACGCCTATGAAATCGTTAAAAAAAATTTAATTTAACCTATAGCTTACCCTACACTTTATAATAAAAACCCCCGTTAAAAAAAAATTGTATAAACAAACAATTAAAAATTAATAGTGATATTGGTTTGGTTCATTGTTGGACCGACTCAACCACCGGTGGATTGTCGGGTCCGGTGGTTGTAGACCTTTATATAAGGAAAAATACCGGGTTCATGACGGATTTTACCGGGTCAAAACAGAGTAAAACAACAAAACCCCAACATATCTCACTATTAATTTTTAGTAGTTTTTTTTTACACAATTTTTTTTTATATCATCATCGTCATTGAGTGCTGTCTCCGCAACGAAGGTTGGCTACCATGGAGCGCCATTCTGCTCTATCTTTTGCTTTGATGGTGCAGGTTGTCATCGGTTGATTTGTCCATCTTTTGATGTTACTCGTCCATGTTAATCTTGGTCTGCCTCTGCCTCTTTTACCTTGTATTTTCCCTCCAGGATTACTTTCAGTAGGTGTTGTGTCTTTTAACATGGCCCAAGAATCGCATTTGTCTTGTTCTAATTGTGTTCAGAAGTTCTCTTTTCATTTTTAGTTGTTTTAAGACTTCATAGTTTGTTTTCTTTTCTTCCATCCAATTCTACCTATTCTTCTATATATCCACATTTCAAAGACTTCAATTCTCTGTTCTGTTTTCTTGTCTAATGTCCATGTTTCAGCACCATATAGGAATATTGAGAAGATGTAACATTTTGCTATTCTTAGTTTTAGCTCTGGTGTTATTTGTTTTGATGTTAGTATGTCCTTGATGACATTAAAATTACTTTTTGCCATTCCTATTCTTTTGTTTATTTCAGTTGTACATTTTCCATCACTGGTTATAGTATGTCCAAGGTAGTTATAGTTCTGAACTGTCTCAAGGTCTATTCCTTCAATTTTGATATCCACTTGTGGGTTTTGAGTATTTTCTTTGTTTATGATCATAGTTTTAGTCTTTTTGATATTCATATCTAGTCCATATTTTTTGCTTGTCGTGTTTATTTCATTAAGTAATTGTTGTAGGTCTTTAGGATTTTCTGCTAGTAGTACAGTATCGTCAGCATATCTTAGTTATTGATTATCTTTCCATTAATTTGTAGGCCTGTCATCTCTATGATGTTTTTAAAGATTTGCTCAGTGTATAGATTGAACAAGTTTGGTGATAGGATGCATCCTTGTCTTACTCCTCTTTTTATATCAATGGGTGTAGAGAGCTCTTTGTTATATTTTATTATTGCTGTTTGCTCCCAGTAATAGATTACATATTAGTCGTATATCCATGTCATCTAGATGTATCTCTTTTAGGCATTCTATAAGTTGTTTGTGGTGTACTCTATCAAAAGCTTTGGTGTAGTCTATGAAGCAGGCATATATTGGTTTGTTTACTTCTGAGTATTTTTCGATTAATGTTCTCATGCAGAATATGGCTTCTTTTGTCCCGCTATTTTTCCTAAATCCAAATTGCTGCTCATCTAATTCAGTATTGATTTTATTCTGAATCCTTCCTTGTATAACTTTCAGCAAGATTTTTGTAACATGGCTCATTAGGCTTATTGTTCTAAAGTCACTGCATTCAACTGCACCATTCTTTTTAGGCAATGCAATGAAAGTTGATGTTTTTAGTTCATTTGGTATGTATTCTGTGTGGTATATGTCGTTGCATATGTCTGTAATCACTTCAATGCCAAAATCTTCAAGTGCCTTGTATCATCTCTATCTATTTCAGGTCCTGCTGCTTTTCCCCTTTTCGTTGTTTTTATAGCTTTTTCCACCTCAGATTTTAAGATGTTATAGCCTGATGTACATTTTATAACTGGTTTCTTGTCCCTTTGATCATGAAATAGTTCTGTTATATATTCCTGCCATCTATCTATGATATCCTTATTGTCTGTTAGCATTTTTCCTTTTTTGTCTGCAATGCATCCACCTTCTGTGTCTTTTTTATTTTTATTAGTCATTCTCTTTATTTCTGTGTGCATTCCTCTTAGGTCTTGTTTGCTTTCCATAGTTTCTATTTCTATACATTTTTGGCTGAGCCAGTCTTCTTTTGCCTTTTTGTACATTTTGCGTATCTCATTATCTATTTTATTGTATTGGGCAGTGTTTTTCGCTTGTCTCCTTTCTTCCATTTTTTCTAAGATGGTGTTAGTTATCCATTTTTGTTTTTTGTTCTTTTCTCTTTTGGGTAAGTGTCGCAGGCTTTTTGTATGCTTTTCTTTATGTATTGCCATTTAATGTTACTTTTTCATCAGGATTTTCTCTTCTGTATTGTTCAATTCCTTCCTCTAGCAGCTTCTGGTATGTGTTCTTTACTTGTATTGTATAGGTATCTTTAATATCTTTTTGATTTGAAACTGTTATATCGAGTGGATTTGTTGATGAATTAGATTTTTGCTTGTTTCTCTTTAGTTTGATTTTCATTTTAATCATTACAGGATTGTGATCAGAATTAAAATCTGCACCTGGGTAGGTTTTGGCTTTCTTTAAGCTGTTACGGAACCTATCTTTTATCATTATGCAATCTATTTGATTCATCTTCCTATCTCCAGGGCTTTTCCATGTGTATAGTTTCCTTTTCTCTTGCTCAATGAAGGTGTTACATATTATCAGCCTGTTTTCTTCACAGAATTGTATTAATCTTTCTTTTCTGTCATTTCTTTTTCCTAAACCATGATTTACTATAATTATCTTATATTCCTACTTTAGCGTTCATGTCACCCATTACAATCAAGATGTCTGAAGATTTCACTTGCTTCATAACTTTATTTAGGTCTTCATAGTATGCCTCTATTTGTTCATCTGTGTAGTCTTGAGTAGGTGCATATGTCTGTATTATTGCTATGTCGAATGGTTTTGCTTTCAACTTGAGTAGTATAATCCTATCACTGTATGTCAAGTGGGTACTTATATATTTTTGAAGCTCTCTTTTTATCAGTATTCCTACCCCCTTTTGATGTTCTGTGTGTTTTTTAATATGGGAGTGTCTAATATAAAGTTTGGGGTAAGTCTCTAGGTTCAATTAAATTTTTTTACAATTTCAGAGGCGTATCCATACAAAATGGTTGGCGTAAGAAACATAACAATGATTTTTTAAAGAACATTTTTGGTATGGTCGTGTCTAAAATAATGTTTGTGGTAAGCCTAAATGTTAAATTTAAATATTTTAACGATTTCATAGGCGTATCCATAAAAAATGGTTAGGGGTAAAATCATAAAAATGATTTTTTAAAGCAAATTATTGATATGGGGTGTCTAATATAAAGTTTGGGGTATGCAAATAGGTTAAATTTAAATTTTTTTACGATTTCATAGGCGTAGAAAAAAAATTGAATGGGATGCGATTGTCTTTTAGTTGAGTTACGTCTGGGGCGTAACTTTCATGTTTGTTAGTACCATTTTCTTTTAGTGGGACATGACAGGGCATTAACCTGCTTGTTTTTTTTTTACCTTTGGGAGTATGTTTTTACACTTTGGATATAACTTTTTGGTCTTTGAGTGTAAGATTTTTTAGTTTAAAGATAAGTTTTTTGAGTAGGTAGTTAAGCTTTTTTGGGTTTTGAGTCTAACTATTTTCTCCATTGGACTAATTTTTTGCGCTTTGAGTTCAAATTTTTAATATGAGACGAAATTTTGAGTTTGGGAATATGTTTTTGAGTATGTATTTAAGAATTTTTTTGTGATTTTGAGTCTAACAATATGACTTTGGGATTAAATTTTTAGAGTTTGGGTTAAAAATTTTGAATATGAGACGAAATTGTTTGTGTTTTGGGACTAAATTTTTAGAGTTCGATTTCAACTTTTTGAATATGAGACGAAATTTTTAGTTTGGGAATATGTTTTTGAGTATGCATATAGGAATTTTTTTGTGATTTTGAGTCTAATAATTATAACTTTGAGACTAAATTTTTAGAGTTCGAGTTCAACTATTTCATTTTGAGACGAAATTTCGAGTTATGGGATATGTTTTTAAGATTTTTTGGTGGTTTTGAATCTAACAATTTTCTCTCTTAGACTCATTTTTGGGGTTTTGTAACTAAGTTTTCTGAATTACAATGATCACCTTTAATGTTGCCTGTTATTCGTTAGTGACAAACATATGGAAATCCAAAGAAGTTAGGATAGTGCAAGAATAAAAATGTCCAACTCGATTGTTAAGTCAGTCCAACAAATCCGTCCTTTACCAATACAAAATCCGTTCTCTGCTAATACAAAGTCGTCCTCTGCCAAATTCTGATTATGGATCTAAGATTTTGGGGTTTTGGAACTAAATTTTCTGACCTGCAGTTATCATTTTTAATATTGCCTGTCATTCGTTGAAGTGGGAAACATTGGTATTGCAACCTTCAGATGTCAAATTGAGGTCATGGAACTCCTCTGTTATTGCATCAGGGGTCAAATCGAGTTCAAGTAACCTACCACCCACATTATACTCCACCACCGATGACGCGACAGGAGAAACATACTCTTCTCTGATTGGTTAACCTAGAAGTTAGTCGATGTTGTTATAGCCACTCTCTGATTGGTTAATTTATACGTCATCCACATTTGTTACCAGATTATATTTAAAGTAGTCCCATGCGAGATTTCGTTTTATAAGCGCGATTGTTTCAATGAATCTTATTTTAATACTACTTTTCAGTCTAGCGACTTGTGTTGAGATTATATTTTACGCTGTAAGTTGGAATATTTTATGTTTTCTCTTAAAGTATTTATGTTAGGGATTATCAATAAATGGTTATTTAATTGTATTAATGACAATGTGTTTAAAGTACGTATGTTAAGTCTGTTTAGCGCATTATTCTTTGTTTAAAGTAGATATTTTAAGTCTTGTGATTGTTATTCAATATCATTTATGTGATTAAATTAGGTATATTAAGACTTGTTGACAAAAGGTTATTTGTTTTCCTACAGATGGTTTCTCATAACGAAGCATCTTCTGGTGAATATCAGCGTCCATTATGTCCAAAGAAGTTTAAATGGCGCAAAGATATGCTGCAGCACACTCGAGCTTCTCCTCGTCTTATCCGGCATATTTGTGTCATTTGAAACCAATCTATATCACTACTAACGTTCGCCTGTTAAGTGGTCGTGGGTGTTGCTAAATGTAATAAAGACGCCATATTTCCACCTTTAGGTCTGAATAATATGTTTCCGACATAGTACATACAACATTATGGATTTGCATAACAATGTTTGCCCGAGCAGTGGTCATTTTTAGCCTACTCTTGTTTTCCATTTTTAACTGCCAAGGGTTCTAAAACAGACCACGTAATTTTTTCGCCTTTTTCAAAAAGATAAATAAATAATCCATTTTTAACTGACATCCGGTAATAATTAGTAAACTGAATGTACGCAGACACAATATGGGGAAAGGAACGTTAACATACAAATATAAAAAGAGCATATAAAAAGAACAAATAGGATTGTACTACAAGGGATCCGTGATAGGTCAGTGGTTAGTGAACTGGACTACAAAGGACAAGAGGTAGGGTTCGACGATCCCAACCGACGGCTTCTGGTTCACCAGTCTTTAATGAGTACCGGATTTTTTTCTGGGAAAGTAAAGCAGCACGGGTGTAATACCGACCACATTACAACACCCCCCCCCAAAAAAAAAAAAAAAAATGTGCCGAAGGTCTGTAAAATTTATGGTCATTAACACCATATTCCCTACGCCACTTGGCGTGACGGGGGTACTTTACTTTTTTTTTTGTACAAGATACAGTATATTTTTTGTATATCTAAGGGAGATAATATTTGACATAGCTTTATATTGTTCAAGTGTTTTCTCGTAACTCATTTCTTTTAAAAATAAGAATGTGACGCAAACGCATATACACAAATCACTCATTTTATTTTTGTGATGTGCTAATAATAGTTTCAACATTTCTTTCTATTAGATGATTTTGAAGAGATCAAGCAAGACATTTCTAGCTTCCGTTATGATCTTATTAACCAGATGAGCACAAAGTCTACAGTAGAAGATGAACTGAAAACGAATATGACAGCCATTTTGCAACAGCTTCAGGTAATTAATTGATAAGCAATCTATTTTTCCCCCACTGTTTGGCTCCTTTTGACCCAATTAAATTTTACATGTCCAATCTATTAATCACGAAACAACAGCCTTGTAAATCCTGACCACCGTTTCTCTCCGCCATTTTTAAAATCTGTGTTTGGTTTTTGTGTTTATATGTCTTTGTTTATTTTAGAATAGTATTTGCCTATCATGTTGATCTTTGTGTATTTTTTTGGGTTTTTACCCGATGAAGGCTTTTGCCAAAACGTCGTTGTTTATTTGTATCTCTAATAATTTAGCTGCTAGATACAATTTCATGTTTATTTTAATTTTTGTTTAAATCACTTATAGTGGTGCAATAGCATCATTTGGAGAGGCCCTCAGAGATGTATCATATATTAAACCTGTAAAATGATTTTTTTTTCTTTTCCACCAGAGTCTAAAAGAAGAAGTTGGCTTAAAAACTGGTACTGAACCTGTTACGAATGATGATAAAAAAACAGGCAAGAAATTTGAAAGAAAAGTGACAGTGTCAGTGGGAAGTTCAAAGCAGATGTCCGAATGACAGCCGCACAAACTACTGTCATCAAAGAAGACCCGGTTTCTGAAGTTGCTAGTGATCCAGAAAACGAAACAGAATAAAATCAATCAATTGCTATAGAAAGCACTATATGTTAACAAATTTAGTGTAAAATACTCGAATTTTATATTCTTGATATAGCTTTTGCATTATCTAGAGTGTCGAGTGCATGATGGTGGTCATTAATAGACACAATTAAGCACAATTAATAGTGACCAATAACTAATGTTTGCGCAAATAATTATTATTTTATATGTACACGTATATGACCTAAGTAGGCACTTCTTATTATCATTCTATGGCCAAATTAATTTAAATTATGGAACAACTTATCATTTTAACGTACATTGTTTTTGTGGTTAAAACATGTGAGTGTTATGGCATGTACGAAAGAATAACGAACACTTTAACAAAGTTTAAACTATGTAAACAATTTATTATTTACTTTTAACATACTATTGTTAATGTTTTTTTTGAGATTAAAGGATATTTTATTAGTCAAAAAGCAGGATAATTCCCAATGAAATTCAAGATATATATCATTTTAAGCACCTATGGCTCTCCTCTCTTGTAATGGGCGGTTGATCGACAGCCTAACATGCCACCATCATAAAAGATCGACTGCTCCAAAACTGAAAGTCTAGTCCACTATTTAAATAACGAAAACCAACAACAGAAATCAGACTCGCTCCAAAATGTTGGCTGGACCAACCATACGCTAATCTTACAGTCTGTTGTTTGATGTGCAACGTGGATAATCTGACGACTGTGCGTCTATATGTTCGGAATTGGAGTCAACAACGATGGCCAACTTGATGAAACATCATCAAGTGCTATACATTTAAAAAAAAAATATGACGATCATCATTTTCAGGAGGTCGTGAACTTCCGGTATATGGTGGATAGGTGGCAGGAACCATTGAAGGCTATGCATGAAAAGTGTTCATTGTTGCAGTTTCCTCATATTCCAAGTCCGGCTTGTTGCAGGAGCTACTGAGTTAAGTGCTCTGTGCACACCGTGATCTGTGTGTCTCATCCGTTTTGATCATGTTTCGATATTCCAATTGTTTACGATGAATGATGATATCAAATGACAGGGAACAGTTGGCTGTGTTCACTTTCTGTGCGGTTTCGCCTTCTGTCTTTATGCGTGTGCTGAGACTGCTACAATGTGGACTACAGTTACCTTTCTGTGTTTGGGAGATGAGATATTATTTCGGATGAGTACGCTGGCACGGGCGGTTGAGCAATTATGGGTTTTATTTCATTTGCAGTGATACCGGGGCCTTCCATAACCAACCAACCCCAAAATCATCTACTGGAATGTCCGAACAATGTACCAGCCATAGAAAACAGCTCAAATCTGCAACGAAGTGATAGGAGGCGATCCATTATTCTTGTTTGCCAATGTAGATGACCTGATGTAAGTTAATTTAAACCACTAACAACTGCGTAGAAGCGACAACCACCAGGCTGAAGATGTTGTTATCCTTATGTGAAGAACAACAAAAAGATCGCTTGTTACCTGGTAACCAGTCACTGATCGATTATAAGAGCTTGATATCAATTTATATATTTTAACTAACAATCATACATTGTTATGCACCAACCAATGAAGATAATGACGCGAAAAAAAACTACAGTAGACAACATCAACAAAATACCAAAACCTGACATCATCATCGTGACTGACGTGAGACTTTAATTCCAAGGTAAGAGATGATAACAAAGGATATAGCAAGACACTTACAAAAACACAGTATTAGCATGAATCAAAATGGAGAGACTAATAGAATTTTGTGAATTATCAAACCATGTAACAGCCTAAATCCTTTCTTCCCAGAATCCCAAACCCCCACCCTATCCCAAACAGAAACATCCATAAAATTGCATGTAACTCCTGATAACCAATACATAGAATATTTATGTAAGAAAAACCACAAGGTGCCCCTCATAAGTCGCATATGTTAGAGCAAACAACTGCAGTAATCTTAATCTCTGCCAAATTAAGAATTAGACCATTTTTAGACTATTCCATGGTGTAAACATCGTCACGAAAATAGACTCATAGACTAGAAACATGAAAATGGCATAGAAAATAAATGAATACAAAGAAGAATGCTGCAATTAACACGGCGGGCTACATACAAAAACAAAAGAAAAAGAGGATAAGTGAGGGTACATTGTAAAAGACACAAGATAGTAAAAATTTAAGCTAAATCTAACAACAAAAAAGCACATCTTTGTATGACTCAAACAAACAAGCATATATAGTCAACGAGAGAAAGAAGTAAAGACCGGTGCATAATAGGACAAAGAAAATTTATTACCAATCTAACCTCAGAAGATGAAAAATCAGCGCAAGGGAACTGCAAAGTTCGTTCTACACTATATAATGAAGAATTTGTGCAATCATCCAACTACAATTAATATCCATATCAAAGACAAGAAAGGCTAAATTTGCAGTCAGAAGAAAAACAGCCCATCAGAAATCATCATCGCAAAGACATCATTTTTTTTTAAAACTGACCAACATCTGGAGGTCCAAAGTTCTCAGTAAACAAGCAAATCTTAGATTGTTCAACCTCTGTGTGATACAAGTGCTAACATGTCGATGTGAAAATTAAAATAACCACCGAGCTTCAAATAGGAAATTAAATGCTTTTGGAAATAAATGTTTATGTAGAATCTCAAATATAAGCTGTAAAAAATACATTTCAGACGAACAGATAAGAGACGAATCTAAAAAGAGAATAGGTGTCGAACATTATAAGAAGATTTTGAAAATGCATCTGTCATGTGTTGAGAATGAATGAAGAAAGACTTGCCCATCAAGCATTCATGTGGAAACCATCTGTAAAGAAACAAGGAATACCAAGATACGCCCAGTGTGACGTCTTTCGACTGAGAGGAAAATGAATGAAAGTAAGAAAGAATGAATGAATGAGCGACTCTATTAGCCTGGAATGGGCAATATAAATACAATGTTTCTAAACTGAGTATTCTTAATTTCACACGTTTCTAGGGTTTCTGTGCCGCTTGACTGTAAAATTGATAAAGCAAGGGCTAATGTGTGAAAAGCAGGCTGGGTTTAGAAAAGGAAGAAGCTGCCTTGACCATATTTTTGCTCTAAGACTTACATTGGAAGAACACAGAAGAAAAGCAAAATCCGTTTGTATTTAACTTCATTGACTTCAAAAAAGCGTTGGACAGCATTCATAGAGATTCGTTGTGGAGAATTCTGAAGCTTACCATCAAAATTCATAAATATTATCAAAGACATGTATGATAAGCTACACATGTACAGTTCGTACAGAGGAAAGACTGAGCGAATGTTTCCCAATAGAAACTGGGGTTAAACAAGGATGATTTTTTTATCGAACACGATTTTTTATCGCACTTGTTATTTGGAGTTGTTATAGACTTCATAATGAAGAAATGCTGCACTGGTAACAAAGGCATCGAATGGAATAAAGGAGACCATTTGGAGGACTCGACTTTACTGATGATTCAGTCCTCATCAGCTGTCAGATAAAAGCGATGCAGGAAAACACAAATGAACTATCATCAATAGCCAGCAAAATTGGGCTTGAAATCAATCATGAAAAGACTAAAGTAAGGAAAAGTTTAATTCCAGCAGATGAAATAAGAATTGATACATGGAAAACAAACCAGTGGAAAAAATCTATCACTTTATCTATCGCGGAAGTCACATTGAGCGGGAAGGGGATACAAGCAAAGAAATTAGAATCATAATAGCTAAAGCAGCAATGTCTTTCAGAAGCCTTGAAAAGTTGTGGAAATCAAAACTCATCAGTACAAACACAAAACTTAGACTATTTAAATCAAACGTACTATGAACCCTTACGTATGCATGTGAGAGCTGGAAAACAACTAGAGACATAGAAACAAAGTTGAACGTGCATTCGAAAATAAATGTCTAAGGATAATACTTGGTATAGCGTGGATCGAATTCAAAACAAACGAGGAAATTATAGAAATCGCCAATCAACCACTAATATCTTCAGTAATCAAGAAAAGATGATGGTCATATGTTGGACATGTGATGAGAAGAGATAATAACCGAATAGCAAAGCAAGCCCTCATATGGGAAACAACAGGTAAGAGAAAAAGATACCGATCCAGAGAGACACTTAGAAGAAGAGCATTGATCAGAGAGGCAAAAGGAGCAGGAATCGGCTCCCTCAATGAGATCGAGATGCTTGCACAAAACAGAGAAAAATTGCGAGATTTGATAAAAGATCTTTGCAAGGATTGAAACTGCTAGAATGAAAAAATTTAGATAAGACAAAGAGTATCTGGGTCTTTAACCTATGGACCGGCCACGGCTCGAAAGGTCAATAGATAGATAGAAAAATATGATGCTGACCAAAATTTAAGAAATAGATAAATAAATACAGCAGCCATCAGACAAACACTATGGAAAATGTGCACTGGCATGCTCATCACTGCTTTCTTTAAACATGTTCAAATTGATGCCTAAATGAAATACCATGAATCAAAGGTACAAAAAGAGTCTGTCTATGCAAGTGATCTTGTTTGGCCTACAAATTCTATTTGTTCATATTCTGTGCCCAGTTTTTTAAGCTCAGCAACATATATATAGGTTGCTCAGTGAATCTAGTCATTAGCAAGAGGCTGTCATACGTGCCTCATAATTTGTCTACCAAATGTCTTTCTTGAGGCCAGGTTTATTCTTAGATCTCTGAATCTGTAAAGTTGACCTGTTTGCAATGTCTGCTATTTAGTTTGAAGGCTGATTTAATATGTAACCTGCAGGTGTTGTGATCATTTACGGACTGTAGAAATGATCACTTAGCCTACAATGTCCTGCATAAAATACCAGTTTAAAATGGAATGTTATTATTCATAATATACTATGTGCTGTACATAAATATTACCCCCTAAAAATATTATTTTATTTATCCATAGTTTAATGTGATTTTAGTGTTATTTATTAAAATAATTCATCCGAAAAGTTATGCAATTTACAAGCATGTAAAAAAGTGATAATAGTATGTATGCAGTGAAAATGAGAATCAAGTTAAACAAAACATTAAATCCTGTGTTTGTTGGAGATTATTTTCATTTTTGTAAAATGCTTGTTAAAACGAAATATTTTAAATATGATCATCAAGTAACATACTGCTAGGTGATTACGTCTCCCCACATCTTGTTATCTCTATAGATGTTTAAAAACATAACAAGGACACGCAGCATAAGAGATGTAGACACCTCCCATTAATAATGCTAGTATTTTCTTGATTCATGTGCAATTTATCGTCATTGTCATCACCATTTGGTTCTTCTTTTTTTCGTCTTCTTCTATCCTTCCTCTACTGGGAAGTCAAGGGGAGATCATCATCATCAAGTACCGTGCCTACTGGCGTAGGTGATCATGTGTCTCCACAATTTTCGATCTCGGCAGCTATTTATCATTTCTGTTGTTGACCTTCTGCCAAGCCATTCTCTTAAGCTGTCTGTTATTTTTTCTCTTTGCTTCCCTCTATCTCTTCGTCCCTCAATTTTTCCAGTTGTTGCAATATATTTCAGTTGTTCTCTTCTCATTACATGGCCAAAAAATGATGATTGTTTCTTCCTAATATTGGAAATTAGTTCTCTTTTAGCTTTGACCTCATTCAGAACGTTTTCATTACTCTTCTTAGCTGTCCAAGGTAATCTCAACATTCTTCTGTAAAACCACATTTCTACAGACTCCAGTGATTTTCTTGTCTGTTGTCCTATTGTCCATGATTCGCATCCATATGTTAAGACTGGCTCTACATAACATTTAAGAACTCATTTTCTTGTTTCTATTGTCAAAAATGGATTGCATAGTATCTTCTTCATTTTTTGGAACGCTGCTTTTGCCTGAGCCATTCTGTATTTCACCTCTTTTGTACATCTTTCGTCTGAGGTTAACAAAGTTCACAAATATTTAAATTCATGTACCTATTTTAATATTGTTCCACTTGTCTTTATTTTGCACTGAGGTGATGTCTTTTTCTTTGTTGTTACCAATACCTCTGTCTTTTTGCTATTAAGGCTGAGTCCTTTATTTTTGCTTTTCTTCACTATAATGTCTAACAATTCTTGTAACTTATTTTCACTCTTAGCGATTAAGACTGTATCATCAAGGGGAAATACAATCTGCGATTCTTTGCTCTTCTGTTGGCCTCTTCTGGTGTTATCCCTTCTAGTGACTCTAGTATTCCCTTTATCCATCTCTTTCTCGGTCTTCCTCTTAATCTGGCGTTTTCGTAACGTTTATTTATGGCTCTTTGAGTCATTGTTAGTTCTTTTGTCTTGTTATGTGGCCGAACCAATTTATCTGTTTCTTTATGTGTTCGATGGCTGGTTCAAATTCGAGTTTCTTCCTCAGGTCAGTGTTTCTTACTCTGTCCCTTAAGCTGTTTCCTGTCATTCTTCTGACACATTTCATTTCTGTGGTCGTTATCTTTCTTACTGTTCTAGAGTCCAGCGTCCAATTCTGGCACTGATAGCACAGAATTGGTAGAAAAATTGATTTGTATATTGCCCTTTTTGCTTCCGTAGTTATTGCTTTGTTTTTCAATAGTGTTGATACTTGGCCTATAACTTGGCATGCTTTGTTACACCTTATATCTATCTCTGTCTCTTGGTTATTGTCTTGTGTTGACGTGCTACCCAGATATTTAAAATTGTCTACTTGCTTCAGAGTTGTATTATCTATTATGATGTTTAGTTTTTCTTTCTTTCTCGCTATTGCCATTACTTCGGTTTTGTTTATGTTCATCTTCATGTTGTATTGTTTACAAGTGTTGTTTAGCCTGTTGATATGTTCTTGCAGGTCCTCAGTTGTTTCATGTATCAGAACTTGGTCGTCTGCAAATAGTATTTCATTTATTTCTCCCTCTCTTCTTCTGTTTTCTGGTACGTATATTTCGTTCTCTTTTGTGTTATCGCTTGTTATCATCCTTGTTGGTATACTTCCTTTGATTGTGCATGCTAATTTGCATATATTGTCCATATATGAGATGAAAAGTAAAGGGAAAGCACGCAGCCTTGTCTTACTCCGGAGTTAATGATGAAATGTTTAGTGTAGCCTGCTGAGGATCTTACTGTACAGCGACTACTTTCATAGAGGCTCTTGCATATCTCTACTAGGTGTAGTAAAAAACATAACAAAGACACGCAGCATAAGAGATCCCATTAATAATGCTAGTATTGTCTTGATTCATGCGCTCTTTATCGCCATTGTCATCACCACTTGGTGATCCATTAAAATGTGATACATTTAACTGTATAATTACTGCACAATTACAATTTCTAAAGTTCCCTTCAATGGAGATATAACTCATGTATGAACATCCTTTTTTACTCAATGTCTGGAAAACTATTGAGATAATTGCCATGATCATTGTACACAATTAGATAGTAAGAAAGAAACAATTAATGCACGTTTTTGTATTTATCAATGTATTATGAGATTTCAACATGTACATTGGTCACTCCGATGGGTTGGTTGTTGGCTATGCACTTTAAATTTCTTGTGATATAAAATGTGTTACCAAGTCAATTTGTTATAGTGTAATATTTTAATTAATTAAGTTTAAGGTAGTACGCTGAGCCTGCTTTGACATATATGTAAACTGTGTAAAGTAAAACAATGGGAATTCCCGTGGTTTTTGTATATGGAAAGTATTTGTACATAAAATTAAAGGTTGAGAAGAGAAATTACAACAATAAAAAGACCGGTGCAAATTAAAACCAACTGTGTCTACAGCTCAGGTATTCGAATATCATAATGAAAACTAGCAGACTAATGAAAGTATTTATTTCTACAACTTTTTGCTACCAGGCTATCAATAACAGATATAGTAATTATACATTAGGCCTACAATTGAGTCCTGGCCTGAAAACTCAAGGAAAACTGAAAAAAAAACGTCATAAATGTCTGCAAAATTAAGTTTTCGCTTTATTTTATGTTCAAAGTGACCATCTTCTTGACATTACCTTTTTCAACACTGATAGAAAAAAGTCCAGAATCAAACAATTTCATAAAATTAGGATTTCTAATGTTACATTTGCCAGACAATAGTAAAACTAATGTACAAGCGATGTCACTTCCGTTTTAAAGATGGTGGATCTAGGTCACGTACTATCAATCGCTGCTGAAATTGCGTTTGGGATCTGATTAATTTCGGTTCTCCGTTGCAATTTCTACGTTAAAGTAAAAATGATGATCTACTTATTACATCTGTGCCGCTAAAGCGAAATCGTACGCCGGCAACAGACAGTTGTGACAAATCAAGTGTTGTGAATGCGACCTTCCAACGTCTAGACTTGATCTGCGCTTTATGTCACAATGGTGCTGTTGATGACCGTTGTTGGAATTCCTTGACGCAAGTTGTTTCCATGTTACCCTTTAATGTAAACTACTTCGTCAGCTGCAGTTTTATCTCTTTAGGAAATTTGCACCGTGTTGTGTTCGTCGTAGGCTGCTTTCACTAGAGTAATCAGGAGTCTAAAGGGAGAAAAATTGTGTGTACGACATTTTGTGTGTGCTACGTCATTGTAATGGCTCATTGTACACATCTAGACCGGCCGTACGATAATCTTACGGTCTGTTGTTTGATGTGCGACGGGGATAATCTGACGACTAACTGTGTGTCTATATGTTCGGAATTGGAGTCAACAACGATGGCCTAACATCATCAAGCGCTATACTTTTTTTTTTTTTTTTAAATACGACGATCATCATTTTCAAGAGGACGTGAACTTACGGTATATTGTAGATAGACGGCAGGAACCATTGATGGCTATGCATGAAAAGTGTTCCTTGTTGCAGTTTCCTCATATTCCAAGTCCGGCTTGTGATGGAGCTACTGAGTTAAGTGCTCTGTGCACACCGTGAGCTGTGTGTCTCATCCGTTTTGATCATGTTTCGATATTCAAATTGTTTGCGGAGAATGATGATATCGTATGACAGGGAACATTTGACTGTATTCACTTTCTGCGCAGTTTCACCTTATGTCTTTAGGCGTGTGCTGAGACTGCTACGATGGGGACTACAGTTACCTTTCTTTGTTTGGGAGATGAGATATTAATTCGGATGATTACGCTGGCACGGGCGGTTGAGCAATTATGGATTTTAATTTGTTTGCTGTGATACCGGGTCCTTCCATAATAACTAAAATAACCAAAACTCAAAACTTTGATACATGTTAATACATCAAAACTAAGAACTCCAGTTATTTTTACTAAATAAATGGTTAATCTTATAATGACTCAAATATACACTAAAATAACACATTCTTTCTGAGTCTCCTTCACATCGACGGTTATTGATTTATTGAATTATTTACGGGTCATCATCATTGCACTCAGAACATGTCCATAGAAGCTCAGATCCCCTCCTCAGCAATTCCCGCAGTGTCCAGTACCTAACTATCTATCTATCTTTCGTTCGCCTGAAGTATTGTCTATATCTGCAATGTCGTTTCCTGTATAAATTTTACTGTCTTTTGTAATTCTTGCAGTGGCCCATATAGTTTTGTCTGTAGTGTTGTATCTATGGGCCAATGGATTTTCCTCAGTCTACTATATTCAGTGCAGTCTTGAAGTATGTGTTCAGCAATCTGGGGTGCCTGTCCACATGTACAAGTAGTTGATGTGCCGATCTTGAATTTTGTATACATGTGACTATGGAGTCGATTGTGTCCTGTTCTTAGGCGTATAATGATAACTTGTTCATATCTATTCATATTATGAAAGGCATCCTGATTTGGGGCTTGTGGTCCTCTGATTGATTTGATTATCTGTTTCTTATGATGGTATGTAACTGGTGTATCTAGTTGTGTGCCTGTTAGTCCAGTACCTAACGACTCCAGTTCTATGTTGGTTGATAAGTCTTCTTACACGGCCACTAAGTTTCGTATTTCTGGCTGTGCCCATCTTAACTCCCATTTCCATCATCCGAAGAAGTGACGTGGATCTGTGTTTGTCGAAGTCCTGTGCTCTACCTACATCTCGGAGGGCATTGATGATGTCCGCCCGATCCATTGATTGCCCGTCCTCAACTACAGCGCAGTTAGCCAACCTGTCCGCTCTTTCATTTCACCATACTCTCGCTTGTCCACGGACTTAGACAAAGGTGACCTTACGTATTTTGGACTTCTGCAATGACACTACCCATTGCATGCGTACAAAGCCCGCCTCCACTTTTTTTCATGTTCATCGAATCACTTAGAATACATGCGTGGGTGTAGTCTTGTGACTCTAACCATTTGAATGCCTTGGTCACTGCCATCGCCTCCATTGTTATGCATCTCGTGGTCATGCCGTATGCACCACCGTCTTCTTTGACTATTCTGCCTGCCGAGCGTGCTGTAAATGCCCATGCACTTCTTTGGTGTCGTATTACAGATCCGTCTGTATAGACGACTGCATCTTTCTCATCGGTGACCGTTGACCTCCGCATTAACCACGACCGAGTTCTGATCCCTATTTTTCCTGTCAAGTGTGACAATACACAAGAAAGACCCATTGAATGACGTAGGCACCGGTATCCACTCCTCGCCAACGTTGATATTGGTAAGCCCACATCTTCTGCTCGACCCACCCATGATTTGCCTCTTTTTAGCCTGGCACCTTTCACTGTGTTAAGCACGTGGTGCAATGGATGCTCTTTATCTGCACTAATCTTCAGGTATGCTCGTGCTCTCCAGATCTTGATTCTGTCATCCATGGTTGGAAAGTCAAGAAGATACCTCATTGCTACACAGGGAGTGTCTCTTGTACATCCCAAGATAATGCGCATGGCTTCATTCTGTATTTTCTCCAGCCTATCAAGTTAAGTCGCACTGAAAGTAAGAATTGACAGGGCATGCTCGATTGGTGCGAGGTCTAATCCATGGAACAGAAGAGTAAGTAGCCTCTGCTCGATGTCGGCAGCTGCCATGACCTTCAAGGTGGCTAACCTTTTGAATCAATTCAGAGGAAGAAGTATGTTTACAGCACTCGGAATTCACTATTGCTTTTCGTGGCAAGGCGCTTTGCCACTGAGTACGGGTTCGATCCTGCTTTGGTCTATATTTTTTTATGTTGTTGATTATTTGTCAATTTTTCCGAGTGCTGTAAACATACTTCTTCCTCTGAATTGATTCGCTGATTATCGCCTCGGAAGTTTCCCTCTATAATAATATTCATTTATTATTATTTGTCTCCTGGCTAACCTTTGCGGAATTTTGTTATCACATAGTTGACGTGGTCCCGAAAACACAGGCTGCGATCAAACTTAACTCCGAGGTATGTCATCAACCTGTCTCCTGTCATCTCATTAGTTCCCATTCGTGCTACGGTTGTGTCCGTATAAACGATATGATTGTTAAGGGAGAACCATGAAACTGATGCTTTATTAGGATTAACCAAGGCACCTGAAACACCACACCAGGAAGAAATGCGATCGAGTTCGTCTTGCATTGTGGAGGCTATTCCCCGTCTGTCTCTTCCCTGTCGATATACCAAAATATCATCAGCAAAAGTCATAGTTCTTCATCTCCCATCCAATTGTTGTTCCGTGATCATTATTGTGTACACATTAAATAGAACTGGTGACAATGGTGAACCTTGTGGCAGCCCTGGACAAATAGATGTTGGCTCGGAAGATCAACTTTCAGATTTGAGTATCACCTTCCTCTGAAACAGTGCTGCAGCGATCCATCTAATGAGGAAGGGGTGCACCGCCAGTTTGAGGAGCATATGCATGAGGTATTCAAATGGTACCCTATTGTATGCATCCTCCACATCTATAGCAGCAACACATGTCTCCTCTTGTCTGTAGAAACCTTCAAAGACATCATAGGCAAAGACTGCCGCATTGAGCCATGTCTCGTTGTTATACCTATTACCTCCGAGTGTGGGTGGGAATGCACGTTTCTGTTCAAAGTGACAGGTGAGGACATGGGCAACTATTATCTCCAACAGCTTTCCCGCAGTGTTCTGCATTGTGATAATTCTGTAGGCACTGATCAGAGAATGGTCCTTGTTTGGCTTCGGTAGCGGTAGTAAGTAGCTGTGCACTTCACATTCTTCCCTAGTCACTTTCACAACGAAGGTTGTCTACCATGAAGCAACATTTTACTCTGTCTCTTGCCTAGATAGTGACTGTTGTCTTAGGCTCACCTATCCATCCTTCGCTGTTTTCAGTCCACTTAGCTTTGGTCTTTATCTGCCTCTACTACCTCTACCTTGTACTTTCCCTTCCAAGATGACTTTAAGTAGGGTATTGTCTCATGTCCTAAAAATCTTAGTTGTCTTGTTCCATTGTGTTAAGTAGTTTATTTTCCCTTTTTCAGTTGATTCAAAAACTTAACATCTATTCATAAATCATATTATTTGCTTGTCTTGCCTATTTTGTTAATTGGTTGTAATTCTTTTGGTTTTTCTTCTAGCATTACGACGCCATTAACATATCTTAAACTATTAATTATGTACCCATTAATGTTTAGACCTGGTTTCTCCTTGAAGTCTAGATATGCTCAGTGTATATACATTGAATAAACATGTAGACAGAATAAAGCTATTCTATTGTATACTATACATATGGGTCTACAATGGGTCTCAACAGGTGAGAGATAGATTGTATGCTAAATTTGAAATTTCTTTCTAGAGGCTTGTTTAACTGTGGATAAGGCTTTTTGCTATAGAAAACAGAATAGCATTTAATGTCAGACCATTGAGAAATTTCATTCTAAAATACCTGGAAGATGCATTTGAGTGTAGGCGTTCATGTAAACACCGTGTTGAACAGAGAGTTTACACCGTAGTTGTTGACAGCGATAATACAAAAGTTGAGATGTTCAGGCATTCTAGTAATGTCATTTCTATTTTTTCGGCACTGTAGCTGGCAGTTCCTATTATTATTTTTAGTAGTAGCAGTAATATTAGTAGTAATAGTATTAGTAGCAGTAGTTATTGTTGTAGTGGTGGTGGTATAGGTGGTAGTGGTAGTTAGTAGTGATCAAAAGGGTTTTGAGGAGGATTTTGCATCGCAACGCACCGTGCATGCCCCTATATGAGAGTCATGTTTGCACCATGCCTGCATATTTTTTCGCACCATGCAATGTTGTTGTTGTTATGACCTGACCCGGTGGTCGAGTGGTCGGGTGACTGCTTATCTCGTGGGGGATTATCTCGAGTGGGCAGCACGCCGGGGCTTATCTCAAGTGGGCTCGCGGGGTGTCTGTCGCTCGCTGGCTATGGACACCAGTGGTTCTAAAACTTGTGTGTGTGTCAGCGATTCTAAAACTTGCGCGCTCACGCCGGTTATCTCGGGTGGGCGGGTGGAACCGGAGGGGTGAGGTCTAAAACTTTATGGGATAAGGGTGCCTTTATTAGTATCATCATGTGCCAGGATAGCGGTTCTTGGGGGAAAAGGGGGCCTTTATTGGTCAAGTGTGTTATTAGTATCATCGTGTGCCAAGATAACGGTTCTTGGGGGAAAAAGGGGGTGCCTTTATTGGTCGAGTGTGTGTGTTATTAGTATCGTTAGCATCATGTGTGAGGTGGGTATTAGGCAACAGGAGGCGACATGTAAAAAAAATGCTGACAAAGCAATGACGTTGAAGGGGTATTGTTAGGAAAAGGTAAATACGACTATCTCGCGGGCGACGCGGGTGGGGGAACGGGCTTGGTCGGCACAGGGTGTGTTATTGTAGTATCGCTAACATCATGTACCAGGTGTGATTATAGCGATTTTTAGTGACACATCATCATCATGTGCCACCCTCAACAGCATCATCAAACATGTACCCTTCATGGCCTATCATCATCATCATGCCACACAAAGTATCAAGCCGATTATTAGTGTCTACATTTTTAGTGACACATCATCATCAGGTGCCACCCTCAAAAGCATCAGCATCATGTACCACCCTCAACAGCATCATCATGCAACACAAAGACTCTCGCTATCTCTCTCCCTACCCATCGCTCTCTCTCTCTCGATATCTCTCTCTCCCTCTCCATCGCTCTCTCTCGCTCCCTCTCCATCTCTGTCTCTTTCGCTCTCGCTATCTCTCTCTCCATCCCTGTCTCTCCCATCTCAATCGCTCTCTCTCTCTCTCTCTCTCTCTTGCTCCCTCTCCAGCTCGGTCGCTTTCGTTCTCTGTCTCTTTCGCTCTCGCTATCGCTCTCCATCGCTGTCTCTATCTCTCGCTATATCTCTCCCTATCCAACTCTGTCTCTTTCGTTCTCTATCTCCCTTTCCATCGCTGTCTCTTTCGCTCTCGCTATCTCTCACTCTCCCTCTCCATCACTGTTTCTTTCACTCTCGCTCGTTCTCTCTCTCCCTCTCCATCGCTCTCTCTCTCTCTATCGCTCCCTCTCCATCTCTGTCTCTTTCGCTCTCGCTATCTCTCTCCATCCCTGTCTCTATCTCTCGCTATATCTCTCCCTCTCCATCGCTCTCTCTCTCTCTCTCGCTCCCTCTCTGTCTCTTTTGTTCACTCTCTCTCTCTCCCTTTCCATCTCTGTCTCTTTTGCTCTCGCTATCGCTCTCGCTATCTCTCACTCTCCGTCTCCTTCACTGTCTCTTTCGCTCTCGCTCGTTCTCTCTCTCCCTCTCCATCTCTGTCTCCCTCGCTATCTCTCTTTCTCTCGCCCTTTCCATTTCTGTCTCTTTCGCTATCTATCGCTCTACCTCTCCATCGCTGTCGCTTTCGCTCTCGCTATCTCTCTCCATCGCTGTCTCTATCTCTCGCTATTTCTCTCCCTCTCTCTCTCTCCTTCTCCATCTCAGTCTCTTTCGCTCTCGCTATCGATCTCGCTATCTCTCTCCCTCGCCATCGCTGTCTCTATCTCTCTCCCTCTCCATCACTCTCTCAGTAATAGTGGTTCGCTATCTCTCACTCTCCCTCTCCATCACTGTCTCTCTCTCCATCGCTGTTTCTTTTGCTCTAGATCATTCTCTCTCGTTCTCTCTCCCGCTCTGTCTCTATCTCTCTCCCTCTCCATCACTCTCTCAGTAATAGTGATTCGCTATCTCTCTCTCTCGCTATCTCTCTCTCCATCGCTGTTTCTTTCGCTCTAGATCATTCTCTCTCGTTCTCTCTCCCTCTCCGTCTCTGTCTCTCTCTCGCTATCACCCTCCCTCTCCATCGCCACACCCCCCTCTCCCTCCTTCACCATCTCTGTCTCTTTCGCTCTCGCTATCTGACCTTCGCTGTCTCTAGCTCTCGCTCTCTCTCTCCCTCGCCATCGCTCTCTCTCTCTCTCTCGCTCCCTCTCCATCACTGTCTCTTTCGCTCTCGCTCGTTCTCTCTCCCTCTCCACCTCTGTCTCGCTCGCTATCTCTCTCGCTCTCCCTCTCCATCGCTGTTTCTTTCGCTCTCGCTATATCTCTCTCGCTCTCTCTCTCTCCCTTTCCATCTCTGTCTCTCGCTATCTCTCTCCCTCTCCATCGCTCTCTCTCTCTCCTCCCATCTTCTCTCGCCTATCCTTTCTTAGACGTCTAACCTATCAGGCCACCCTCCCTCTTCCCCATTTTATCTCTCCCACATCGTTCCGCCCTCCCGTATATTTTTAGCGTCCCTCCTATTGTAACACTTTATTATTCTCACCCTTTATGCTTAGCACCTCGCCTTACTTCTCCTAGACTTCTCTGTATCTCTCTCTCTCTCTTTCTCTCTCGCTCTCTCTTCTAACCCCTACTAGACTTCTTTCCTACCACTCGTACTTTATACACATCACCATTAATACAACTGAAATTCCTATAATGATAACCTACCACATCGTTATGAGATAAGCGAAAAACAGAAAAAAATTCAACTTACACCGTAAAATATACCACTACAACACAGACCGCTAGATTGAACAGTACTATGAAAATAAACTTCCGTGAATCAATCGCGCTTATAACACGAAGTTTCACATGCGACTAGTTTAAATATAAGCGGTAAATAAAAGTTGGACGACACTATTCCACCCTCGACTAACATCTAGGTTAACCAATCAGAGAAGAGGATTTCTATCGGACACCCATCAACGAAATGACTGACCTTTGGCTTAACCAATCAGAGAAGAGGATTTCTATCGGACACCCACCAACGAAATGACTGACCTCTTGATTAACTAATCAGACAAGAGAATTACTGTTATCGTGATAACTGACCTCATTTTCAACTTGAAGTGCTGTCGAGTCTGACGCATGGGTTACTTTAAATCGATTCGGCCCCTGATACAATCCACCTAGCGGGTCAATGGTGGGGGAAATTTGTGGAACGCTTTAATAGGACTCTCAAACAACGGATGTGGCGATATTTCACGAAATCCAATAAGCTGTCTTATGTCTGACTCCTACCCGCCCTACTTCGAAGTTACAACCATTCGTATCACAGAAGTATAAAAAAATGGCACCGGTCGACGTCAACGCAGACAATCAAGAACAGGTATGGAACACGTTGTATAATAGCAAACGCAACTTTAAATTTGAAAGACCCCTGTATAAGCCTGGTGATCGAGTTAGACTGGTCCTGGGCAGAGCCAATTTTAAAAAGAGTTATGCCCCGGCTTGGACGGAGGAACTGTTTTCCATCAGTCGGGTAAATGAAACAAACCCCGTTACATATGTGTTGAAAGACCATAAGGGCGATGAGATAGAGGGGTCATTCTACAGACCGGAAATTCAAAAAGTTGGAGACAAGCACGAGTACAGAATCTAAAAATATACTCACATAGTCATAATAGTTAGACACAACGACCAGGAAGTTATATTCAAGATCAAAAAAAGTTAGACCAAATCGCAAAAATGTTACCACCAGATCACAAAAATTTAGGCACATATTCAAAAAGGCGACCTCAAATCCCTAAAAATCTACTCCCACACTCATACTAGTTAGACACATCGAACAGATAGTACATCCAAAGTCCTAACAGTTACACCAAAACCTCACGAGATTGCACCGTGCAAAAACATGCACCAGTGGCACGATGCACAAGTTTGACACGCGCACAACGTGTTCCATACCTGTTCTTGATTGTCTGCTTTGACGTCGACCGGTGCCATTTTTTATACTTCTGTTATACGAATGGTTATAACTTCGAAGTAGGGCGGGTAGGAGTCAGACATAAGACAGCTTATTGGATTTCGTGAAATATCGCCACATCCGTTGTTTGAGAGTCCTATTAAAGCGTTCCACAAATTTCCCCCACCATTGACCCGCTATGTGGATTGTATCAGGGGCCGAATCGATTTAAAGTAACCCATGCGTCAGACTCGACAGCACTTCAAGTTGAAAATGAGGTCAGTTATCACGATAACAGTAATCCTCTTCTCTGATTAGTTAATCAAGAGGTCAGTCATTTCGTTGGTGGGGTCCGATAGAAATCCTCTTATCTGATTGGTTAGCCAAAGGTCAGTCATTTCGTTGATGGATGTCCAATAGAAATCCTCTTCTTTGATTGGTTAACCTAGATGTTAGTCGAGGGTGGAATAGTGTCGTCCAACTTTATTTACCAGCTTATATTTAAACTAGTCGCATGTGAAACTTCGTGTTATAAGCGCGATTGATTCACGGAAGTTATTTTCATAGTACTGTTCAATCTAGCGGTCTGTGTTGTAGTGGTATATTTACGGTGTAAGTTGAATTTTTTTCTGTTTTTCGCTTATCTCATAACGATGTGGTAGGTTATCATTATAGGAATTTCAGTTGTATTAATGGTGATGTGTATAAAGTACGAGTGGCAGGAAAGAAGTCTAGTAGGGGTTAGAAGAGAGAGCGAGAGAGAAAGAGAGAGAGAGAGATACAGAGAAGTCTAGGAGAAGGAAGGCGAGGTGCTAAGCATAAAGGGTGAGAATAATAAAGTGTTACAATAGGAGGGACGCTAAAAATATACGGGAGGGCGGAACGATGTGGGAGAGATAAAAGGGAGAAGAGGGAGGGTGGCCTGATAGGTTAGACGTCTAAGAGAGGATAGGCGAGAAAGATGGAGAGGAGAGAGATAGCGAGAGACAGGGATGGAAAGGGAGAGAGAGAGCGAGAGAGATATAGCGAGAGCGAAAGAAACAGCGATGGAGAGGGAGAGCGAGAGAGATAGCGAGCGAGACAGAGATGGAGAGGAGAGAGAGAACGAACGAGAGCGAAAGAGACAGTGATGGAGAGGGAGCGAGAGAGAGAGCGATGGCGAGGGAGAGAGGAGCGAGAGCTAGAGACAGCGAGGGCGAGATAGCGAGAGCGAAAGAGACAGAGATGACGAGGGAGAGAGAGGGGGTGATGGAGAGGGAGGGTGATAGCGAGAGAGAGACAGAGACGGAGAGGGAGAGAGAATGAGAGAGAATGTTCTAGAGCGAAAGAAACAGCGATGGAGAGAGAGAGATAGCGAACTACTATTACTGAGAGAGTGATGGAGAGGGAGAGAGATAGAGACGGAGCGGGAGAGAGAACGAAAGAGAATGATCTAGAGCGAAAAGAAACAGCGATGGAGAGAGCGACAAAGATTGAGATATGATCAACATAGGCATGCACACACAAGAATATGAGATATGACATACACAGGTATGCACACACTAAGATATGAGATATGGCTAACATAAACATGCACACAAAGATATGAGATATCTAACCCAAACATGCACACACAAAGATATGACACATGACTAACACAGATACACACTAAGATATGAGATATGACTAAACACATACACACATAAAGATATGAGACATGATTAACAAGGACACACCAAGATATGAGATATGACTAACATGACACACACCAAGATATGAGCCATGGCCAGCACACACACACACACAAGCTAAGATATGAGCCATGGCTAGCACAGAAACACATCAAGATATGAGCCATGGCCAGCACACACACACACACACAAGCTAAGATATGAACCATGTTCAGCACAGAAACACATCAATGCATCCATGCGCCTGGGCCTGCCGTAGTACTCTCCTTAACGAGGGAATCAGCGACATACGAGACGCAGGCTCCTTTAACTGTTCACAGATTTCGTTCAAACAGTTCTCCGGAGATTTGAGAGTGCAGTCTGACTCGCAGAACGTTCCCTTGCATGTACAGTTCCGGTTGAGTTCACAAGTGTCGTTGAAACAGTTGTCCGGACATTTGAGAGTGCAGGCCGACCCGTATCACGTTTCCCAGGGTCACAAATGACGTCACAGCCATCAGAACACGTCTGCCTGCACTGTAGCTCAAAATTACCATCGGGACAAGTGTCACTACAGACATAGCCAGGACGTTTACATTGTAGGCATTCTCCGGATTTTCCTCACATAAAGGACAGACACTAAGACACGACACTAAGACACGACCCTGAGCTGTCGTGTCCATAGATCCCATGTGAACAATTGCCGTGACACGTACCGATGATGACGTTGTATCCTTTGCAGCACCCACTACGCACTGCACAAACGAGCAATGCCCGTCCAGACAATAGGTGTCTGTAGATGTCTGCACCTCACTCACCGTCAGTGCACCGCCGGCCCGCGAAACGGTCGATGAGAACTCAATATTAATGTGTGCCATTATCGCTTGTGTGGTCGACTACAATAGTGTTCACAGAAATGTTTGGGTATGATATATCATATACTGAAACACTACACCGCCACTGTCAGAGAAAGCCTGTAGAGTGGCATTCTCCACCCAAACCACAGTGCCAGCTCCATGATAAATTCGAATGGTGTGAATCCTCCGGGACGTGGCTAGTTCAGATCCGGTAAACAGAATTGGTTCCACTTCTCAATTGTGTGTGGTGTAGTCATGTCATAGAGATTGATCTTTGTTTTGCCATTAACTGCAGCCTCTGGTCCACATCCGTCTCCTGTTATAGCAAGCATTAAATGTAGGTCTGGTTTGTGCTCCGCCTGAGAGCCACACTCCGATCCCCGCCAATGCAGATGGAGCAAGTATTTGCAACTATCGCCCCTACAATCCGTAACCTGTTGATCAGACCAACCCCAGAGCCAAAGACATCGATCTCGTGCGAACTAACTACAAACCGTGATTCACCGCCACATGAGGCAGAACCATTTAGTTTTACCGTGAAACTGTCTGGATCTGATAAGTCATTCACATAAATCCCAAACCAGGAGAACAGCAAAGATCGATTGAGAGTTGCCCCAACCGATGCAGAATCCGTGTCCGGACTACATGTGGTGTCGTTGCTATCAAACAGGAAAGTAGGTTCAGATTTTTGGACGTATTTGTAAACGAGATCCAAGTACTGACTCTGGGGTCCGAAATATTCGTGCTGACAACTGTCATTGTTTGGGCATGTCCCTGTAGTTTTCTCACAAACTGAGTCATTGTTTGGGCATGTCCCTGTAGTTTGTCACAAACTGAGTCATTGTTTGGGCATGTCCCTGTAGTTTTGTCACAAACTGAGTCATTGTTTGGGCATGCCCCTGTAGTTTTGTCACAAACTGAGTCATTGTTTGGGCATGTCCCTGTAGTTTTGTCACAAACTGAGTCATTGTTTGGGCATGTCCCTGTAGTTTTGTCACAAACTGAGTCATTGTTTGGGCATGTCCCTGTAGTTTTGTCACAAACTGAGTCATTGTTTGGGCATGTCCCTGTAGTTTTCTCACAAACTGAGTCATGTTTGGGCATGTCCCTGTAGTTTTGTCACAAACTGAGTCATTGTTTGGGCATGTCCTGTAGTTTTGTCACAAACTGAGTCACTAAAGCAGTGACATTGTTACGTACAATTCGTCCGAAACCAAACCGGCTGCACAAATTAGGTCATTAACTTCCAAGTTCTCAAACGAAGCCAGCAGATTAAAGATTTGATCTACAGCGGTGGTTAACGAACTGTTTACAAACATTTATTATCAATCCGTGGTTACATTTCTAAAAATCCGCCAACTCACTGTGATAACAAATAGTGTGATGTTCAAAGTAAACATTGTTTAACGATGGCTCGGACGCGATCATGCTTCATCTTGGTGCGTCCCAAGACGTCCATAGTGCTGTATAAGAATAGTCAAACTACATTTAGAACATCAAAAATAAGTCAGATTTGTTCCAGTTCTCCTTAAGTTGTAAGCCTTTAGAGTAAGGCAGGGGATATGCTCTTTCGACCTTTCTTATTCGTGTATTCTTAGATCTTTGCTGTCTACGTTATGCTTCCTAAAATTTTGATTATTTCTTGATGCTTTACTTGTCAAATGCCTTGGTGTAATCTATGAAACATAGCTATAGATTAGGAAAAACAGTGCGACTAAAGAAGCCATATTCTGCATGAGGACATTAATCGAAAAGTACACAGAAGTAAACAAACTAATATATGCCTGCTTCATAGACTACAACAAAGCTTTTGATGGAATACACTACAAACAACTTATATAGTGCATAAAAGAGATATATCTAGAATATAACAAAGAGAACTCTACACCTATTGATATGAAAATAGAATAAGAGGGGGGGGGGGCATCCTTCACCAAGCTTGTTCAATCTATACACTGAGCAAATCTTTAAAAATATCACAGAGATGTCAGGCCTGAACATTACTGAAAAGATAATCAATAGCCTAAGATATGCTGATGATACTGTATTACTAACAGAAAATCCTAAAGATCTGCAACAATTACTTAATTAAATAAACATTGCAAGCAAAAAAATATGGATTAGATAATGAATATCAAAAGAATAAATATATGATCACAAACAAAGATAATACTCAAAACCTAAACCTATAAGTACCTTCAAAATTGAAGGAATAAACCTGGAGACAGTCAGAGCTACAACTACCTTGGCCATACCGATGATGGAAAGAGTAAAACTGAAGTAAACAAAAGAATAGGAATGGCAAAAAGTAATTTTAATGCCATGAAAAAATACTAACATCAAAACAAATAACACCAGGGCTAAAACTAAAAATAACAAAATGTATGTCTTCTCAACATCCATGTATGGTGCAGAAAAGTGGATATTAGACCAAAAAACAGAACAGAAATTGAAGCCTTTGAAATTGGATTTATAGAAGAATACGAAGAATTGGATGGAAAGAAAAGAAAACAAACGATGAAGTCTTCAAACAAGTAAAAATGAAGAGAGAACTACTAACACAATTCAAACAAGACAAATTTTGGGGCATTTTAAAAGACACACCAACCTACTAAAGGTAATCATGGAAGGGAAAATACAAGGTAAAGAGGCAGATGCAGACCAAGACTAACATGGACGTTTGTTCTAACAGCAAAAGATGGACAAGTCAGCCTATGACAACCTGCATCAAGGCAAAAGACAGAGCGAAATGGCGCTCCATGGTAGCCAACCTTCGATGCGGAGACGCCACTCGATGATGATGATGATGATGACTTATAACCTACATGGATAAGATCAATAAACAGATAAAATCTGACAATAAAAACGAAGATCTAATGAACATCAGCAAGTTAATATTTCAAGTATCTACTGACGACCAATGCTTACTTTATGGAGAAAAGAAAATCCTACATCTGTCTGTCTGTCTGTCAGACTCTTGTCGTCCCTCGGTAACATAGACAGACAGTCTGTCTGTCTATCTTTCTATCTATCTATCTATCTATCTATCTATCTATCTATCTATCTATCTATCTATCTATCTATCTCTATCTATCTATATATCTATCTATCTATCTATCTATCTATCTATCTATCTATCCTATCTATCTATCTATCTATCTATCTATCTATCTATCTATCTATCTACCTACCTACCTACCTACCTACCTACCTACCTACCTACCTACCTACCTACCTACCCACCCACCCACCCACCCACCTACCTACCTACCTACCTACCTACCTTGAAACAAATGCACAAACTCCACATCTAGACGTCAATATAAAAAAAATCACTATAACAGAAATTGAATTATAGCTCGTTTCAAATCACGTTCCCAACTTCAAAACGCTATTACTCAGTAACCGTTTGTTAAAACTGTTGAAATTTTCCAAATGTTATTAGAATGCAAAAGACCCTTTAAATGTATATTTAACAAATATCTTGCAGCTGCAGTTTTCTTAAAGCGGCGATTTCTTTGATGTTTGTCAAAATTGTAAATTGTGAACCCCTAAATAATAGAAATTACCGTAGTTGCTGGTCTATGATTAATTTTCACTAGGTAAAGGCGTGGCCGTAATGGGGAAATAACTAAATTAGACAAACACCAGGAGAATTATTGTCTTCTCAGTTCGAGGACGGACGATAATATCAAGGTATACCCGTATGCCCAATTTTCATAGTTGTGTGGTCCTGAAAAGGACCGTTTGTTGAACTAATTTAAGGTAATATAGGGGCCAACATTGTGGGGGCTATATACTTTCATTCTGAATCAGACGAGTCTAAAAGATTAATAACTGTTTGGGGTTGAGCATTCCACAAACCATCATTTTTCCAATATTCCTCTTCCTGTTTTAAGACGTGGTCTTCACATTTAGCCCAATAATCTTTGTCTATATTTAATAAAGCGAGATTAGCAAGAGTCTTTACATCGCATATTTTGAATGTTGTATTTTCATCTGCCACTTGTCCTTTTAATTTTGCCCAGATTAGTTCTATTGGATTTAAATGAGCATGGTAAGGTGGCAGCCTCAAACTTATATGACCGTGCTCTTGGATAATCTAATCTATTTGAAAAATCTTTGTCCTTTGTTTTTGCTTTACTAGAGATAGTAATTCAGGTTTTAAGTACATGTTATTAAATTGTATGTGCTCCTTTGTGAGCCATATCTTAATAGCATCTTTTGTACTGGATGACGTCGGGACTTTATCTTCAAGTGCAACAATGTTGTGGTACGCTGCATTGTCCATTATTAGGCAAGATGGTCGATCTAGTGATGGGAGAACAGAATTTTCAATCCAATGTCTAAATATGTGACCATTCATCTCAGAGTGATAATCCCGATTGTCTATGGATTTTGAAAGAAAAATGAGCTCTGCATTCTATATTAGTCCATGTTGTCGATTACCTGCATGAGCAATTATCAAGCGCTGTCCTTTGCTGCTAGGTATTAATCTCTTAATCTTTCCATCTGATGACTGCCATTCCCTTTGGTTAGTGTGGTGAGCATTGATCCATGTTTCATCCAAGTACACAATATCATAACCTTGCTTGCGCACCTCTTTTACTTCACGTAGGTACTTGCTTCTCATGACTACTATATGTGGCTTCTCACAGATGATGTTTCGTCCATTGGAATACTTTCTGAATGTAAAGCCTGCAGCTCTCGCATTCCTCCATAATGTAGACTTTGATATTTCAATACTGTTGTTCTTTTTCAGCGATACTTTTAATTTTCTTATTGTAACAGTTTCATTCATACCCAAAATTTTGCGAATTTCACTTCTAATAAGTTCACTGTCGAAATTATCCAACATTTTTGCTCTTCCTTGTGATTTTGTATATTTGGAACATTGACGGTCACGTGCTTGAATCCAGCGATTAAATGACCGTTTAGATAAATCCAAAATGTGTCTTGTCCTATTCTCAGGGTTTTCTAAAGAATGAAATAATCTTCCTCGTTTAGCCTCTTTGCAAAATAGTCATACATTTTTATTGCGATGTTTTGTAAACTGCAGAATTTCATTTTAAGACTCATGATAAATGTTATCGTTCCACGTCTACACCTCTGAATGAACGGAAATGGAACACACAATTTCTCGTGTTTTTTTACAAGTGTCTAATTGTGTCAAAAAACCACGGTGAAAGCGTGCAAACACGTCAATTTTACCGTGTATGGATTTTTACTCGCTATTTTTAACTTAAAATACTGTAAACATTAAGTTTTGACTACATCAATGGGTCGTTATAAATTTATATAAATCAAATAAGCAACAATAATAACCAAATGTTTTTTTTTAAATGAAATTAATTCCCTGTTGGGTTCTAATCATTATAACTTTACATGCAAATTTTAAACAACTTACAACAAGCGGTTAAAAAGCTATCGATTTTAAAAGTTGGGCACGAGTTATGAAACAAGCTATAGCAGTGAAATACATGGTTAATAATAAAGCCTCTGTCGTAGACAAAAATTAACTGCAGAGATGCTGAGAGCATTTAATAATCAAAACCTATTCCATCTAAGAAAATTATTTAATAGAATTTGGGATGAAGAAAAAGTTCCTACAAACCGAAATAAAAGAATCATTATCAAACTACCTAAAAAAGGCAATCTTAAAGATTGCAATAACTGGGGAGGAATTACGCTTTTATCGATTGCCTCCAAAGTTTTCTGATGCCGAACAGAATAAAATATGCAGTGTATAATATTGCGCACGAAGAACAAGCTGGAATCACAATGGGGAGTAGATGTCTTGGCCAAATATTCACTATATGGATAATACTAGAACATACAGAAAAGCAACAAAGATTAATCTGCAATTTCAATGTGTTTTTTTTTTAAAGCGTTTGACAGCAAACATAGATTGTCCTTGTGGAATATCTTGAAACATTTCGGAATACCACCAACAAATTTCCAACATTATAAAAGACGTATATGACGGTTATACTTACGTAGGTCGCACAGAGGAGGGAAAGGGTGATTGATTTCGAATTGAAACAGGAGTCAAACAGGGATATCACCATTGCTATTTGGAATTACCATTGATTACATAATGAGTAAATGTTGCAAAGGCAATAATGGTATTAAATGGTATGACAAGAATTACTTGAATGATCTAGATTTTACAGATGATGTGGTCTCCTAAATGACAATATCAACAAGATGCAAAATATTATAGCTACCTAATCATCCATGGCGGAAAAAGTAGAACTTGAAATAAACAGGGATAAAAACAAAAGTAATGAAAAATATAAATACCCCAGAGGCCAATTTATATTTGAATCGCCGGCATTGGAATGATTCGACCATTATATATATCTTTGTAGTTATATGGATCAAGAAGGTGAAACAAAGCAAGAGGTCCGAGCAGGATAACAAAAGTGGCAACGAATTTTAAAAACCTGGGCAAAATATGGAAATAAAAAATACTATGTAAGAAAATCAAACTAGAATATTCAACTCAAACGTATTATCAACATTTATCTGTGTATATGATAGATGTAAAACATAAAAAGAGATTGAGAAAAAAACTAAATGCTTTTGAAGATAAATGTCTAAGATAAATACTCTGCGTACAGTGGAATGAATTCAAGACTAATATTGAAATAAAAGGTAACCGCGATAACTCAGTGGTTAGTGAACTGGACTACAAAGGACAAGAGGTAGGGTTCGATCCCAACCGACGGCTTTCGGGTTCACCCAGCCTTAAATGGGTACCGGATTTTTTTCTGGGAAAGTAAAGCGGCACGGGCGTAAAACCGACCACATTACCCCAAAAATCATATACCGAAGGTCTGTAAAATGTATGGTCACTAACACTATATTCTCTATACGCCACTTGGCGTGACGAGGTCTCTTTACTTACTTTTTTTATTGATATAAGAGAAATGGCAATGCAACCAAAGATCTCATCTACAATTAAGGAAAGAAGAAGGGCATAGGTCGGACATATGTTAAGAAAAGACAACAAGAGAATTCCAAAACAGGCTATTATATGACAAACATCTGGATACAGAAAAAGCGAAAGACCTAAAGAGACACTAAAAAGAACACTTATAAGAGAAGTAAAGTTGACAGACATAGACTCATAAGATAAAATTGAACGTTTCGCTCAGAATGGGTGGCGAAAAACACTGCAATCCATTATGCTACTTCCAACAGCGTGGGAAGGATCAAGAATCAAGAATGCTGCCTTCTCTAAGACAAGGGCATATCCCTTCCGTTTGAAGTATTTTCTCATATTCTTCTCAAACATTTTCTATCTCTCTCTCTCTCTCTCTTGCTCCAGCCTTTTCTAGTTTTCTTTACTGGCTAGGCGTGTATTCTTAAAGGGTGCATACAATTCCGATTCATGGCTGGACACGGACTCTGGTGCATTGGAGTTTTCTGGAATCAGTCGTTCTTGTTTGTCCCCTTTTTCAACTAGGAACAGTAGATAAGATCAATAGTAGGTTGTGCCTGATGTAAGGTCATCTCCTTGCATTGATAATACTTCATCTCTCTTTGGGATTACGTAGATATTCTGACGAGATGGTCTCGCTGAAAAGTTTTCAGTTTTCGGTTAACTCCACAAGTCATCGTCTGCCTGTAGATTATGTAAGCGGGTTCGTTTTACTTCTTTTTCAGTTGGTGTTAATTTAATATATGACGGGTCCTTTCTGTCTGAATATAATGTAACCACTTTCCCATGTGGTTTCCACATTTGAACTGCCGTGGGATTTAGTGTAAAAGACCATGTCTCCTACTTGGAAACTGGTTGTTTCCTTTGCTTCGTTGCGTTCTTTCCGCCTTTCTTATGTTTTCTTAAGATTTGCCCAAATTATTAGTTGTGCCCCGATGCATTTCTCGGATTTCAACGCCTTGGTATTTTCTTCTAGGTTTCAGGAGATTATCCAATAGCAACATTGACTCTTTTTCAAATAGTAAAAAATTTGTTGAAAACATTGTGGTCTCGCCATTGTTAACACGAATAGCTAGCAGCTCATTGTTTAAATACCACCTTCCCTCCCCTGGATAGAAAGCCTGCTGGCGGCCAATCTGATGTAACACCGGTGGGTCACCATGTTGTCACAAAATGGCTGCACCATTTGAGTGGCTTGTGTATTCGAGCATATTGGATTACTCAGCTTCCGTGAACAAATATATATATGAATGTTGTTGTAGTGTACTGATGCCAATGTGTTTTAATTTCTTACTTCAAGCATCAGAACATAATATACATACTTAACTTTATTATTTTGTTTATCTTTTCTCTGAAAATGCCCCATCAAAAAACTGTAGCAAAACGAGCACTCTACAATACAATCTACATCCCAACGTTGTTCTACCAATGTCAGTCCTGGACCCTAGATAATAATAAGAAAATTAACCTCTACTGAGATTAAATGTGTTAGACGAATGTCATGAAACAGCCTGAGCGATAAGATCTAAAATGAAGAATGAGGGGAAAAAAACTAGGAATAACCCCCGACATAGAATATGTAAAAAAACAACAGATAAAATGTTTTGGTCACGTGACAAGGCAGAAATATCAAAACACAAAGAGCATTTAATAAACGTTGCTAGAGCACCAGACCCAAAGACTGAACACGAGAAAGATGTATTGACTGAATATTAGAAAAACTAGGAAACATAACAGCAGCAGAGGCGAACAGAGGAGCAAAAGACCACAAACTATATCTCCCTTCGACGCTGAAAGGCAAATGAGGAAAGAAAGAAGAAGGAGAAGTGTTGCGTTCTTGGCTGCAGATCTGTTTGACAATATTCTGAGCACTGATGGTGATTATCTCTGTGTAATTAAATTTCCTAAAAATTATGAACTACGAAGCAAGTGAATAAAATTTATACCACTAAAAGAATGATCTCCTACAGCGGTAAGAGTAATATATGAAAAGTATTTTCAGGCGTATGATATAATTATTCATACGTGATATTTCTTTTATACACAAGGCTCTATTACATTAAATGAAAGCCATGATAGAGCTAGTCAAGTATATATTTACTAGTACAGATGTTACATTTATAATTTGGGGAAGCTCCAAATATAAAATGGAGAGCAGATTCGGTGAATATCATCAGTTATCAGTATCTAACTATCTTGTATTTAATCAGCAAATATACGAACCACAAATGAAACTGAAGATATATTAATTGTTGTGACTCACATCAACTGCCTATGAGGATATCCCAGTGAGTAATTTGTCTGACATACTTAATGGATGTAGTGATGAAAATGCTATTACTGATTTGATCGATTGTGATTTAAATAATGTGTCCTTTGTAATGAATCTAATTCCACGCCACTAGTTACCGAAGGGAACGACGAATCATTGCTTTACATTGCTGGGTGTATGTCTCATAAAGTCAGCCAACAAGTTGAGTGTACAGCCTGTAAGGTACTGTTTTACATTGCTGGTGTATGTCTCATAAAGTCAGCCAACAAGTTGAGTGTACAGCCTGTAAGGTACTGTTTTACTTTGCTGGGTGTATGTCTCATAAAGTCAGCCAACAAGTTGAGTGTACAGCCTGTAAGGTACTGTTTTACATTGCTGGGTGTATGTCTCATAAAGTCAGCCAACAAGTTGAGTGTACAGCCTGTAAGGTACTGTTTTACATTGCTGGGTGTATGTCTCATAAAGTCAGCCAACAAGTTGAGTGTACAGCCTGTAAGGTACTGTTTTACATTGCTGGGTGTATGTCTCATAAAGTCAACCAACAAGTTGAGTGTACAGCCTGTAAAGTACTGTTTTAAATTGCTGGGTGTATGTCTCATAAAGTCAGCCAACAAGTTGAGTGTACAGCCTGTAAGGTACTGTTTTACATTGGTGGATGCATGTACGATGTACCGTTGCTAGTTTGTCAATAACAAATCCGGGAAATTTTCACACAGCTCATTCAAGAATGTACGCTGCTAGCACTTAGACAGAGAACAGGGACTGTCATTGTTCTACTACTACTCGCTAAACACATGGAACGATGACAGTCCCAGTTCTTTGTGTTAGAGACTATCAGTGAACAAACTTGAATGAACCGGGGAAAATTTTCAGAGATTGATTTTCGACAACAATTAATGGTACATCGTCCATTCTCGTAAATCTCAAGCTCTAGCACAGCTTGCCTGGGCTTTCTGTTTCACGATTCTGTTTATGTGACTAAGGCTACCCGTTGATCTTATGATACTTTTCAATGTTCTCTCTAGATTTGAACACCCAACATAAAGCTTTATAGTCCGTTCAGAATCGTTTGCCGAGATGTTATGATTTATAATTCAAAAAGTTCTTGATGATTTCACATGATTTTTGGCATACGGTGTTAAAATGTCCATGTCACGAGAACATATGTGTTACTCGATGTCTAGCTATAACGGTTTTCTTAAAGCGGCGAATTCCTTTGATCTTTGCCCATGTAACTATTATTTTGACCCTAATCAAAATGTTTTACAGTAATCTAGTGCAACGATGACCCATAGGCGTGTCCATAAAATTTTACTTGGTGGCAAGTATACAAATTTTAAATTATATATAGAACTTTTGTTCGTAGAGTCAATTTGATATAGTTCCATGCTCTTGGTGTGAGTTTCCCAAATGTTGTCGCTGCCTTTCAAATACGTACATTTAGTTCCTCATCTAAGGAAAGTGTGGCTGTAATAGTGGATCCAAGATAGCTGAACTTCTGTACTGACTCAAGCAGGCTTCCATTCAAAGTAATGGTTGTTGGTTTGCTTATAACATATTTTTGATTGCTTGGGTGGTCTTGAACAATAAACTGTTTAACAAATCAACTAGGAAATTTTGCAAATCAAACTATTTATCTGTAGACTTAATCAGAGTAATGATCATTCAGAATCAGACGAGTCAAATAGGTCGATTACTGCTTTCGGCTGAACAAACAATCCTTTTCCAATATTCCTCTTCTTGTCGTAACACATGATCCTCACATTTTACCCAGTAGTCTTTATTTATATTTGATAGAGCCTGATTTGTAAGTGTCTCAACATCGCATAATTTGAAAGTTTTATTTGTATATGCTACGTGTCCTTTAACTTTTGCCCAAACTAGTTCTATAGGATTTAAGTGTGCATGATATGGAGGTAGTCTCAAACATCTATGGCCATGTTCTTGAATTAACTTGTCTATTTTAAATATCTTTGTACGTTGTGTCTGTTTTACAAGGCTAAGCAATTCGGGTTTCAAGTAGCTGTCGTTAACTTGTATGTGCTCTTTATGAGCCACGTTTTGATTGCATCTTTTGTACTTGATGATGTTGGGATTCTATCTTCTACGTTAACTACGTTATGGTATGAAGCATTGTCCATTATCAGACAAGAAGGTCGATCTAATATTGGAAGGATACTTTTCTCGATCCAGTCTTTAAATATGTGCCCATTCATTTCGGAGTGGTAGTCTCTATTGTCTATGGATTTTGAAATGAAAACGAGATGAGCATTCTGCAACAACCCATTATGTCTGCTACCTGCATGTGCAACTATCAAACGTTGCCCTTTACTGCTTGGTACTGATCTTTTAATACTTCCATCTGCTAACTGCCATTCCTTTTCATTTGTATGATGAGCGTTGATCCAAGTTTCATCTAAATAAACAATATCATAATCATTTTCGCGCATTTCCTTCACTTCACGTAAATACTTGCTTCTAAGAGCTACTAGATGTGGCTTCTCACAAATAATGTTTTTTCCACCAGCATACTTTCTAAAGGTGAAGCCTGCACTTCTTAATATTTTCCATAATGAAGTTTTTGATATTTCAATGTCGTTGTTAGTTTTCAGCCAAAGCTTCAACTTTCTAAGTGTCACTTCTTCGTTTATATCAAACATTCGACAGATTTCTCTTTTTACTAGGTCCTTATCAAAACTGTCTAACGTTTCTTTCCTTCCTTGCTTTCTTGCATTTGTTGGCAATAAATATCCGCTTCCTTTAACTATTCGATCAAATGAACGTTTACACAAACCTAAAATATGCATTGTTCTCTTCTCAGGGTTTGATAAAGAACAATAAAGATGTCCCTTTTTACGCTCTCTGCAGAAGTATTGATAAATCTTTATAGCAATGTTATGCTCAGTAAAATATTTTGCCTTTATATTCATTCTCACATAGACTTGCAGAAGATAATATGGATAGTGCCGCCTCCTTTCTGTAAATATTGAGATTTGCCTCTGAATTATGACTCGAACTCGAGTCTACGGCCGTGATTTTGACGTCACATAATTTCCGGTTTCGGCTAAAATGTCATTTTGTGCTAAACGGGAAATTTCATATGTAACATTTCTTTATAAAAATTTATAGTGGAAACATAACTATTTTAGGACGGTGCGCATTCAGCCGTGAAGGTCATGCCTATATGTTAAAGAATCAGCTGTGAGATGTAAGCATCTACATAATCCCGCCGGTGTTTATAATATCGATTAACTTTTTTTAATATAGGTTAAATAAGGCATCTTTGAAACTGGATCACATTTCTTTGATAAAAAAATATTTTTATAGCGACATTAGTATTCTAAACCTAACTTCAAAAGATCAATGCAAATGAACAATAAGTTTTTGAAAAAAATAAATTAATGTCTAGGCAAACGAATCTGAACGGACTATAGTAAAGTGGCATTTCATGAGACTTCTTTAAGCTTCCCATGAACGATTTTTTTTTTCGGAAAGCGATTTACATCTTCACAATGCTGAAGCGACTTTCCGCTTAGCACCCGAAACTATGGGGAGCCGCGATAGCTCAGTGGTTAGTGAACTGGACTACAAAGGACAAGAGGTAGGTTCGATCCCAACCGACGGCTTCCGGGTTCACCAAACCTTTAATGGGTACGGATTTTTTTCTGGGAAAGTAAAGCGGCATGGGCGTAATATCGACCACATTACCCCAAAAATCATGTCCAGAAGGTCTGTAAAATTTATGGTCACTAACACCATAATTCCTATACGTCAATTGGCGTGACGGGGGTACTTTACTTTTTTTTTTTACCCGAAACGATGAGTTCTCTGTGCTGCTGCTAAGTGACTACCAGCGAGCAAATCTTGAATGTGCTAGGGTTTATCAAGTGTGGTCTGCATACAACAGATAGTGAGAGATACGTCGTTCAATTCTGCAAAAACCTCGAGCTCTTTCACAGACTGAATATGTTGGTCACGAAGAAGTGTGGACGCTGAATTTATTACAGGAAAACTTTAACAGCAGTTAATGAGGTAGAAGTACTGCTCATAGATTTATAGCACAGTCAGAGTTCGAAATTGACTTCTTCAAGTTTGCCAACAATGGAATCACGACGGAACCTCGACGATACACCGAGATTGTGAATACTCCAAACCTCACAAAGTCAGACCTCAAGATTTTAAACAGCGCTATCTTTAGAAAGCAAATCACATCCTCACAACGCTGAAAGCTACTACTCACTAAGCACGCGGAATGATAACAGTCTGTGTCTAAGTGACTACCAGCGAACAATCTTGAATGAGCTGGGAGAACGTGTCCGAGGTGGATAGACCATTGCTGAGTTGTCTTAAGGTGGGTAGACCAATGTTGACATATAAGAATGTTTGCAGTGTTTCCTTAAGTTAATTATCTATCGGTGAAAGAAATTGGAAAAGCTGGCTGTATATCGTAGCATTAGGAGAAGATGCATGCAAACAATTGCATTCCCAATAGTAGTATAGCAGGAAGGATTTGACCCGAATTTGGCAGTAAATTAACAAAGATATATAGTAGGCGTATTTTACGCCTAATGTACATGAGAGACAGGGGGAGTTAACCATGACCGCTCGTGTCAGGATGTTGACCTCTAGTCCCGGTGACCCCGGAAGTGACGTGTTTATGTCTGGAGCATGCTGACTTTGGAGTTCTTGATGTACTTGATCGACAGTGATAGGTTAGTATATTATACAACAGCAATGAAAAACGATCAATATAAACAGAAATCAAAAGATATATTTTATTCTTTTATTATCTCAATAGGCGTATAACATACAGTGGATATTATATAACATTACAAACATATTCAGTACATTGAGTAAATATATAGTACAAGGATAACAATTATTTATAGCTATGTAGTTGGGTGTCTGCTTAGCTATGTGTCATCGATGAATCATAAGGGGTGAAACTGTTAGAGATTACTGGTTAGTCTAGGCTGGTAGTGTAAAGAGTTAAATATCTAGAGGTGTAGTCGAGACGTTATCATCAGCTACCTTTCTTTTTATATAGAAGTAGGAAAGAGCATTTCTTGTTTGACTGTAGGAAAATATAGAATTATTTAATACTTTGAAACCTACATTTTTCCTACCCTGCTTGCTTAACCCTTTACAACTGATTTTATCATAATCCCCACTACAATGGTACGTATTATTACATAAACTAACAAGAGCTGTCCCTTCGTACTCTAGTTTAAAAAGACCTGGCGTTAATCTCTCGTTCTCTCTCCCTCTCCGTCTCTGTCTCTCTCGCTATCTCTCTCCCTCTCCTTCGCTCTCTCTCTCCCTCTCCATCTCTGTCTCTTTCATTCTCGCTATTTCTCTCTCGCTATCTCTATCGGTATCTCTCCCTCTCCATTGCTGTCTCTCTCGCTCTTGCTCATTCTCTCTCGGTCTCTCTCCCTCGCCATCACTGTCTCTCTCGCTATCTCGCTAGCTCTCTCCTCTCCATCGTGTTCTCTCTCTCCCTCTCCATCTTTTCGCCAATCCTCTCTTAGACGTCTAACCTATCAGGCCACCCTCCCTCCTCGCCCTTTATCTCTCCCACATCGTTCCGCCCTCTCTCTCCCTCTCCGTCTCTGTCTCTCTCACTATCTCTCTCCCTCTCCATCGCTCTCTCTCTCGTTCTAGCTCCCTCTCCATCGCTGTCATTTTTACTATCTCTCCCCCTCTCCATCGCTCTCTCTCTCTCTCTCTCCATCTCTGTCTCTTTCGCTCTCGCTATTCTCTCTCGCTATCTCTCTCGGTATCTCTCTCGCTCCCTCTCCATTGCTGTCTCTCTCGCTCTCGCTCAGTCTCTCTCGGTCTCTCCCTCGTCATCACTGTCTCTCTCGCTATCTCTCTCCTCTCCATCGTGTTCTCTCTCTCTCCCTCTCCATCTTTCTCGCCTATCCTTCTTAGACGTCTAACCTATCAGGCCACCCTCCCTCCTCTCCCTTTATCTCCCCACATCGTTCCGCCCTCCCGTATATTTTTAGCGTCCCTCCTATTGTAACACTTGATTATTCTCACCCTTTATGCCTAGCATCTCGCCTTCCTTCTCCTAGACTTCTCTGTATCTCTCTCTCTCTCTCTCTCTCCCCGCTCTCTCTCTCGCTCTCCTCTTCTAACCCCTACTAGACTTCTTTCCTACCATTCTACCCTCCTTCCTCTCTTTCTTTATCTCTCTAGCATTCCGCCCTTTCCTACCATTCTACCCTCCTTCCTCTCTCTCTTTATCTCTCTAGCGTTCCGCCCTCATTCGTATTTTTACCTTATCGCCAGTGTAACAACATTAATAACATTGAATAACAATTACAACAAGACTTAAAATATCTACATTTTAACCAACCAATAAGATAAACATATGAAAAACAAAGAAATAATACACTCAACAAGGCTTAACATACACACTCTATACATATCACCATTAATACAATCGAATAGCCTTTATGGATAACCTACCACATCGTATGAGATAAGAGAAAAAACAGAAAAAATATTCAACTTACACCGTAAAATATACCACTACAACACAGGCCGCTAGACTGAACAATACTATGAAAATAAACTTCCGTGAATCAATCGCGCTTATAACACGAAGTTTCACATGCGACTAGTTTAAATATAATCTGGTAAATAAAAGTTGGATGACACTATTCCACACTCGACTAACATCTAGGTTAACCAATCAGAGAACAGGATTTCTATCGGACACCATCAACGCAATGACTGACCCTTTGGATTAACCAATCAGAGAAGAGGATTTCTATCGAACACCCACCAACAAATGACTGACCTCTGGAGTAACTAATCAGAGAAGAGGATTACTGTTATCGTGATAACTGACCTCATTTTCAACTTGAAGTGCTGTCGAGTCTGACGCATGGGTTACTTTAAATCGATTCGGCCCTGACCTAACGGGTCAATGGTTGGGGAAATAATACAAGTGGCGGGTTACTTGAACGCGCTTTGACCC
>JAVIAB010000106.1:45983978-46224329 GCA_032433765.1 Megaustenia siamemsis | reverse complement strand
TTTCAAGACGGCGTCCATGTGTGGACAGTGTTTTCGTTACAGCGTGTGTTGTTTCGAAATACGCCGGTTACACGCGGTGTGTGATTCTTGGGATAAATATTCTGCTCATGCCTGTTGTGGTTGTTTAACTTATGACAGGCTGGTGGATGGTGGAAATTCTCGTTGTTAAGTGGGTATTTATCTTCTTTTCATTCGAGATTGACCTATCGGTGATAGGTCATTGTTTTTCACTGTCGCGCCAGGCAGACGGAAATGCCTATTCTGAATTGTACAAAGTCTGCAACAGTGGATGGGGCGGAAGAGTCAGAAATGACCAACGACCTAGAAAGCGAAAACAGCAAAGTATGTGGTACACAAGAGGCAATATTCTGGACACGAAAGACGAATGTGACTGACCACCGTGAAAGAGATTGGAGCCTCATCACGAACTAATCCAGAGGAAGCCATGGAGAGGAATTCGAACTTATGTCGGAGAAGATATCTTAACAAAAGTACTTGGAATGTTAGGACTCTATATCAAGAATGGAAATTGGAAAATCTGATTCAAGAAGCAGAACGAATAAATATAGATTTCTTTTAGGCATATCAGAGACAAGATGGAAAGAATGTGGATACATAGAGGACGAAACATATACATTTATATACTCAGGAAACACAACAGAACATCAAAGGAGGTAGGAATACTGATAAAAAGAGAGCTACAAAAATATATAAGTACCCACTGGACATACAGTGAAAGGATTATACTAGTCAAGTTGAAAGCAACACCATTCGACATTGCAATAATACAGACATATGCACCTACTCAAGACTACACAGATGATCAATAGATGCATACTATGAAGACCTAAATAAGTTACGAAACAAGTGAAATCTTCAGACATCTTGATTGTAATGGGTGACATGAACGCTAAAGTAGGTATAAGGAAATCATGGTTTAGGTAAAAGAAATGACAGAAAAGAAAGATTAATACAATTCTGTGAAGAAAACAGGCTGATAATATGTAACACCTACTTTGAGCAAGAGAAAAGAAAACTATACACATGGAAAACCCTGGAGATAAGAAGATGAATCAAATAGATTACATAATGATAAAAGAAAGGTTCCGTAACTGCGTAAAGAAAGCCAAAACCTACCCAGGAGCAGATATTAATTCAGATCACAATCCTGTAATGATTAAAATGAAAATCAAACTAAAGAGAAAGAAGCAAAAGTCTAATTCATCAACAAATCCACTAGATATAACAGCTTTAAATCAAAAAGTTATTAAAGATACCTATACAATACAAGTAAAGATCACATACCAGAAGCTGATAGAAGAAGGAATTGAGCAATACAGAAGAGAAATCCTGATGAAAAAGTAGTAACCAAATGGCAATGCATAAAGAAAAGCATACAAGAAACCTGCGACACCTTACTCAAATGGGAAGAGAACAAAAAACAAAAATAGATAACTACCACAATCTTAGAAATAATGGAAAAAAGGAGACAAGCGAAGAACACTGCCCAATACAATAAAATAGATAATGAAATACGCAAAATGTACAAAAAGGCAAAGAAGACTGGCTCAGCCAAAAATGTATAGAAATAGAAACTATGGAAAGCAAAAAAGACTTAAGAGGAATGCACACAGAAATAAAGAGAATGACTAATAACAATAAAAAAAGCCACAAAGGTGGAAGCATTGCAGACAATAAAGATATTATAGATAGATGTCAGGAATGTATAACAGAAATATTTCAAGATCAAAGGACAAGAAACCAGTTATAAAATGTACAGCAGGCTATAAAATCTTAAAATCTGAGGTGGAAAAGTTATAAAAACAATGAAGAAGGGAAAGCAGCAGGACATGACAGCATACATACAGATAGAGGTGATACAGGCACTAGAAGATTTTGGCATTGAAGAGATTATAGACATATGCAACGACATATACCACACAGAATTCATACCAAATGAACTAAAAACATAACTTTCATTGCATTGCCTAAAAATAATGGTGCAGTTGACAATAAGCCTAATGAGCCATGTTACAAAAATCTTGCTAAAAGTTATACAAAGAAGGATTAAGAGTAAAATCAATATTGAATTAGATGAGCAGCAATATGGATTTAGGAAAAATAGCGGGATAAAAGAAGCCATATTCTGCATGAGAACATTAATCGAAAAATACACAGAAGTAAACAAACCAATATATGCCTGCTTCATAGACTACACCAAAGCTTTTGATAGAGTACGCCACAAACAACTTATAGAATGCCTAAAAGAGATACCTAACTATTTGGGGTTTAGGACCAAATGTTTGGACTTTAGGCCTAACTTTTTTTTTATATGAGTCTAAGCTTTTTGAGCATGTATCTAAGATTTTTTTTTTTTTGGGGGGGGGGGGGGGGGTCGTTTGGGACTAACTTTTTGTTTCTGAGACTAATTTTTTTACCTTGGTTGTAACTTTTTATAGTTTGGGAGTAAATTTTTTGACTTTGGGGCTAAACGTTTTGACTATGGAACTAAGGTTTTTGAGTTTGGGGATACGTTTTTGAATATCCATCTAAGATTTTTTTACTGTGGAACTAACTTTTTTTTACTTTTGTGTACAAGTTTTTTTTACTTTGGGTCTAATTTTTTTACTTTGAGTCTAATTTGGACCTCCCATCTAAATTTCTGACCTTCCCTCCTAGGTTTCTACCCATCCCGCGTAGATTTCACCCCTTCCCTCCTAGATTCCTGACCTTCCATCCTAGATTTCTGACCTTCCTTCCTAAGTTTCTGCCCTCCCTCCTAGATATCTGCCCTCACGTCCTAGATTGCTGCCCTTCCCTCCTAGATTTCTGCCATTACCTCCTAACTTTTTTCCCTTCCCTCCTAGCTTTCTGACCTTCCCTCATAGTTTTCTGCCCTGTTTCGCAGTTTTCTGCTCTTGCTTCTTAGTTTTCGGCCCTGGCTTCCTAGTTTTCTGATCTACAATGACCAGCTTTAATGTTTCATGCCAATTTTTGTAGTGGAAACATATGTAAATCCAAAGAAGTTCGGATAAATAAAAGAATAAAAATGTCCAACTCCATTGTTAAGTCAGTCCAACAAATCCGTCCTCTGCTAATACAAAATCCGTCCTCTGCTAATACAAACATATCTTCTAGCATTTTCAAACATGTACTTTGTCAATACAAACATGTTTTCTGCCAAATTGTGACTTTGCATCTATGGGACTTGCAAATAGGTTTCTTCATCTATCACTGTACGAAACTTCGTATGTTAGATTTTTATTTCGAGTTCTTAGATAGGTTTATAGATAGGCCCAATTTTCAGTTATACGAAACAGATACCGATAGTTTATACTTGGCTTTAAGCGCACCAAAGTTAGAGGACATAGTTAAATCAGGTCTGCAGGATGAGTTTAATAGAGTATATAAAGTCTGGTTTCCCGCAGAGTTTTGCGATGAGCATGTTAGCAAGACAGACTGAATAAAATATAAAGGTGTTAAAGCGTATGCCAAAGGAACGCCTGGTCTTTTTAAATTAGAGTACGAAGGGACAGCTCTTATTAGCTTATGTAGTAAATCGTACCATTGTAGTGGGGATTACGATAAAATGAGTTGTAATGGGCTAAGTAAGCAGCACAACAAATTAAATAAAGATATGTTTTTAGATGTCCTCGACACATAAAAGACCAAGGGTGGGAAAAATGTAGGTTTCAAGGTCTTAAATAATTCCATATTTTTCTACAGTCAAACAAGAAATTCAATTTCCTATTTCTATATAAAAAGGAAGGTAGCTGATGATAACGTCTCAACTACGCCTTTAGATATTTAACTCTTTACACTACCAGCTTCGACCCACCAGCAATCTCTATCAGTTTCACCCCTTATGTCTCTTTATATCACAGAGCTATGCAGACACCCAACTACATAGCTAGAAATAAATTGTATCCTTATACTATATATTTATTAGTTTAATAAATAGTGTAACTATTGTAATGTTATATAATATCCACTATATGCTATGTTATATATCTACTGAGATAATAAAAGAGTAAATATATATCTTTGTTTTCTGTTTTATATTGAACGTTATTGTTTTTAATTCATGGTGTATAATCTACTAAACTATCATAAGGTCTTTGTCTTAATTCCATTGTATCTGCCCACGTCTGTACAAAAAAACATGTGGTAAAAATATGGGGTTTAAAACACACGAGTGTTCGATATAAACATACACGCAACACCCGAACTCACTTTCCTTTTTCTACATCAAGTGACAGGTCCATTCTGATAACGTAATCACCTCCCCTTTATCCATTTAATACTATCATGTATTAATATTCATAGAGAAATAGGAAAGAGCATTTCTTGTTTGACTGTAGGAAAATATGGAATTATTTAACACTTTTAAACACAACAATATTCATATATAAGACGGTGGAACCAGAATGGCAAAACTTTTGTTGGGTCTAATACCCTAATTAACTAGTTGTGTTTTCCGCAGTTTTATTCTCTTTTTTCCAACTATTGGAACATGGTCACTATTGCAATCTGCTCCTGATCCTGTTTTAACAGATGTTAGTCCCTTCCTGGATATTCTTTGTACCAGTATACAATCGATTTGATTATGTACTTTGTTGTTTGGGCTTTGCCATATCCATAGTCGACTATGGTGTTGCTTGAACCTGGTGTTACCTATATTCATTTCATGTGTCTATGTCCAATCTGTCAATTTAGCCCCTTTTCATTTATTTCTGTGGGGGTCTCACCTCTGGTCTCAGCAGCGGAGCCCGACTTGAAACGTCAATTACTCATGGACGGAAACAATATGGGTACCTCCGAAGACGGAGTTATCTGCCTGTGCGGTGAGGAACCCCTGTGCACACGCCTGCCAGGAAAAAACGGATTAACACGCAAAATTCAGTTCATAGTTTCTAGGGACTTCGTCAAAGTTAAAAAACGTCTGGCAAACGCAAAAAAAAAATATTTCTTAGGCCATATCCTATAATCACATTATGCACTTTATCTGTTCCTATCTTTACGTTGAAATCCCCTAATATAATAGTTATATTTCTTAGGATTTATACTCTTCCATGGCCATCTCTAGCTCGTTGTAAGAGGTGTCTTTTTCGGGATATTTTATTCTTCGCTGTTACTTGCTGGGACATAAGCTTGAATTATGTTGATATCCAATGGTCTAACTCTCAATTACGCTAGCAGAATTCTATGATACTGGCAAAAATACTTTCCGTTTTTCTACTTTCTCTATCATAATGCATAATCATCCTTCTTGTGTGGTTTCTCCACAGTAATTACTTTTACATTATCGTGTTGTAATAATATTGCTCCTTTCCATCTCATTTCATATAGTCCCAGGACGTTCAATTTCATTCTCTCCATTTCTTGACTGATTTTTCTAGCTTGTCTGCTTGGAATGCTGATCGAATGTTCCAAGTTCCTATTGATAGACTCTCTCTATTTTTTATCTCGCTTACAGTAGCTTTATGACGATTTGGTGTCACCTGTTGCTTATTGTCACATGTAGCACCTGACGCTCTCTACTGGACGAAGTGGTTGTTTTGGAGCCCCCATAAACGTCGTCAAATGTAGATATTAAGTTGTGTTTTGATATAATTATACCAGGCACTATAAGAAGGTAGTTTGTCATTCCTTTCCTGCTTGGCAGTGACTTTACTATTCGGAGACCGCAGTCATTGTCTCTACAACTGGGATCGTTTGCCTGCCATCATGGAGTGTGACACTACTATTAACCGGCACTACTTGTCGGCTACTCTCGCAACACCATCCATCACCTGCTTTGGTAGCTTTGCATAGTATTATCTTATAACATCTTTTATTCTGTTCAGCATGATTGTATAGAAAACTTTGGAGGCAACTGATAAAGAGTTATTCCTCTCCAGTAATAAGACCTCTGAATTTCCTCTGAAACAAGAACAGGAGTAAGGCAGGGATGCCTTCTGTCTCCATTTCTCTTTGTGGTCACTGCCCAAACAACTTGATGAGTTAGACTTTGCTGATGACATAGCTCTCCTATCACACAGCCATCAACAGATGCAGGATAAAATGAGCATACTTGATGAGAGATCACAACAGCTAGGACTAAAGATAAATAGAGATAAGACCAACATTATGAGAATTAATACAGTTGGCAATAACCAAATAATACTAGGAGAAATACCTCTATTAGACGTACAATCTTACATATATATGGCCCTTTTCGTCTTGTCAGACGGTCTAGTGGAGGCTATTGCGTATTTTTTTGAGGTATTGTTTTTGTTGAACAGCTTCTCTCGTGGCTAATTCTACCAATGTTTGACAAACACACGCGGTCACATAATGAACAGGTCAGGCTCGCTGGTCCACAGGGTTTACCATCCTTTTTCATGAGTCTCTTCTCTTCTAAGTCCTGTCTTAGAACAGTCTCAAATGTTGTTATACCGTTCCTTATACGTGCTCTCCATGATGTGCGATCACTTGCTAGATGTTGCCAGTCGTTTTCACAGATGGAGAAGTCTTTCAGAGATGATTTGCAGATATCTCTATATCGTAGTTTAGGTCTGCCGATTTGTCATTTTCCGTGTTTTAGCTCGCCATATAGTATTTGCCTAGGAATGCGTTTTTCTTCCATCCGTTGGACATGCCCCAGCCATCTTAGCCTTCGACTTCTGAGCATCGACATGATTGTTAGGGTCTTAGCACGTTGCAGGACAGTTAAGTTGGTTATTTTGTCCTGCCATTTGATGTGCATTATTTTGCGGAGACATCGCATGTGGAAGACATTTAGTCTTTTTTCCTGGTTTGAGTATGTTGTCCAGGTTTCGGATCCATATAGTAGTGTGCTAAGCACACATGTTTGATATATTAAGAGTTTAGTCTTTTGAGTTAGTTTCGTGTTGTTCCATGCCCTTTTTGTGAGTTTGCCGAAGGTCGTAGCTGCCTTACCAATTCGACAGTTTATTTCTTCATCAAGAGAGATGGTTTGCGTAACTGTGGATCCAAGATATGTAAATTTCTGTACTGATTCTAGTGGGCAGTCTTTTAGAGTAATAGATAGAGGTTTGAAGTCACCTTGATTTAGTATTACTGTCTTCTGAACATTAATTGACAGTGAAAAAAGGTCGCATGCTTTATCCAGGTTGTTGATCAGCGACTGTAGGGTGGCCTCACTATGAGCGACTAGGGCTGCATCGTCAGCAAATAAAAATTCTTTAAGTAGGGCAACATTTGTTTTGGTTTTTGCTCTTAGTCGTGCTAGGTTGAACAGTGAGCCATCTGGTCTAGTGCGAATGTAAATATCTCCTGAGCTGTTTTCGAAGGTGTAATTTAGGAGGGCAGCAAAAAATATACCAAAAAGGGTGGGGGCGAGGACACATCCCTGTTTCACTCCTTTGTTGACTTTGAAATTCTCTGATGGACTCCCATCAAAATGGACTTTGCCATTCATGTCTTCATGGAAGGAAATTATCAGCCTAAGTAATTTAGGGGGGCAGCCTATGCCTTCTAACACCTTGTAGAGACCATCTCTGTTTACTGTGTCGAATGCCTTTGTGAGATCCACAAAGGCAATATAGAGCGGCATATTTTGTTCCCGACATTTTTCCTGCAGTTGTCTAAGAGTGAAGATCATATCTATGGTTGATCTCCCGGGTCTGAAACCGCATTGGGACTCGGGAAGCACCCGTTCTGCAAGTCTATGCAGGCGATTAAGTACGACTCTAGCAAAAGCTTTGCCTGTTGTGCTAAGGAGAGAAATGCCTCTGTAATTATTGCAGTCGCCCCTGTCTCCTTTATTCTTGTACAGCGTTATAATCTTGGCATTTCTCATATCATGAGGTATTTCTCCGTTTCTCCAGCATTTAATTAGCAGTTTGTATAGGTGTGGAAGTAGTACGCTTAGGTTGTCTTTTAGTACATCTGTGGGAATGTTGTCATTTCCTGCAGCTTTTCCTCTTGAGAGGGCATTTATAGCGACAGCAAGTTCGTTCATAGTAGGCTCAACATCCAGTTCAAACATTGTAGGATATTTGGGTATTGATTGTGCTAGAGCTGTGTTTGCTGGTCTGTCGTCACTGTATAGATTAGAGTAGTGTTCAACCCATCTTTGGTTTTGTTGTCCCTTGTCAGTAATAGGTTCTCCAAACTTGGATTTTAGGGGGGCTAATTTTGTTATTTTTGGTCCAAGGGCCTTTTTTATATTGTCATGCATGGTTTTTGAGTCGCCCCTGTCTGAGGCTTTCTGTATTTCAGAGCATAGATTGTTCCAGTATTCGTTTGCGCATCTTCTTGCTTCGCGTTGTAGGGTGGCTTGCGCATGTTTGAGCTGATCCTTGGTGATTTGATTGGGATTATTATTGAAGTTCAGTAGAGCCTTTTCTTATTAGCTATTAGTGGGTCTAGTCTTGCTGCATTTTATTCGACCCAGTCGTTCTTTGAGAACCGTTTCTGGCCGTAGGTAGATAGAGCGCAGTTATAGATGTGTGTTCTCAGGGAGCACCAGTTGTCATCCACACTTGATGCATCTTCTACTTCTTCTACCAGTTCATCAAACTTGGATCTAAAAATGTCTTCGGTTGGTGTGGTTTTTGTCGCTGTGATGTTGATCTTGGCTGCTGCAGGCTCTCTTGATTTGTAGATACGATTACTTCTGGCTTTGATCTTACTAATGACTAGAGCGTGGTCTGTGTTGCAGTCTGCACTGTGATATGTTCGTGTTATTCTAATGTTATTTAAAGACTGCCTACGTGTAAGAACTAGGTCTAGTTGGTGCCAGTGACCACTTCTAGCATGACGCCATGTTACTTTATGCTTGTGATTCACATTAAAGTATGTATTTGTTACACATAGGTGATTATTTGAGCAGAATTCTAGGAGTCGCTGGCCATTTCCGTTGATTTTTCCAATGCCGTGGTGACCTAGACATGTTGGCCAATATTGCTGATCAGATCCTGTGCGTGCATTGAAATCACCGAGTAAGTATAATAGTTCCTCTTTTGGAAGTGAGTCAATGGTCATTTGCAGTTGTTGGTAGAAGTTGTCTTTCTCTTCGTCTGATGCAGCCAACGTTGGTGCATAGGCACTAATGATATTTATTGATCCACTCTTCGTATGTAGCTGGAGTATCATCAAGCGTTCAGACACTCCTTTTGGCGTGGTTATGGAGTTTATGTGTTTGTTATGTACAGCAAAGCCTACTCCATGTATACGTGGTTTTTCGGGGCTTAGGCCTTGCCAGAAAAAGGTATAGTTTTCTTCCTTTACAGAACCACAGTCTGAGAGTCTTGTTTCTTGTAGGGCAGCAATATCAACATGTAGCCTATTTAGTTCTTTATCTATGAGTGCTGTTGTTCTAATTTGTCCTTCTTTCAGTGTGCTTTTTTTAGTAAGTCCAGGGCACATGGTCCTTATGTTCCATGTGCCAAGTTTAAACATTGGTGCTTTCTTCCTCATTTCACTTTGCCTACTCTGCCTGGGCACAGGATATGGAGATAGTGCTTTACCCAGTCGCACTATCCCCCTCTCGAATTCGTTTCAAGGATTTCCGAAGGAGGGACAAAGTCCATACGTTCGGAATTGAAAGAAGGTGCAGGGGATGCCAGAAAGATCTTACATATATCTGGGCAGTAATATAATAAAGAGGGAGGAACAGAAAATGATACCAAAATAAGGATATCAAAAGCAAGAGGAGCTTTCATTGCACTGGGAAACATATGGAAATCCAAGGAAATGAGGTTAAATACAAAAATAAAAATTTTCAACTCATATGTTAAGGCGGTCTTATTATATGGCTGTGAAACATGGAGAACAACAAAATTGACAATCACGAAGATACAGATTTTCATTAATGGATGCTTACGCAGAATAAAGGGATGGAAATGGCAGGACAAAATCACTAACATAGAATTATGGAAATGTACCAGTCAAATACCAATGGATAAAGAGATACAGCGAAGACGATGGCGCTGGATAAGACACACACTACGGAAGCCAACTGAGAGTATTTACACAACAGGCCCTTTTTTGGAATCCCCAGGGGAAAAAACCAAGAGGAAGACCAATGAATTCTCGGAGAAGACAGATAGAGGCAGAGATGAAGATGATGGGGAAGACATGGAATGATCTTAAAAGAATGGCAAAAAACAAAATGACTTGGAAAATGTTTGTTGAAGACCTATGCTCCACTGGGAGCTAAAAAGGTAGAAGAAGAACATAAAGAGTTATTCCTCTCCAGTTATAACAATATTTAAGATTGCCTTTTTATGTAATTTTGAGGTAAAGTTTTGATAATGATCCATTTTCTCCTGAGAACTTTTCTTTGTGAGAACTTTTTCTTCATCGAAAATTTTATTAAATCACTTTTTTAAGCAGAATAAGTTTTGAGTATTAAAAGCTGTCAGCATCTCTGCAGTTACTTTATCTAAGCCATAGGATTTATTATTAACCTTGTGTTTCACTGTTATTGAGTTTTTGGGTTATTAGCGGGTCATCATCATCATTGCACTCCGAACATGTTCATAGATGTTCAAATTCCCTTCTCAGCAAGTCTCGAAGTGTCCAGCGACTAACGACTCCAGTTCTGTGTTGGTTTTTAAGTCTTCTTACTCGCCCACTAAGTTTCTCGTTTGTGGCTGTGCCCAACATAACTCCCATCTCTTTCATCCGAAGGAGTGACGTGGACTCATGGTTATTGAAGTCCTGTGTCCTCCAACTTCTCGGAGGGCACTGATCATGTCCGTCCGATCCAATGGTTGACCGTTCTCAACAATAGCGCAGCTAGCCAACCTGTCCGCTCTTTCATTTCCCCGTACTCCCGCACGTCCTGGAACGTAGACAAAGGTGACCTTGCGTATTTTTTACTTCTGCAATGACTACCCATTGCAAACGTACAGATCACGCCTCCACTTTTCTTATCATGCTCATCGAATCAATCAGTATACAGGCGTAGGTGTAGTCTTGTGACTCTAACCAGATAAATTCTTTGGTCACTGCCATCACCTCCATCATCATGCTACTCGTGGTCATAACGTATGCACCACTGTCTTCTTTGACTATTCTGCCTGCCGAGCGTGCTGTAAATGCCCATGTACTCTTTTGGCGTCGTATTACAGATCCGTCTGTATAGATGACTGCATCTGTGTTATACCAGATGAGACCGTTGACTCCCGCATTGACCACGACTGAATCCTGTTCCCTACATTTTGCTGTCGAGTGTGACAATACACGAGAATGTCCCCTGAATGACGTAGGCACCGGTATCCACTCCTCGCCAGCGTTGATATTGGTAAGCCCACATACCTGTTTGATGACATCTTCTGCTCGGCCCACCCATGATTTGCCTCATTTTAGCCTGACACCTTACTCTGTGTTGAGCTCATGATGCATTAGATGCTCTTTATCTGCACTTATCTTCAGGTATGCTCGTGCCCTCCAGATCTTGGATGGTTGGAAAGTCGAGAAGATACCTCATTGCTACACAAGAAGTTTCCCTCGTACACCTCAAGATAATGCGCTTAGCCTCATTCTGTATTTTTTCCAGCTTGTCAATTGTCTTACTTACTGACTGAGAACTGCCAGGGCATACTCGATTGGTGCGAGGACTAGTCCCTGGAACAGATGGGTTAGTAGCCTCTGTTCGATGTTGGCAGCTGCCATGACCTTCAAGGTGGATAATCCTTTGCGGGATTTTGTTATCACATGGTCGACGTGGTCGCGATATGACAGGCTGAGATAAAACTTAACTCCGAGGTACGTCATCACCCTGTCCCTGGTCACCTCATCAGCTGCCACTCGCATCACCGGTGATTCCGTGTTAACGATATGATTGTTAAATGAGAACCATGCAACCGATGCTTTATTAGAATTGATCAATGCACCTGATGATCTAGTTCGTTTTGTATGGTGCAGGCGATTTCCCAACTCTCTCTTCCCTGTCGATATACTGACGATATATATCATCAGCAAAAGTTATAGTTCTTCCCCTTCCATCCAGCTGTTGTTCCGTGATCATTATTGTGTACACGTTAAATAGAACTGGTGACAATGGTGAGCCTTGTTGCAGCCCTTGAAAAATGGATGTAGGCTCGGATAAACAACTTCCACATCTGAGTATCACCTTCCTTTGAAACAGTGCTGCAGCGACCCATCTAATGACGAAGTGGTGCAACGCCAGTTTGAGGAGCATATGCATGAGATATTGAAACGGCACTCTGTTGTATGTATCCTCCAGATCTATAGTAGCAGCACATGTCTCCTCTCGTCTGTGGAAGCCTTCAAAGACGTCACAGGCGAAGACTGCCGCATTGAGCCATGTCTCTTTGTTATACCTATAACCTCCAAGAATTGGTGGGAACGTGCGTTTCTGTTCAAGGTGACAGGTGAAGACACGGGCAACTATTTTCTCCAGTTGCTTGCCCGCAGTGTTCTGCATCGTGATGATTCTGTAGGCACTGCTCTGAGAATTGTCCTTTTTTGGCTTCGGTAGCGGTAGTAAGTAGCTGTGAAATCACTCCTCCTTAATCTGGCCACTCCGAATGCTAGCATTAAACTCTTTAGCCAGTTTTTGCATGTAGATTGTCAGCTAAATCACCTATGTCGCCGTACCGAACACCATCTGGACCAGGAGCAGTGATGTGTGACCTTTTAGATGTTGTAGGAATGGTATCAGTTGTGATTGTGGGATCTTCTCCCAGCACTACATCCTCACACAATTCTGGATGGGACTCCAGTATCCTCATTCTTACCAGCCTCATTCTTTTGTCAGTCTGCTCAATGTAGCAAGCAGGGCCTTCCCTTTGCTCTCATCAGATTTGTGCCATATCTGGCATGTCCTATTTAAGTCTGGTATGCCTCTGTGTCGTGTTGTGCCACTCATGCTCTGATGAAGGTGCCAAAATGTGGCTAGCAATTTTTCTTAGCATACTTTTATATTACAGAAATCATCCCACTGGCATCCTTAGCCTGCTTAGCACATATCTTAAAGTGCATAATTTTTTGGTCGACCTCTTCTTTCAAACGCTTCAAGAGCTCAGGTTGTGTTCTTCCATTCCTTCTGGCTTTCTGCCATGTCTTGACCGTTAGTATCTTGTTCCGCTACGCTTCCTCGACTTCTGTGTTCCACCAGGGCGGCTGCCTCTTGCGAGGAGTGCCCTGTTTCCTATGTCTAATTTTGCTAATGACGTCCTGGACTGTGTTCTCATAGTAGAATGTATGACGCTTGCTTTTCTGACTTCTATTTCTGCCTTTCTCAATTAGGAGGACACATGGATAGTGATCACTTCCGTGGAATCCCAGTACACTCCACCTGCAAACCGGTGCGAAGGCAGAAGACACAGTGCCCGGTCTATGACACTGTCAGAGTCCCTTGTTCGAGTGGCCATCTGGTTGCCCTTCCATCATTCAAATACACTAAATCGACCGACACCAGTACGTTCTCTAGGTCTTCCCCTGCTTATTGATTATAACGTTACCCCACTGACTTCTTCTAGCATTAAAGTTTCCACAGAAAATGACGTTCTTCTCCTCGAATGCGAAGAGATTCTTCCAGTTGTATGTCCACCTTCCCATTATAGGCATACATATTTACAACCACGAAAGGAACTGGGGTCTACACCCTAATCGCATGTATCTGCAATTCTGCATTGTCCCACGTAAGCATATCAAACTCTGCTGAAATCCAGGGGCACTAACTGTCCTATCATCAAAGAGTGTCTCTTACAAAATCATTATATCGGCTCCGCAAAGTAGCTTATCAAGAATGGGCCGTCGTTGATTTATAGATGCACAATTCCAATATGTAACGCGCACATACTTTAGGGCTAGCCTCTCACACGTCGACAATGTCATACAACCTCTTTTACCTTTTCTAGTTTTTCTCTTTCTTTGCAGTCTTGTCTCATCTGAATACTTATAGTCGTCATGATTGATATTGTCGCTGAACATCGCTGCTATGGATGGTCTAGACTCACGTGCACTCACTCAGTCGCACGGTCCAGAACCCGTTTCCACATTATAGACTGGTCATCTCCAGTCAATTAGCTCTACGGCACGTGGAGGCACCGTAGACGATTGATTTCCGTCGTTTAGAAGTTTACAAAAATAAAATTACGCTTCGTTGACAACGGTCTAGTGAAAATACACCGTCATCTTGGACGCACTTAAAATGCACACAACCATGTGTTTCTCTACTAAATCAATATATGTTATCGTGATTTCTTCTATATTGATGTCTAAATGCAGGATTGGTTCATCTGTTTCAAACTGCATCAGATGACAGGGATGCATGCGTTCAAAAATTTCCTTGAAATAAATACTGTCTGCTTATATGTGAATGTGAGGTGCACATATACTAATTAATATCAGAGCGTGCTCATGTCATGTGTGGGCACATATACTACAATGAATGTAAAACACACACATGTTGCAATCACAGTGTGCTCAAGTCTTGTCGCAGCAATGAGCCCATGTGACTATGAGGTACACGTTACAGTCACAATTTGCCCACGTGACGGTGAGCACACACATGTTAGAGTCACAATGTACTCAAATGTATTGAAATGGAGGCCATGCAAAGTGATGCCTGTTTTTGTAGAATACAACGCTCAGATCTAAATCTATTTCGCTTAGTGAAATATTTCCGGCGCCTGTAAGACAAGCACACATCAGAAGTATTTGGCGGACTTCAAAAGTGACTATCCATGATGGACGGATTGCCGTTGGTTTCTGCGGCACTTTCGTTTTTCTTGCCTGCAACTCTTCCCCTCTGCCCACTGACCAGCTTTACCACTGCCAAACCTAGTCCTCTTCCCTTGAGTCGTATGGTCGTATGCAAGGTGGACGACCTTTGAATGCCCACTTTTCCTATATGGTGACAATCAATAATGAATTGAAAGATGATGAAATAAATGTTTATGTGGAACATTTAAAGCAGCTTTATTTATAGTGATATAGAAGTTGGTTTCCGTGCTCTGCTAGATATAGATATGTGGATAGTTGATCCATTTTCTGTGAATTCTATTGACATTGATGTTTCTTTGCAAGAAGTGCTCATAGTAGAGCTGTAAAATGATATGTAATCGAAAGTAACTTTTAATAAAGAAAAACACAATTTATGGATAAAAAGTCTGAAAAGTTCCCATAGTTTGAAATAAAGCAAAATTATTTTGATGGTCTTTTCTTATTAATTGGTGGGATCGGGTTTCAGTTAGATGAGTTATTTAGTCGGCCAAACATCACATTGACATGATGAAGAGAGATGGTCTTCGATTAGCCCTGGCAGCAATCGAACTATATTTTTTAAAAAAAACGTATTATTTGGTTATGGAAGGCCCCGGTATCACTGCAAACGAATTAAAATACATAATTGCTCAATCGCCCGTGCCAGCAGACTCATCCGAATTAATACCTCATCTCCCAAACAAAGTAAGGTAACTGTAGTCCCCATCGTAGCAGTCTCAGCACACGCCAAAAGACATAAGGCGAAACCGCGCAGAAAGTGAACACAGCCAACTGTTCCCTGTCATACGATATCATCATTCATCGTAAACAATTGGAATATCGAGACATGATCGAAACGGATGAGACACACAGCTCACGGTGTGTACAGAGCACTTAACTCAGTAGCTCCTGCAACAAGCCGGACTAGGAATATGCTCCTTCATATTCCTTCGTTTTGCAGAGGAAACTGCAACAAGGAACACTTTTCATGCATAGCCTTCAATTGTTCCCGCCGCCTATCCACCATATACCGGAAGTTCACGTCCTCTTGAAAATGATGATCGTCGTATTTTAATAAATGTATAGCTCTTGATGATGTTAGGCCATCGTTGTTGTCTCCAATTTCGAACATATAGACACACAGTTAGTCGTCAGATTATAACCGTCCCACATCAAACAACAGACCGTAAGATTAGCCTACGGCCGGTCTAGGTATGTACAATGAGCCATTACGATGACGTAGTACACAACAATTTCGCTCCCTTTTGAATCCTGATTACTCTAGTGAAAGCAGTACGAACAAAACACGGTGTAAATTCCCTAAAGAGATAAAACTGCGGCTGACGAAGTAGTTTACATTAATGCGTAACATGGAAATAACTTGCGTCAAGGAATTCCAACAACGGTCATGAACAGCACCAATGTGATGTAAAGCGCAGATCAAGTCTAGACCGTGGAAGGTCGCATTCACAACACTTGATTTGTCAAAAAGGGACTGTTGCCGGCGTACGACTTCGCTTTAGCGGCGCAGATGTAATAAGTAGATCATCATTTTTACTTTTACGCAGAAAAGTGCAATGGAGAACCGGAACTAATCAGACCCCGAATGCACTTTCTGCAGCGATCGAGAGAACGTGACCTAGATCCACCATCTTTACAACGGAAGTCCAAAAAAATGTGTTCTGGTCATCAAGCACAGAGGTCATATTGTTAGAGAAATATTTAAGCATACAATTGTAACAGTATCTTGTAGAATATATATATATCACTATGTATTTCAAAAAAATGAGATAGATAGTTCATCGGTGCTATATAGAAACAAATTCTGACCTATGGAAGCGAATCATGGACAGTAGACAAACAAATGAAAAGACGATTAGAGGCCACAGAGATGGAATTTCTCAGAAGAATGTTGAAAGTTCCCTGGACAGCTAAAAAGACCAATGAGGAAGTTCTCAAAGAGGCCAACACAAAAAGGGAGCTCGTAAAAAAAACACCAGAAAGAAGCAATCAACATTTTTCGGGCACATCATGAGAAGAGGAAAGTTCGAATACTTGGTTACAACCGGCAAAATAAAAGGAATGAGAGATCGCGGGCGACAAAGAGAGGAAAATACTGGATAGCTTGGTGTCATGGCATGGAAAATAGTCAACAACAGAACTGATACGATGCATTGTAGATAGAAGATTGTGGAGGGACATGATCATCTACGCCAACCGGTATGGCACATGATGATGATGATGATGTATTTCAAACACAAATTTGAAAGGTTATCTTTTCAGGAAAGGACAAGGGGACTCATTGAAATAAAACAAGGTCTTAAAGGATTCCGGGTAGAAAAAAAGGGTTGAGAAAAAGGGTTGAGAAACACTTTTCTAAACCATTCACAGTAACATCTGGAGTTTACAAGGATGTGTATTAATCTCAAGTGTTGTTCGACACTTACATTGACAACTTATGCAAGAATGCCAAACTACAATATGAAGATACCAAGGAACTACTATTTTCTGATGAACAAACCCTAATAGCCTATAGCAAAATAGAATTTAACAATATCTGTTGTCCATGAATACATTAAATAAAATGAATAACATCAAAAAGCACTGATAAAACAGAAGTAAAGACAATGAGATGACAAAAGCAGATATTAAATATAGTTGCAGAATATCACATTATAAAGTAAATAATTTACTTCATATAATTAGGAACAGCATTTTCCGAAGATGGCAAAATGGAAAAAGAAATAGACATTCGATGTAACAAAGCAAAATAAATATTAGGACAGAATAATTAAACAGAAGACAGTATCTATTCTCACAATGATTTGCGCAAGGTAACTTGAAACAAACTTTCAGAGTCCTTGGACGAAGTACCCACTGAAGAACCAATCTGTTTGAGTAGTTTGCACATCCAAGGGTGCACAGGCAGCGCTTTCTGGCTTGATGGTATACGATACACCCTTTTAAAAGAGGCAGACTTGGCATACTAATGAACATTACTGTAGAACTTAAATAAGACCATCAGAGCCTGGGACGCCCTTTAAGAATGGTTGCACAGCTACCTGGTCCGGCTCCCTATACAAGGCAAAGATAAGTCCACACTGAACAGATATTATTAACATAATTAATATGCAGAATGCTACTATCAGTGCCAGGAAAAATATTAAGCAGAATCATTCTGGAGAGACTAAAAGAGACCATAGAGAAACATTTGAGAGATGAACAAGCAGGTTTTAGGAGGAACAGATCATGTGCTGATCAAATAACTACTCTAAGTATAAAAGTTGAACACAGTTTAGAACTAAAATCCCCACTTTATATTGGATTCATAGATTACGAAAAGGCATTTGATAGTTTAGACAGAAGAATGCTTTGGAAGTTGCTGAGTCATTACGGAATCCCCATAAAGTTTATTAACCTGATAAAAACAATGTATGAAGGAACAAAATGTAGTGTGGTGCATGAAGGACAGCTTACAGAAGCATTTGAAATAAGAACAGGAGTACGGCAGGGATGCCTTCTGTCTCCATTTCTCTTTCTACTGGCCATAGATTGGATTATGAAAATAACTCAAAACAACAGAAATGGGATCCAGTGGTCACTGACCAAACAACTTGATGATTTAGACTTTGCTGATGACATAGCTCTCCTATCACACAGCCATCAACAGATGCAGGATAATATGAGCATACTAGAGATCACAACAGCTAAGACTGAAGATTAATAGAGATAAGACCAACATTATGAGAATTAATGCAGCTGGCAATAACCAAATAAAACTAGGAGAAATACCTCTATTAGATGTACAATCTTATATATATATCTGGGCAGTAATATAGATAAAGAGGAAGGAACAGAAAATGATACCAAAATAAGGATATCAAAAGCAAGAGGAGCTTTCATTGCACTGGGAAACATATGGAAATCCAAAGAAATGAGGTTAAATACAAAAATAAAAATTTTCAACTCAAATGTTAAGGCGGTCCGATTATATGGCTGTGAAACATGGAGAACAACAAAATTGACAATCACGAAGATACAGACTTTCATTAATGGATGCTTACGCAGAATAAAAGGATGGAAATGGCGGGACAAAATCACTAACATAGAATTATGGAAATGTACCAGTCAAATACCAGTGGATAAAGAGATACAGCGAAGACGATGGCGCTGGATAAGACACACACTACGGAAACCAACTGAGAGTATTATACAATAGGCCCTTTTTTGGAATCCCCAGGGAAAAGACAAAGAGGAAGACAAGGAATTCTTGGAGAAGACAGATAGAAGCAGTGATGAAGATGATGGGGAAGACGTGGAATGATATTAAAAGAATGGTAAAAAAACAGAATGACTTGGAAAGTGTTTGTTGAAGACCTTATCTCCACTGGGAGCTAAAAAGGTATAAGATGAACTTGTCCATTCTTTCTCTATAGATCATTGTTCAGAGTAAATTTCAACAACTATCCCTCTTTTATTTAACTTTCTAAGCTTCCTATTCCTAAGATGTCTCTCCTATTTCAGTTCATTTAGTCTTATTGTTCGGTTTGACTGTTTTATGATTTTGTATCCAGGTATCCTGATGATATAGTCCTAATTCCTATAAGTGAAAATGAGTTACAAGAAATTGAAGTGATGACATATCTTAAATATACAGTTAAGATATTAAAACAGGTCAGTGATTTGGAGTACCTGGAAACGATGTTAAACTTCTGAGGGTATAAAATAGCTGATGTGCAGAATAGCTCAAGCAGAGCCCTTTATTACAAACAAATGGAAAAACATATATTATGCAACTCATCTTTGAAAATGAAGATAATAAAAACAGTTAATAAGTGTTTGTGTTACGCAACTCTTGGAATAATGGATGTGATATCTAAACGATTAAACAACAGAGGAGAAAGTCGTTCAAGGCCACAGAAATAGGGTTTTACAAAAGAGTGTTGAGAATACCATTGTTAGCTAAATAAGAATAACAGTGCCCAGTAACATGTGTCTTAGTGGAATGAAGTAATATTTCAGTGTACTAGATTTGAGTTGATTGAACCATAGCTATTCCTAGCTGTCATTACTTTTATCCTAATCAGTGAGTCAGGCACCACCATCTTTACAAGCGGTGACAGAGACGAGCTGAGCTGTTTGATTGATTAGCTTAATAGGCAAGCCATTGCGTTAACACTACGCTACTGACGCTCTAAATAAGAGAGTAACGAGAAAATTCTAAGAGGCCAGAGCAAACAGACGGTTGTCAATTAGGAGGGAATAGTCATCATGTTTCAGCTATGTAATGGGAAGAATGTATTGCAACAACTGACAAATTTTGTGAAATAAAAGATACAGGGAAGCATATAAGAATAAGGCAATTTAAAAGAATTGTTTGGTAGGCAACATGAATGATAAACAATTGTATAAATATAAAATATGGAGGGGTAAAACGCCAGCAGACATTTCACATAGTGATGATGATTTATTTGGTTTTTTGGGGGATTTTTAATTGTGATCATCACATTTGGATTTTTTTGTCCGTTACATTTGGGTTTTCTTGATTGTCTGTGGTTCGGTTCTAATTCTTCATTTTGTTTATATGAAGTCAAATTGACTTCTGCTTTTTTCTGTTTGTGCCATCAGTATGTTTAAGACTCTCAGGTTTCAGGACTCTCCCGACGATTTATCGGCGGCACCAAAAGCCACTACCGTAAAACATTTACTGTTACCAAAACGGAAAGTCTAATTAATGATTGAAAGGAAAGAATACATTTCAAACGTACTGATAAGAAACGAATCGAAACAAAAATAGGTGTCGAGCTTTATAAGAAGAAGACGTTGGAAATATATCGGTCATGTACTGAGAATGAATTAATTAATTAAAAAAAAAAACAATTCCTCATCAGGCATTCATGTGGAAACCATCTGGTAAAATAAAACATGGCAGACAGGCAGAATCGCTAGGATGAACAATTACAAGAGAAGGCTAAACCATGGGTCTAAGAAACAACAAATACCTACAAGAACTAGAAGCAAATCGTCAATGGTGGAGAGCTATGTCTTCCGCCCTACATGCCGACTTCATCCCGAGAAGAAAATGAACGAGTAAATGAAGGAACATACATTCGTTTACAGCTGGGACATATACATGTCTTGCTCAAACATCAAAGTGTCAATAAAATATACTCATATTTACCTGCATTTACATGCAACGAGTTTTTCCAAGACAAAAGCTATTTTCTTCGACATTGGAATTGTTGTGTTTGATTAGATTTATGCCTATCGTCATTTCTTATCATGTTTTTAAACCCTCATACAATATATATACATATTTCATACCCTCAAATTGTCTTATCATCATTTCATACACTTATCGATTATGTATCATATTTTCCTACTGTCACGTTTATTTATCATGTTTTCCTACTCTTATTTACCTTCTGCCCATAATTTCCACCATCAAATTATCATGTATCCTTACTGTCAGACCGTCTTATTAATTTTTTTTAAACCCTCAGATCATATCATGTTTTCCTAATATGGTTTATTACTGTCACACATTTTCCTACTTTAAATTATCTTGTATCCCTACCATTATATGAAATTTGTATTAAAATTGTGTACCCTCATATAATATTTTATCATGCTTACTTATTCGTATTTATATATTTAAAGCCAAAACCTATCCAGGAGCAGATATTAATTCAGATCACAATCCTGTAATGATTAAAATGAAAATCAAGCTAAACAGAAACAAAAACAAGCAAAAGACTAATTCAGCAATACTATTAGATATAACATCTTTAAATCAGAAAGATATAAAAGAAACTTACACAGTACAAGTAAAGAACACATATTAGAAGCTGCTAGAAGAAGGGATTGAGCAATACAGAAGAGAAAATCATGAAGAAAAGGTCACAACCAAATGGCAATGCATAAAACACAGCATACACGAATCCTGTGACACTTTACCCAAAAAGGAAAGTAACAAAAAAAAAATGGATAACTGACACCATCTTAGAAAAAATGGAAGAAAGAAGACAAGCAAAGAACATTGTCAGATATAAGGTAATTGATAATGAAATATGCAAAATGTGCAAAAAGGCAAAAGAAGACTGGCTCAACCAAAGATGTCTATATATCGAAACTATGGAAAGTAAACAACATTTAAGAGGAATGCACACAGAAATAAAGAGAATGACTAATAAAGACAAAAAATCTACAGGAAGCGGATGTATTGCAAACAAAGAGGGAAGAATGCTAACAGATAACAAAGATATTATTGATAGATGGCAGGAATATATAACATAATTATTTCATGACGTAAGGGACAAAAAAACATTTATAAAATATACATCCAGCTATAAAATCCTGAAATCTGAAGTAGAAAAAAGCCATAAAAACAATGAAAAAGGGAAAGGCAGCAGGACCTGACATTATACAGATAGAGATGATACAGGAACTGGAAGGTTTTGGCATTGATGTGATCACAGACATATGCAATGACATATACCATACAGGATACATACCAAATGAACTAAAAACATCAACTTTCATTGCATTGCCTAAAAAGAATGATGCAGTTGAATGCAGCGATTTTAGAACAATAAGAATAATGAGCCAGGTAACAAAAATTTTACTAAAAGTTATACAAGGAAGGATTCAGAATAAAATTAATACTGAATTAGATGAGCAGTAATTTGGATTCAGGAAAAACAGTGGGACAAAAGAAGCCATATTCAGCATGAGGACATTGATTGAAAAATACATAGAAGTAAAGAAACCAATATATGCCTGCTTCATAGACTACACCAAAGCATTTAATAGAATACACCATAATCAACTTATAGACTGCCTAAAAGATATAAATCTGGACGACACAGACATACAACTAATATATAATTTGTATTGGGAGCAAACAGCAATAATGAAATATAACAAAGAGTACTCTACACCCATTGATATAAAAAGAGGAGTAAGACAAGGATACATCCTATCACCAAGCTTGTTCAATCTATACACAGAGCAAATCTTTAAAAACATCGCAGAGATGCCAGGCCTAAGCAATAATGGAAAGATAATCAATAACCTAAGATATGCTGACGATACTGTACTACTAGCAGAAAATCCTAAAGATCTACAACAATTGCTTAATGTAATAAACAAGACAAGCAAAATATATGGACTAGATATGAATATCAAAAAGACTAAAACTATGATCATAAACAAAGAAAATTCTCAAGACCTACAATAAAATATAAAAGTTGAAGGAATACATCTGGAGACAGTTCAGATCAACATCTACCTGGGACATACTATAACCAGGGATGAAAAATGTACAACTGAAATAAACAAACGAATGGGTATGGCAAAAAGTAATTTTAATGCCATGAAAAATATACTAACATCAAAAACAAATCACAGCACGGCTAAAACTAAGAATGGCAAAATGTTACATCTTCTCAATATTCCTGTATGGTGCAGAAACATGGACATTAGACAAGAAAACAGAACAGAAAATTGAAGCCTTTGAAATGTGGATTTATAGAAGAATAGGTAGAATTGGATGGAAAGAAAAGATAACAAACGATAAAGTTTTAAAACAATTAAAAATGGAAAGAGAACTACAAAACACAATTAGAATAAGACAAATGAAATTTTTGGGGCATGTTAAAAGTCACAACAGCCTACTAAAAGTAATATTGGAAGGGAAAATACAAGGGAAAAGAGGCAGAGGAAGGTCAAGACTAACATGGACGAGTAACATCAAAAGATGGACAAGTCAATCTATGACAATCTGCACGATCAAAGAAAGAAAGAGTGTGTAATGGCGCTCCATGGTAGCCAACCTTCCATGTGGAGACGGCACTCACTGGTGACGATGATGATTTTTATATGTTATTCTCTCATATGGTCAGTTTATTTTAAATAGTTTCCTTCACTCATATACAATATTGTGTAATAGTTTCCTACGTTCATCTACCATATTTTATAAGTTTCCTACACTCATATACAATATTGTATAATAGTTTCCTACGTTCATCTACCATGTTTTATAATAGTTTCCTACACTCATCTACCATATTTTATAATAGTTTCATACACTCATCTACCATGTTTTATAATAGTTTCTTACACTCATCTACCATGTTTTATAATAGTTTCTTACACTCATCCACCATATTTTATAATAGCTTCCTACACTCATCTACCATAATTTATCATAGTTTTCTACACTCATCTACTATATTTTATAATAGTTTCCTACACTCAATACTGTTTTATAATAGTTTCCTACACTCATCTAACATATTTTATAATAGTTTCCTACACTCATCTACCATATTTTATAATAGTTTCCTACACTCCTCTGCCATATTTTATAATAGTTTCCTACACTCAATACTATGTTTAAAAATAGTTTCCTACACTCATGTACCATATTGTATAATAGTTTCCTACACTCATCTACTATGTTGTATAATAGTTTCCTAAACTCATCTACCATGTTGTATAATAGTTTCCTACACTCATCTACCATATTGTATAATAGTTTCCTACACTCATCTACCATGTTGTATAATAGTTTCCTACACTCATCTACGATGTTGTATAATAGTTTCCTACACTCATCTACCATATTGTATAATAGTTTCCTACACTCATCTACCATGTTGTATAATAGTTTCCTACACTCATCTACCATGTTGTATAACAGTTTCCTACACTCATCTACCATATTGTATAATAGTTTCCTACACTCATCTACTATATTGTATAATAGTTTCCTACACTCATCTACCATGTTTTACAACAGTATCCTACACTCATATACCATATTTTATAAGTTTCCTACATTCATCTACCATATTTCTTAATAGTTTTCTATATTCATCTGCCATATTTTATAATAGTTTCCTACACTCATCTACCATATTTTATAATAGTTTCATACACTCATCTACCATGTTTTATAATAGTTTCTTACACTCATCTACCATGTTTTATAATAGTTTCTTACACTCATCCACCATATTTTATAATAGCTTCCTACACTCATCTACCATAATTTATCATAGTTTTCTACACTCATCTACTATATTTTATAATAGTTTCCTACACTCAATACTGTTTTATAATAGTTTCCTACACTCATCTAACATATTTTATAATAGTTTCCCACACTCATCCACCATATTTTATAATAGTTTCCTGCACTCATCTACCATATTTTATAGTAGTTTCCTACACTCAATACTATGTTTTATAATAGTTTCCTACACTCATCTACCATATTTTATAATAGTTTCCTACACTCCTCTGCCATATTTTATAATAGTTTCCTACACTCAATACTATGTTTAAAAATAGTTTCCTACACTCATGTACCATATTGTATAATAGTTTCCTACACTCATCTACTATGTTGTATAATAGTTTCCTAAACTCATCTACCATGTTGTATAATAGTTTCCTACACTCATCTACCATATTGTATAATAGTTTCCTACACTCATCTACCATGTTGTATAATAGTTTCCTACACTCATCTACGATGTTGTATAATAGTTTCCTACACTCATCTACCATATTGTATAATAGTTTCCTACACTCATCTACCATGTTGTATAATAGTTTCCTACACTCATCTACTATATTGTATAATAGTTTCCTACACTCATCTACCATGTTTTATAACAGTATCCTACACTCATATACCATATTTTATAAGTTTCCTACATTCATCTACCATATTTCTTAATAGTTTTCTATATTCATCTGCCATATTTTATAATAGTTTTCTACACTCATCTACCATGTTTTATAATAGTTTCCTACACTCATCTACTATATAGGGTGTCCGGTTAGCGCAATCGATAGGCGGTTGGCTTACCATGGCAACAGCCGGGGTTCGTACCCTAGCGAGGACACCTGAGTTTTACTAATTCTCTAAAAATTAGTACCTCTGAAGTCGGAGTAAATCTGCCTGCATGGCGAGGGGCATCCTGTAATGGGATAAAACAGTCTTTACACGCAAAATTCAGTCCCACAAAATTGAGTGGGTGGGACTTCGTCAGACGTCAAAGCTGACGAAAGCGAACGAACGAACGATCTACTATATATATATTTTATAATAGTTTCCTACACTCATCTACCATGTTTTATAATAGTTTCCTACACTCATCTACTATATTTTATAATAGTTTCCTACACTCATCTACCATGTTTTATAATAGTGTTCTACACTCATCTACTACATTTTATAATAGTTTCCTACACTCATCTACTACATTTTATAATAGTTTCCTACACTTATCTACAATATTATATAATAGTGTCCTACACTCATCTACTACATTTTATAATAGTTTCCTACACTCATCTACTATATTTTATAATAGTGTCCTACACTCATCTACTATATATCTATTTTATAATAGTTTCCTACACTCATCTACTATATATCTAATTATAATAGTTTCCTACACTCATCAACCATGTTTTAAAATGTGTCCTACACTCATCTACTACATTTTATAATAGTTTCCTACACTCATCTACCATGTTTTATAATAGTTTCCTACACTCATCTACCATATTTTATAATAGTTTCATACACTCATCTACCATGTTTTATAATAGTTTCTTACACTCATCTACCATGTTTTATAATAGTTTCTTACACTCATCCACCATATTTTATAATAGCTTCCTACACTCATCTACCATAATTTATCATAGTTTTCTACACTCATCTACTATATTTTATAATAGTTTCCTACACTCAATACTGTTTTATAATAGTTTCCTACACTCATCTAACATATTTTATAATAGTTTCCCACACTCATCCACCATATTTTATAATAGTTTCCTGCACTCATCTACCATATTTTATAGTAGTTTCCTACACTCAATACTATGTTTTATAATAGTTTCCTACACTCATCTACCATATTTTATAATAGTTTCCTACACTCCTCTGCCATATTTTATAATAGTTTCCTACACTCAATACTATGTTTAAAAATAGTTTCCTACACTCATGTACCATATTGTATAATAGTTTCCTACACTCATCTACTATGTTGTATAATAGTTTCCTAAACTCATCTACCATGTTGTATAATAGTTTCCTACACTCATCTACCATATTGTATAATAGTTTCCTACACTCATCTACCATGTTGTATAATAGTTTCCTACACTCATCTACGATGTTGTATAATAGTTTCCTACACTCATCTACCATATTGTATAATAGTTTCCTACACTCATCTACCATGTTGTATAATAGTTTCCTACACTCATCTACCATGTTGTATAACAGTTTCCTACACTCATCTACCATATTGTATAATAGTTTCCTACACTCATCTACCATATTGTATAATAGTTTCCTACACTCATCTACCATGTTTTATAACAGTATCCTACACTCATATACCATATTTTATAAGTTTCCTACATTCATCTACCATATTTCTTAATAGTTTTCTATATTCATCTGCCATATTTTATAATAGTTTTCTACACTCATCTACCATGTTTTATAATAGTTTCCTACACTCATCTACTATATAGGGTGTCCGGTTAGCGCAATCGATAGGCGGTTGGCTTACCATGGCAACAGCCGGGGTTCGTACCCTAGCGAGGACACCTGAGTTTTACTAATTCTCTAAAAATTAGTACCTCTGAAGTCGGAGTAAATCTGCCTGCATGGCGAGGGGCATCCTGTAATGGGATAAAACAGTCTTTACACGCAAAATTCAGTCCCACAAAATTGAGTGGGTGGGACTTCGTCAGAGGTCAAAGCTGACGAAAGCGAACGAACGAACGATCTACTATATATATATTTTATAATAGTTTCCTACACTCATCTACCATGTTTTATAATAGTTTCCTACACTCATCTACTATATTTTATAATAGTTTCCTACACTCATCTACCATGTTTTATAATAGTGTTCTACACTCATCTACTACATTTTATAATAGTTTCCTACACTCATCTACTACATTTTATAATAGTTTCCTACACTTATCTACAATATTATATAATAGTGTCCTACACTCATCTACTACATTTTATAATAGTTTCCTACACTCATCTACTATATTTTATAATAGTGTCCTACACTCATCTACTATATATCTATTTTATAATAGTTTCCTACACTCATCTACTATATATCTAATTTATAATAGTTTCCTACACTCATCTACCATGTTTTAAAATGTGTCCTACAATCATCTACTACATTTTTATAATAGTTTCCTACACTCATCTACCATGTTTTATAATAGTTTCCTACACTCATCTACTATATTTTATAATAGTGTCCTACACTCATATACTACATTTTATAATAGTTTCCTACACACATCCACTACATTTTTTAATAGTTTCATACACTCATCTACTACATTTCATATATGTTTCCTACACTCACCTACTATATTTTATAATAGTTTCATACACTCATCTACTACATTTTATAATAGTTTCCTACACTCATCTACCATATTTTATAATAGTGTCCTACACTCATCTACTATATTTTATAATAGTGTCCTACACTCATCTACTACATTTTATAATAGTTTCCTACACTCATCTACCATATTTTATAATAGTGTCCTACACTCTTCTACTATATTTTATAATAGTTTCCTACACTCATCTACTATATATATATATTTTATAATAGTTTCCTACACTCATCTACCATGTTTTATAATAGTGTCCTACAATCATCTACTACATTTTATAATAGTTTCCTACACTCATCTAATATATTTTATATAGTTTCCTACACTCATCTACCATGTTTTATTATAGTTTCCTACACTCAACTACTACATTTTATAATAGTTTACTACACTCATCTACTATATTTTATAATATTTTCCTACACTCATCTACCATGTTTTATAATAGTTTCCTACACTCATCTTCTACATTTTATAATAGTTTCCTACACTCATCTACTATATTTTATAATAGTTTCCAACACTCACATACTATATTTTATAATAGTTTTCCTACATTCATCTACTATATTTTATAATAGTTTCCTACACTCATCTACTATATTTTATAATAGTTTCCTACACTCATCTAATATATTTTATATAGTTTCTTACACTCATCTACCATGTTTTATAATAGTTTCCTACACTCAACTACTACATTTTATAATAGTTTCCTACACTCATCTACTATATATTATAATAGTTTCCTACACTCATCTACCATGTTTTATAATAGTTTCCTACACTCATCTACTATATTTTATAATAGTTTCCTACACTCATCTACCATGTTTTAAAATAGTTTCCTACACTCATCTACCATGTTTTATAATAGTTTCCTGCACTCATCTACTATTCTTTATAATAGTGTCCTACACTCAATACTATGTTTTCTAATAGTTTCCTACACTCATCTACCATATTTTATAATAGTTTCCTACACTCATCTACCATGTATTATAATAGTTTCCTACACTCAACTACTTCATTTTATAATAGTTTCCTACACTCATCTACTATATTTTATAATAGTTTCCTACACTCATCTACCATGTTTTATAATAGTTTCCTACACTCATCTACTACATTTTATAATAGTGTCCTACACTCATCTACTATATTTTATAATAGTTTCCTACACTCGTCTACTACATTTTATAATAGTGTCCTACACTAATCTACCATGTTGTATAATAGTTTCCTACACTCATCTACTATATTTCATAATAGTTTCCTACACTCAACTACTATATTTTATAATAGTTTTCTACACTCATATACTATATTTTATAATTGTGTCCTACACTCTTCTACTATATTTTATAATAGTTTTCTACACTCATCAACTATATTTTATAATAGTTTTTGACACTCATCTACTATATTTTATAATAGTTTCCTACACTCATATACTATATTTTATAATTGTGTCCTACACTCTTCTACTATATTTTATAATAGTTTCCTACACTCATATACTATATTTTATAATTGTGTCCTACACTCTTCTACTATATTTTATAATAGTTTCCTACACTCATCTATCATATTTTATAGTAGTTTCCTACACTCAATACTATGTTTTATAATAGTTTCCTACACTCATCTACCATGTTTTATAATAGTTTCCTACACTCATCTACCATATTTTATAATAGTTTCCTTCATTCATCTACCATATTTTATAATAGTTTCCTACACTCAATACAATTTTTTATAATAGTTTCCTACACTCATCTACCATATTTTATAATAGTTTCCTACACTCATCCACCATATTTTATAATAGTTTCCTACACTCATCTAACATATTTCATAGTAGTTTCCTACACTCAATACTATATTTTATAATAGTTTCCTACACTCATCTACCATATTGTATAATAGTTTCCTATACTCATCTACCATGTTTTATAATAGTATCCTACACTCATCTACCATGTTTTATAATAGTTTCCTACACTCATCTACTATATATATATATATATATATATATATATATATATATATATATTTATATATATATATATATATATGTATATATATATATATATATATATATATATATATATATATATATATATATATATTTTATAATAGTTTCCTAAACTCATCTACCATGTTTTATAATAGTTTCCTACACTCATCTACTATATTTTATAATAGTTTCCTACACTCATCTACTACATTTTATAATAGTTTCCTACACTCATCTACTACATTTTATAATAGTTTCCTACACTCATCTACTATATTTTATAATAGTTTCCTACACTCATCTACCATGTTTTATAATACTGTCCTACACTCATCTACTATATTTTATAATAGTTTCCTACACTCATCTACCATGTTTTATAATAGTTTCCTACACTCATCTACTATATTTTATAATAGTGTCCTACACACTTCTACTATATATCTATTTTATAATAGTTTCCTATACTCATCTACTATATATCTATTTTATTATAGTTTCCTACACTCATCTACTACATTTTATTATAGTTTCCTACACTCATCTACTACATTTTATTATAGTTTCCTACACTCATCTACTATATTTTATAATAGTGTCCTACACACTTCTACTATATATCTATTTTATAATAGTTTCCTATACTCATCTACTATATATCTATTTTATAATAGTTTCCTACACTCATCTACTATATATCTATTTTATAATAGTTTCCTACACTCATCTACCATGTTTTATAATAGTTTCCTACACTCATCTACTACATTTTATAATAGTTTCCTACACTCATCTACTATATTTCATAATAGTTTCCTACACTCATCTACTATATTTCATAATAGTTTCCTACACTCATCTACTATATTTCATAATAGTTTCCTACACTCATCTACTACATTTTATAATAGTTTCCTACACTCATCTACTACATTTTATAATAGTTTCCTACACTCATCTACTATATTTCATAATAGTTTCCTACACTCATCTACTATATTTTATAATAGTTTCCTATACTCATCTACTCATCATCATCGTGTGCCTTCTCCGCAACGAAGGTTGGCTACCATAGATCGCCATTCCACTCTGTTTCTTGCTTTGATGGTGCAGGCTGTCATAGATTGACTTGTCCATCTTTTGATGTTACTTGTCCATGTTAGTCTTGGTCTGCCTCTGCCTCTTTTACTTTGTATTTTCCCTTCCAATATTACTTTTAGTAGGCTGTTGTGTCTTTTAACATGCCCCAAAAATTTCATTTGTCTTGTCTTGATTGTATTTAGTAGTTCTCTTTTTATTTTCAGTTGTTTTAAAACTTTATCGTTTGTTATCTTTTGTTTCCGTCCAATTCTACCTAATCTTCTATAAATGCACATTTCAAAGGCTTCAATTTTCTGTTCTGTTTTCTTGTCTAATGTCCATGTTTCTGCACCATACAGGAATATTGAGAAGATGTAACATTTTGCCATTCTTAGTTTCAGCCCTGCTGATATTTGTTTTGTTGTTAGTATATTTTTCATGGCATTAAAATTACTTTTTGCCAACCTATTCTTTTGTTTATTTCAGTTTTGCATTTTCCATCATTGGTTATAGTATGTCCCAGGTAGTTGTAACTCTGGGCAGTCTCCAGATGTATTCCCTCAACTGTGATATTTAATTGTAGGTCTACACTCATCTACTATATTTCATAATAGTTTCCTACACTCATCTACTATATTTCATAATAGTTTCCTACACTCATCTACCATGTTTTATAATAGTTTCCTACACTCATCTACCATGTTTTATAATAGTTTCCTACACTCATTTACCATGTTTTATAATAGATTCCTGCACTCATCTACCATGTTTTATAATAGTTTCCTACACTCATCTACTATATTTTATAATAGTTTCATACACTCTACTATATTTTATAATAGTTTTCTACACTCATCTACTATATTTTATAATAGTTTTCTACACTCATCTACTATATTTTATAATAGTTTCCTACACTCGTCTACTATATGTTATAGCAGTATCTACATTCATATACTATATTTTATAATAGTATTTTTAGCAACAAAGAAAAAGACATCACCGCAATGCACGATAAAGAGGAAAATATTAATACATGTAAATGAATTTAAATATCTGAGAACTGTGTTAACTTCATATGGTAGATGTACAACAGAGGTGAGATGCACAATGGCTCAAGGCAAAAGCAGCTTTCCAAAAAATGAGGAAAATAATGTGTAATCCATTTTGACAATAGAAACAAGAAAAAGAGTTCTTAAATGTTATGTAGAGGCAGTCTTAACATATGGATGTAAATCATGGACAATAGGACAACAGACAAGAAAATCACTGGAGGTTGTAGAAATGTGGTTTTACAGAAGAATGTTGAAAATATCATGGACAGCTAAGAAGAGTAATGAAAACATTCTGAAAAAGGCCAGTGCAAAAAGAGAGCTAATTTCAAAAAATAAAAAGAAAATCATCATTCTTCGGCTATGTAGTGAGAAGAGAACAGCTTCAATATATTGTGTCAACTGGGACAATTAAGGGACGAAGAGATAGAAGGAAGCAAAGAGAAAAGATATCAGACAGCTTAAGAGAATGGCTTGGCAGAAGGTCAACAACAGAAATGATAAATAACTGTCGAGATTGAAAGTTGTGGAGAGACATGATCATCTACGCCAGCAGGCATGATACTTGGTGATGATGATGATGACACTCATCTACCATGATTTATAATAGTTTTCTACACTCATCTTCTCTATTTGATAATAGTTTTCTAAACTCATCTTCTCTATTTTATAATAGTTTTCTACACTCACCTTCTCTATTTTATAATAGTTTTCTACACTCATCTTCTCTATTTTATAATAGTTTTCTACACTCATCTTCTCTATTTTATAATAGTGTTCTACGCTCATCTTCTCTATTTTATAATAGTTTTCTTTCTCTCATCTTCTCTATTTTATAATAGTTTCCTACACTCATCTGCTCTATTTATAGTAGTTTCCTACACATACTCACGATGTTTTATAATAGTTTCCTACACTCATAAACTATGTTTTATAATAGTTTCCTAAACTTATATACCATGTTTTTTTTTAAGAAGTTTCCTGCACTATCTATCATGTTTTTTTGTTCTCATTTATTTTCTGAAATTATTTTCCTTCATTATCTTATCATGCTTTTCTGCCTTTATCTTACCTCACAGATAAACACTCACGGACTCTTGTCCAAATTTTCAAATACAGTTATTCAAATACATTATTTCTGATACTCAAACTTGGTCACAAAAGCTGCGTGTGGTTGGTGACACTATTTGACATATCATACCTGATGTTTCAAAAATAAACATTGCCATACCCTCCAAAATTGACCTCTGCCTTGACTTCCCCCTCGTCCGGTCGACCTGGTAGATCAAGTTCTATATCCTTTCTTTCGCTGTAGTACCAAAACAGGTTGTGTAGGCCCACCATAAACGCCAGTATAACTAACACAAATAATGCCAGGAATTTGGCGATGTCCTGATGAAGCAAGATTTGAGAGAAAACACATAATTAAAAGGAATTTCATGTCAAGAGATTATACTCACTTATACTGTATATTAGAAGCTGGTGTGAAATGAAAACATTCAAAATTGTGTTCTTTATATTCTAATGCAAGCCGTAACAATTTGATTTGACATCTACACAAGTTATAACTTGTTTGCAGTATTAGTCTTTTTAGAGCTAGAAAGTAAACATATTCATGGCGTTATCTTCAGCCCGGTATACGCCATTGGTTCTAACTGGTAAAAGTAAGCGAATACATTGATAGAAACAATGTATAAACTATAGCTAGCATGAACTGTATCAATATGTAACTGTAGAGGTGATCAGTAAGCTCTTCATCATCATCATCATCATCGGGTGCCGTCTCCGCAACGAAGGTTAGCTACCATGGATCGCCATTCCACTCTGTTTCTTGCTTTGATGGTGCAGGCTGTCATAGATTGACTTGTCCAATCTTTTGATGTTACTTGTCCATGTTAGTCTTGGTCTGCCTCTGCCTCTTTTACCTTGTATTTTCCCTTCCAATATTACTTTTAGTAGGCTGTTGTGTCTTTTAACATGCCCCAAAAATTTCATTTGTCTTGTTCTGTGTTTAGTAGTTCTCTTTTCATTTTTAGTTGTTTTAAAACTTTTTCGTTTGTTTTCTTTTCTTTCCATCCAATTCTACCTAATCTTCTATAAATCCACATTTCAAAGGCTTCAATTTTCTGTTCTGTTTTCTTGTCTAATGTCTATGTTTCTGCACCATACATAATATTGAGAAGATGTAGCATTTTGCTATTCTTAGTTTCAACCCTGCTGTTATTTGTTTTGTTGTTAGTATATTTTTCATGGCATTAAAATTACTTTTTGCCATACCTATTCTTTTGTTTGTTTCAATTTTACATTTTCCATCATTGGTTATAGTATGTCCAATGTAGTTGTAACTCTGAACTGTCTCCAATTGTATTCCTTCAAATGTGATATTTATTTGTAAGGTCTTGAGAATTTTCTTTGTTTATGATCATAGTTTTAGTCTTTTTGATATTCATATCTAGTCCATATTTTTTGCTTGTTATATTTATTACATTAAGCAATTGTTGTAGGTCTTTAGGATTTTCTGCTAGTAGTACAGTATCATCAGCATATCTTAGGCTATTGATTATCTTTCCATTAATGTTTAGGCCTGGCATCTCTGAGATGTAAGCTCTTGGTTTTAGAGAACTGAGTGCACTTTGGGTTGTAGATAGAGCGTAATCAATGACATGATAAAATCGTTGGCATGGCGACAAAGTGAATGTGAGAGAGTTCAAAATTTCTCTAAATGATGTATATTGAATAATTCTTTACCCTAAGACATATATGACATATATTACGTACTACTCTATAATTGTACAGAATTGAATGAGGTTGTAAAATTAGGTTAGATTGCTGTTGTAAAGTTGTTTGAGGTTTTAGTTGTGTAACAGAGTGAAATACTGCTGCAGAAATAAATGAATTTTTAAATGCAGATGAGTGAAGTTATAATTGTTAAGCTGAGTGATTTGATAGTTAAAGAAACTTGTATTTATAGCCGCAGCGCTAAGTGAGCATACATGTGTAGTGTTAATTATCCATTGTTGTTAGATTTGAAATCATAGCAATTTATGCAGACTCGCAAGTGCTCTGTCGCTTTCAGCAGATGAGGAATTGAACGTACATGCTTATGCTTCCAATACTCCACTAGTTGTGAGCACATCTAGCTTGTCCTTACAGGTTGCCATTCTTACTTGTTCGGTGTTTTATTTCAAATTGTTGCAGTCTCAAGATAGAATCCCTACCAATAGCAATATCGGCATACAAAACACAAAGTTTGAGGGTCATTATGACCTAGTTCTATGAGAATTCTAGAAGCTGAGGTATCCGTTTTCCAGCTCCTTGGTAAATCCTCGCGATATATGGACTATATAATAAAACTAATTTTTTTAATGATTTGAGAATCCATAATAGTTATGGGCTCATATCAGATACATCATTTATAAGACTTTCGAAACATTGACATAGAGTCCTTCACATCAATTCACTATTTAATTGTTTCTTTCAAAGCAACTTGAGGGCAGCTCAGTATTTGAATCTGCAATCTCATATAATAGGCAAATGGTAAGGCATCACTACTATACTCTGCATTGATTTTATTATGTATTTTTTTTTTCCTTAGAAAAAAGGTGTGATGGACCTTGAAATTGTTCTCATAGTATTTCCCACAATTTTACATGTCCTCTGATGTACCATTTTCTTCATATACTGCCTAATATTTGTTGTACCAAAGTAGAATGACGTGCTCATAGCAGCCATGTTTTCAATTATTCTTTCTTTTCTATACTATGTCCTTATTCTGTTGCCACGACGAAGCTCGTAAACCTCGCCTGTGTCCTGACAGTTTCTGTTGTACGTCACAGTCGCTGAACCAGGTTAGACGTCAAAGCTCATCATGGGTGTTGCACTCTTGAAGAAGATGTTCAGGGGTTGGTACGCCTCTTCCGCAGTAGCATACGATAGTGATTGTTATTCCTTGGCGATAATGTGGTTTTGGAGTCTGCAGTGGCCTGTTCTGGGCTGATAAATAATGGTTGAAATACGTGCGCCTTGTCAACTTGTGTATATGATCCTACATGTCCTTTTTTTGTAGCTTTTGCTTCAAACTTCTTCTGTATGGGTTTCTACTTATTGTAAACGGGCATTGCTAATTGTTATATAAGTGATAATATCCAGGTTGGTAAATAACCAGGACTTTCGTTTTGATGTGGAGGCCTATTTGACCAGAAACATCGTGGAGTCGTTATATCTTTTGAGCTATTAAGTTATTGAACTATTTTTGGTCATCATCACTGCACTCCTAACATGTCCATAGGTGCTCAGATCCCTTCCTCAGCAAGTCCCGCAGTGTCCAGCGACTGACGACTCCAATTATGTTCTCGTTGATAAGTCTTCTTATACGCAAACTAAGTTTCTCGTTTCTGACTGTGCCCATCTGAACTCCTATCACTTTCATCCGAAGGAGTGACATGGACTCATGGTTGTTGAAGTCATGTATCCTTCCCACATCTTGCAAGGCATAGATGATGTCCGCCCGATCCATTGGCTGACCGTCTTCAACGGCAGCGCAGCTAGCCAACTTGTCAGCTCTTTCATTTCCCCGTACTCCGCATGTCCAGGAACGTAGACAAAGGTGACCTTACGTATTTTTCACTTCTGCAATGACTCTACCCATTGCATGTGTACAGAGTTTGCCTCCACTTTTTTTAATCATGCAAATCGAATCACTCAGTATTCAGGCAGCCTAAGAGATCAGATCCGAAATTAAGAACTTTGACAAACAGCTAGTAAAAATTCCCGCCATAGAATATCAGTGAAAAATCGATCGAGTTCTTGCTTTCATGCAGCAAACAAATTGTTAACGAAGGCCAGAAAGGGTCTATTAGCAATATGGTAATGGCGGCGGCAGAGTGTGAATAGTATCATCATGTCCTCCAATACCAAGGTCTAGTAGTTTGTGCAACTGAGTATGCTCTAACGATTCTAGCTCTGAGCCACACGCAGAAGGAAAGACTGAAACGAATACAAAATAACGCTATGAGTATCATACTCGGATACATGAAAGGCCCATCATAAAGGGCTATGCGACATCTCTTTGATTGTCTCACCATCGTGGACAGAAACATGATGCCCCGAGTACATGCCTATCTCCGAGCCAATGTACAACATCCACTACATAGTGAGATTGGCAGACAAAAAAGGCAGCAGGCTAAAAAATATGTCTTTTATGATGTGGGCTGAGAACATTATTCTACATATTTTCCACTGCGGGACATTGAGTCTGAAGAAGAGTGGATCGGCTACCAACAGAGTGCTCTACATTCCTTTCTGTTTGCATCACTTTGAACAGAGAATGCCGACAACAAAACCCTGTGGGCGTGGAGGCAGAGAGCAGGCTTTGATTAATGAGAATTCCACAGAAGGTGAGGAAGTTATTTACACTGATGGATTGAACTTTCCAGACTCCGGTCCACGGAAGAACGGCAAAGGAGGACAGTGGTGTTTTCGGTGTGGCTACAAGTAATCTGACCATGGAGATCATTGATGTAACTCGAAAGGCAGTAGATGGAGGCAATAGAGAACTCAAAACTATTGAGGATCTATTTCATTTTAGTGTCTGGGCACTCGAACGTAAAATGAAACGGACGAGCTGACAAACTTGCTGAAACGGCTGCCGTTCAAAGCTGACGTGCAATCGACCTGGGCTAACATTTAGAATGCCCTCAGGGAGGAAAGGCGAGTTAGTGATTCAAAGAATGATCACGAATCTACATCCGTATCCAGACTACATGAAAGTCAGGCACAAAACTGGAAAAGCCAGAAAAGAGCGTCACACGAAAAGACACTGAAGAATAACAACACAGAACTGGAGTCGTCATTATCGACGAAATGAGGGACATACTGGGGAGGAATCTCGGCACTTCTGGACGTGTGTTTTGTACATTGAGGATGATTCAACTAAACTAAAACTGTAATATTGTATGTTTTACTCTTCTGTATGCATTCAGCTTCATGATTTGTTATTTTTGTCGTCTCATCATCGACAACAGGAGAAACATATAAATAGAGCGTCTTCTCACTGAACTGCCCACACTAAGTAATAAAAGTGTATAAATAAGTGTCCCATAAATAACAAGATGACATTCAGCATTGTATGACTGGACACATTAATTAATAATTATCAGAAGAACTGAAATATCCAGACTGTTTCACCTTCAGCATACGACCCAATGAAATCTGAAGTGGTCCTAGAATCTCGTTTGCGGGAAGCAGATATGAAATTCGGGAAAAGCTGAGGATATTTGCCATGGCAAACTGACCTTCCAGTAAATTAATAGGATCATCTGGCTTCCAAAATATGCGGTCTGCAATGCAAAATAAATTATACGTCATCAAACATTAGTATCAACACTTGAGAAACTACATGCGAAATTTAGTTTGAAATTGTTTACATAAACTGTTAATGTACACCCAATATGTCCCCTCTGCTATGAAAACAGTAATGTCGACAGAAATAAAAATAGAGAGAATCAAAAGAAGTACACAAAATAAATAAAAATGTTTTCTCTTCACAATAATAAACCACAACATTGTAACATGGTAGGAGAAGGAGGTATTGGTGTTGTTGTTGTTGCGTTCGCCAGCTTTCAACTCTGACGAAGTCCCTAGAGACTAGGAACTGAATTTTGCGTGTTAATCCATTTTTACCTGCAGCCGTGTGCACAGGGGTCCCTCGTCGCACAGGCAGATAACTCCGACTTCGGTTTTTTCCGTCGATGAGTAACTGACGTTTCAAGCCTGGTCTCGCTGCTGAGACCAGGGGTGGTTGCCGCAGAGAGAAATCATAAATGAAAATCCCAACCGGTGATGCCGAGATTTGAACCTACAACCGCTCTGTCTCGAGGCCGGCGTCTTGCCTCGAGACCAACCAGTCCCCCATTACGAATGAAAGTGAAGTGAGTGTCCGAGCATTTAATGAAGAATGGAAAAAACAGTTTCTCTTTACAGTTGGAAGTACTTCGAAGCCGATTTGTTTGATCTGTTCAACGAGAGTTCCTAAAAAATACAGCCTGGAAAGGTATTTCAAACAAACACATGATTCATAAAAAAAAAATCATGTCCTCTTGTCTCTGCTTAAAGATCTGACTACATCTCAAAGAAAAAAGAAAGGACTTCCTTGTATGCAAATCCTATTTGTTAAAAAAGTAAACAAATGAATAAACATAGTAAAGGCTTCTTACGAATTATCACTTCTTCTCGCTAAGAAGAAAAAACCATTCTCAGACTGTGAGATTATTAAGGAAAGCATATCCATCTTTGCAGAAAACGCTGGTGATACCAATATCAAACGAATGGCAGAAAATATTTTCCTATCACGAAATACAATTATGAGGCGTATTGAAGAAATGGCAGGCGAAGTATCAAAACAGAAAATAAATATGTAACTGCTGTTTCCAGATATTTCTCTATTGCAATAGATGAAAGTGACAGATAATGCTCAGTTACTTGTATTTGTGAGGTGCATAAACGACAATTTCGATTTGTTTCAGGAGCTTTTAGGACTTTGTGATTTATCGACAACAAGTGGAAGAGATATATCTGAAGCAGTGAAAAACTGTGTTGAAAATAGTGATGTTGGCAGCAATAAACTTGAATGGTCTAAACTTGGGAGCATTTGTACAGATGGTGCCCCAGCAATGTTAGGGAAGAGGAAAGACTGTGTTTCTTTGCTTGAGCAGTATTTAGATCGGAAGTTGCTTTCATATCACTGTATCATTCATCAGGAAGCTTTGTGTGCTAAAGACATGAGCTTTCAACACGTCATTGATCCTGTTCTGCGTTGCATTAATATGAATGGAACACGTGCCCTCAATCGAAGAGAATTTAGAGAACTTTCTGAAGAAGAAACAAATGAATATGTTGAACTCTTATTTCACAACTCATTTTGGTGGCTTTCTAGAGGAGAAATGATGTTGCGACATTTCAAATTAAAAGATCAAGTTCTTTCATGCTTCGAACCAAAAATAGTTTTGCCTTTGGAGCGCAGTTTACCTAAAAATCAAGAATGGCTTGTGATTTGGCATTTTTAGTTTATATCTTCTTCTTCTACGTTTTTAGCTCCCAGTGGAGCATAGGTCTTCAACAAACACTTTCCAAGTCGTTCTGTTTTTTGCAGTTCTTTTAAGATCATTCCATGTCTTCCCCATCATCTTCATCTCTGCTTTGATCTGTCTTCTCCAAGAATTCCTTGGTCTTCCTCTTTGTCTTTTCCCTTGGGGATAACAAAAAAGGGCCTGTTGTGTAATACTCTCAGCTGGCTTTCGTAGTGTGTGTCCTATCCATCGCCATCGTCTTCGCTGTATCTCTTTATCCACTGGTATTTGACCGGTACATTTCCATAATTCCACGTTAGTGACTTTGTCCTGCCATTTCCATCCCTTTATACTGCGCAAGCATCCATTAATGAAAGTCTGTATCTTCGTGATTGTCAATTTTGTTGTTCTCCATGTTTCACAGCCATATGCCTTAACATATGAGTTGAAAATTTTTATTTTTGTATTTAGCCTAATTTCTTTGGATTTCCATGTTTCCCAGTGCAACGAAAGCTCCTCTTGCTTTTGATATCCTTATTTTGGTATCATTTTCTGTTCCCCCCTCTTTATCTATATTACTGCCCAGATATATGTAAGATTGTACGTCTAGTAGAGGTATTTCTCCTAGTTTTATTTGGTTATTGCCAACTGTATTAATTCTCATAACGTTGGTCTTATCTCTATTAATCTTTAGTCCTAGCTGTTGTGATCTCTCATCTAACATACTCATTTTATCCTGCATCTGTTGATGGCTGTGTGATAGGAGAGCTATGTCATCAGCAAAGTCTAAATCATCAAGTTGTTTGGTCAGTTACCACTGGATCCCATTTCTGTTGTTTTGAGTTATTTTCATAATCCAATCTATGGCCAGTAGAAAGAGAAATGGAGACAGAAGGCATCCTTGCCGTACTCCTGTTCTTATTTCAAATGCTTCTGTAAGCTGTCCTTCATGCACCACACTACATTTTGTTCCTTCATACATTGTTTTTATCAGGTTAATAAACTTTATGTGGATTCCGTAATGACTCAGCAACTTCCAAAGCATTCTTCTGTCCAAACTATAAAATTCCTTTTCGTAATCTATCCAATCGAATATAAAGTGGGGATTTTAGTTCTAAACTTTGTTCAACTATTATACGTAGAGTAGTTATTTGATCAGCACATGATCTGTTCTTCCTAAAACCTGCTTGTTCATCTCTCAAGTGTTTCTCTATAGCCTCTTTTAGTCTCTCCAGAGTGATTCTGCTTAATATTTTTCCTGGCACTGATAGTAGCATAATTCTCCTATAATTTGTGCACTCCTGTAAACTTCCTTTCTTTGGTAGTTTGATCATATAACCTTCTCTCCAGTCTTTAGGTATTTCTCCCCTCTCCCAAATGTTATTCAATAGATCATGTAACATCTTGGTAGAGGTGTTAATATCTGCTTTGATGGCTTCCGAAGGAATTTCATCTGGTCCTGTGGCTTTACCATCTTTTAATAGTTTGATGGCTTTCATTATTTCTTCTTTGCTTGGTTTTCCGCAATTAACGTGTAACTCTTCTTCTGCTGGTAGTATATCTGGAGGATTATTTGAGCCGGGTCTGTTCAAAAGTTCTTCTAAGTTCCATCTCTCCATTTGTTCCCTTATATTACTAAGCAGATTTCCTTTCTTATCTTTGATAAAGGCGTTGATCTGTTTGTATTTTCCACCTAATTTCTTTGTGCTGTTGTACAGTTCTTTCATATTCCCTTTATGTGCTGCTTCTTCTGCCTCTTTAGCTAGTTCATCTATATATTTCCTCTTATCCCTTTTAATGCATCTTCTCACTTCTTTGTTCACCTCTGTGTAAGCTTCCTGTGTCTTGGCTTTATTACTTCTTGTTTTGCTTTTATTTATGTCTGCTTTCTTGTTCTTTCTTTCTTTAATTTTATCCAGGGTCTCTGCTGTCATCCATGACTTATCCTGGCGTTCTCTTTTCCCCAGTGTTTCTTCGCATGTCTCTTTCCATATATTTTTTACCTGTTTCCAATGATCTTCTATATTTATTGTATTTTCTAGTTGTTGGAGGACTTGGTATTTGTTTGATATTGCGACTGCGAATTTATCTTTAATTCCTTGTTCTTTAAGAAACCCTACATTGAAATACTTTCTACCCTTATTCGTTGTAGTATACCTTTTTAATTTAATTTTAAGTTTGTCTAACAGAAGATGATGATCAGAAGCTACATCTGCCCCTCTATATACTTTTACATCCTGTAAGGATGACTTAAACTTATTATTAATACAAATGTGATCAATTTGATTTTCCGTTCTATGATCTGGTGACACCCATGTAGCTTTGTGTATTCTTTTATGTTGGAATATTGTTCCTCCTAGGCTCATTTGATTATTAGATATTCACAAATATCTCTCCATTCTCGTTTATATCTCCAAGTCCATGTTTTCCCATAATCTCTTCGAAGCCTCTGTTGTCTGATCCTACCTTAGCATTTAGCTCTCCCATCAAGATTATAATATCATTGGCTCGTCTTGCATCCATCTGACATTGTAGCTGTTTATAAAAATCATCTTTAACTGAGTCATCTTTATCGTTGGTTGGTGCATACCATTGTATAATGTGCAATTTTATTTTGTTTTTGGTTGTTCTAAATGTTGCTCTCGCCAGTCTTGGTCCTACTGCCTCCCATTCTATTAGTGTCTTCTGTGCATTCTTTGATAGCATTATAGCTACCCCTTCGCTATGTTGTGCTCCTGGTTCCTAGTGTCCTGATGATAAAATCATCTCCCCTGTATTAAATTGTATTCTCTCCGCTCCCAGCCATCTTGTTTCACACATTCCCAGAATATCTATCTTGTAGTTAGTCATTTCTGCTGCCACTTGTGCCGCTTTTCCCTGTTCGTTAAGGGTACGAACATTCCAGGTGCCAATTCTGGATGCTTTCCTGGTAGACAAAGGGTGAGTCGGCAACCCGGACTCCTTATGGCTTTCTCCGGATTGCGTCATACGTCTCTTAGACAGAGAGCCCTTCTCTTTCCTGGTTGACGGATTAACTTTATCTTTCTTTGACTTGTTCATGTTTGTGATGTTTTTTCGTTTTTTCGGCTTATTTTTTTACAGTATGGGATAGCCAGTCCCATGCCTAACCCTCCTTTCTCGCCTCTTACGAACATTCCTGGTAGGGTACAGCGCCGCTATTCTTTACTCCCCTTTCGGGCCCCGGCAGCGCACGGGCGATTTTTAGTTGATATGTCACATCATTTAAATATTCTTAACAATAGGTTACAAGGCAACGACTTTTTGTTTCCATCAATGTTCAATGAAGTCAACACTTTTAAATTTTTTTTAAAAATTGAAGCTTAAATTGTTTTGTATTGCTTAGCGCAGTATAAACTTGATCATTTTCCAAGCATGCAGCCTCAGTTGAAATCATGAGGCAAAAGGGTAAGACTAGAAGACAAATACTAATTTGAGACCCGAGACATTCAGCTGTACGGTCATGCTGTGGACCAGTTAGAAGGAGAGAGATATGAACTAAAGTAGTGGACTTGTTTTGAGAAGTGAACCATTTCAGTTACACATAACATATGTCTAGGAACAGTATTATTTATATATTAGATATTTGAGAAGTGCACTCCTTCAACAATAATGAATTCATGTGATTTATTCGACAGTTTGCCTGAATATTCCGTATTTTTATCAGGGAGTTTTATGTTATGCAAAATACTTTTATACTCTAGAAATGTGTTAAAACCCTTTCAGTTGTAGATTTTATTGAAGTTTAGATAAAGAAGAATGCAAGGTGAAAAATTGAGTTTCCTCTTAACTAGAAGCCTTCAAACCATTGGTGAATCTGAAGAAGTGACTATCAAATATTACACGAGAAGACCAAGAAAAGTTGTAAACTAAGTTGAATGTAATACGCATTTGTATGTCTCACAATAATGAGTTTACCCACAGACATCTGTAGTTTTACTAAGGCCTGCGGGCTGAGAGGGAAATCTTGTATTCACCCAAAGTTTGTAACGTCTTCATATCTGCGAGTTAAAGATGGCTCACGTCATTTTGCTGTCCCTGGTCGCAAACATGAAAACGCTACACACTTTGAGTGAGTCCTTTCAGCACTTGGGCCTTATTAATACTGTAGATGGCTAGTGTTTATCAGATGCGACTGACGAGATGTTCGATCCGGAGTGCTTTGTGTCAAAAGCAGATGTATCTACAATCAATACCTTACAGAACCAGTCAGTCTGTATACACTTCGAGAAATGTTGGGACGGTCGGTGGGGTGGATATGCGCCCCCCCCCCCGACTGCATTGAAACTGATTCCATGAATGAAGAGAATTGTAAGGATATGGATAAAAAAAAAAAAACATCTCAAAGATGACAGATTCAAGGTTACTGAGTTAGAGAATGAACATCAACGTTGGCCGTTGCTACGAATCGCCTTACATTTTTGTTAAATTTATCCTTACAATTGTATATTCTCTCTATATATCGTTATTGTTATATTTACATATTATGAACAGGACAACATCGTTCTATTTACAGCATTATGCGGGGATGAAGTACTTTTCTTTGCTTGAAACAAATCTCATGCCAGCAGGAACCAGGTTCGAATGAATCTTTCATGGTCTGGGTCGAGTAAAGAACTAAATGTGATTAAGTGTGTAACAGTGGCAGACCACGGAATGACTGACACGCTGCGTTCCAGTTAATTATAGAAGTCAGTCGGAATTCAATACTATCGCTATTGCTATTCAATGTCTACATGCACACACTCATGTCAGAAGCAAACACAGAATTGGAATGCAACTTGTTAATTAAATGACGGTTTGCATATCTATCTTTTCTCCTTTCGAGTCGAAGACGACACATAGGGCAGAAATTCTTGACTTTTTTGTTCGACGATCTATGTTGTAAAGTGTCAGGCCTTTCACATGACCATCATTGTACCTCGCCAGGCATCTCTGTTCTGGGCGAGTTGCTCAATCTCAGCGAAGTAGCTGATGCCTGCTGTTGTCACCTCTCGCTTCGGTGTTATTTTTAAAGTTTCTCTAGGTTGGCCTCTTTTTCTTTACCTCTGATTGCCATTTGAGGGCTTGTTTTTAAATTCTCTTCTTATCTCTTCTTATCTCTTCTTATCACATAACCAACATATGACCATCTTCTTTTCTTGATTATAGCAGATATTTTTGGGTGCTTTGTCATTGTTTCAATTTCAGCAAAAGTCTTAAAATAATGCACTGGAATACGAAGTAATTTTTCTGAGGCGTTTACTTTCAAATGCGTCCAATTTATTTTCCATCTCTTTAGATGTTTTCCACCTCTCGCGTGCATAAACAAGGGTGGATAATACATTTGATTTGAAAATCCTGAGCCTTAGTTTTTGTTATTATAGTCCGTTCAGAATCGTTTGCCGAGATGTTATGATTTATAATTCAAAAAGTTCTTGATGATTTCACATGATTTTTGGCATACGGTGTTAAAATGTCCATGTCACGAGAACATATGTGTTACTCGATGTCTAGCTATAACGGTTTTCTTAAAGCGGCGAATTCCTTTGATCTTTGCCAATGTAACTATTATTTTGACCCTAATCAAAATGTTTTACAGTAATCTAGTGCAACGATGACCCATAGGCGTGTCCATAAAATTTTTCTTGGTGGCAAGTATACAAATTTTAAATTATATATAGAACTTTTGTTCGTAGAGTCAATTTGATATAGTTCCATGCTCTTGGTGTGAGTTTCCCAAATGTTGTCGCTGCCTTTCAAATACGTACATTTAGTTCCTCATCTAAGGAAAGTGTGGCTGTAATAGTGGATCCAAGATAGCTGAACTTCTGTACTGACTCAAGCAGGCTTCCATTCAAAGTAATGGTTGTTGGTTTGCTTATAACATATTTTTGATTGCTTGGGTGGTCTTGAACAATAAACTGTTTAACAAATCAACTAGGAAATTTTGTAAATCAAACTATTTATCTGTAGACTTAATCAGAGTAATGATCATTCAGAATCAGACGAGTCAAATAGGTCGATTACTGCTTTCGGCTGAACAAACAACAAACCATCCTTTTTCCAATATTCCTCTTCTTGTCGTAACACATGATCCTCACATTTTACCCAGTAGTCTTTATTTATATTTGATAGAGCCTGATTTGTAAGTGTCTCAACATCGCATAATTTGAAAGTTTTATTTGTATATGCTACGTGTCCTTTAACTTTTGCCCAAACTAGTTCTATAGGATTTAAGTGTGCATGATATGGAGGTAGTCTCAAACATCTATGGCCATGTTCTTGAATTAACTTGTCTATTTTAAATATCTTTGTACGTTGTGTCTGTTTTACAAGGCTAAGCAATTCGGGTTTCAAGTAGCTGTCGTTAACTTGTATGTGTTCTTTTATGAGCCACGTTTTGATTGCATCTTTTGTACTTGATGATGTTGGGATTCTATCTTCTACGTTAACTACGTTATGGTATGAAGCATTGTCCATTATCAGACAAGAAGGTCGATCTAATATTGGAAAGATACTTTTCTCGATCCAGTCTTTAAATATGTGCCCATTCATTTCGGAGTGGTAGTCTCTATTGTCTATGGATTTTGAAATGAAAACGAGATGAGCATTCTGCAACAACCCATTATGTCTGCTACCTGCATGTGCAACTATCAAACGTTGCCCTTTACTGCTTGGTACTGATCTTTTAATACTTCCATCTGCTAACTGCCATTCCTTTTCATTTGTATGATGAGCGTTGATCCAAGTTTCATCTAAATAAACAATATCATAATCATTTTCGCGCATTTCCTTCACTTCACGTAAATACTTGCTTCTAAGAGCTACTAGATGTGGCTTCTCACAAATAATGTTTTTTTCCACCAGCATACTTTCTAAAGGTGAAGCCTGCACTTCTTAATATTTTCCATAATGAAGTTTTTGATATTTCAATGTCGTTGTTAGTTTTCAGCCAAAGCTTCAACTTTCTAAGTGTCACTTCTTCGTTTATATCAAACATTCTACAGATTTCTCTTTTTACTAGGTCCTTATCAAAACTGTCTAACGTTTCTTTCCTTCCTTGCTTTCTTGCATTTGTTGGCAATAAATATCCGCTTCCTTTAACTATTCGATCAAATGAACGTTTACACAAACCTAAAATATGCATTGTTCTCTTCTCAGGGTTTGATAAAGAACAATAAAGATGTCCCTTTTTACGCTCTCTGCAGAAGTATTGATAAATCTTTATAGCGATGTTATGCTCAGTAAAATATTTTGCCTTTATATTCATTCTCACATAGACTTGCAGAAGATAATATGGATAGTGCCGCCTCCTTTCTGTAAATATTGAGATTTGCCTCTGAATTATGACTCGAACTCGAGTCTACGGCCGTGATTTTGACGTCACATAATTTCCGGTTTCGGCTAAAATGTCATTTTGTGCTAAACGGGAAATTTCATATGTAACATTTCTTTATAAAAATTTGTAGTGAACTATTTTAGGACGGTGCGCATTCAGCCGTGAAGGTCATGCCTATATGTTAAAGAATCAGCTGTGAGATGTAAGCATCTACATAATCCCGCCGGTGTTTATAATATCGATTAACTTTTTTTTAATATAGGTTAAATAAGGCATCTTTGAAACTGGATCACATTTCTTTGATAAAAAAATATTTTTATAGCGACATTAGTATTCTAAACCTAACTTCAAAAGATCAATGCAAATGAACAATAAGTTTTTGAAAAAAATAAATTAATGTCTAGGCAAACGAATCTGAACGGACTATAGAAGCGTATCTACATAGTGCTTAATTGTGGGTGTTGTTCGTTATGTGTATTTGCAAACATGAATTCAATTGGTTACAATTAGTGTGGCCGTATTTCTCAATGATTTTGTCAACATGGTACACCTTTTTCTTATTCGTATTCTTCACAAGTTGTAACAATTCGGGTTTTAAATATGTGTCGTCAAATTTGACATTTTCATTCGCAAGCCATGTCCTAATTTGCTCTTTTGTATTTGATGCAGTAGGCACTTTGTCCCATCTTGAATTCCCTAAGGAAGTGCTGATATAGTGAAACAGTAACCTTTTGCATAGTTATAAATTTGCATTTCAAACTCATTGTAATTTAGATATAAATGTTGGTATTTAAAGTCAACAAATTGTCTACTGAGTCTTCACAAAATTAATAAAGATACGCCTTCACTTCGGTAATTAATGCCCAGGCCGTGGTGCGTCATGTCGTTCAATAACAATTCAGTTTTGTGCACGGGATTTTCCTGAACTTAGTGTTTCTGCAATAGCCAAACTATTTTACGTGAACGACCGCACCAAATTAATGTATATATCCTAAAATGGTGTCAAATTCGAACAGGGTGAATTTAATATAGCCTAAAGAAGAAAACTTTTAAACTAGATCAAATTTCTCAGAGCAAAAAATATTTCTATAACGACATCAATATTATAAGATTACATGCAAAGGTTGAAAGCAAAATAACAAACGGTTATCACGTAAAGCTAATTCAAGTGTGGTTATGAATTTCTGAACGGACTATAGTAATTTTTATTTCCATATTTTATCAAGGTTTCTGAAAGTCATTGCTGCCTTTGCTGTTCAGTTACGGCTAAAACACTGTTTATATATATCATCATCATCATCGTGTGCCCTCTCCGCAACGAAGGTTGGCTACCATGGATCGCCATTCTACTCTGTCTCTTGCTTTGATGGTGCAGGCTGACATAGATTGACTTGTCCATCTTTTGATGTTACTCGTCCATGTTAGTCTTGGTCTGCCTCTGCCTCTTTTACCTTGTATTTTTCCTTCCAGTATTACTTTTAGTAGGCTGTTGTGTCTTTTAACGTGCCCCAAAAATTTAATTTGTCTTGTCTTTATTGTGTTCAGCAGTTCTCTTTTTATTTTCAGTTGTTTTAAAACTTCATCGTTTGTTATCTTTTGTTTCCATCCAATTCTACCTAATCTTCTATAAATCCACATTTCAAAGGCTTCAATTTTCTGTTCTGTTTTCTTGTCTAATGTCCATGTTTCTGCACCATACAGGAATATTGAGAAGATGTAACATTTTGCCATTCTTAGTTTCAGCCCTGCTGATATTTGTTTTGTTGTTAGTATATTTTTCATGGCATTAAAATTACTTTTTGCCATACCTATTTTTTTGTTTATCTCAGTTTTGCATTTTCCATCATTGGTTATAGTATGTCCTAGGTAGTTGTAACTATGTCTCCAGATGTGTTCCCTCAACTGTGATATTTAATTGTAGGTCTTGAGAATTTTCTTTGTTTATGATCATAGTTTTAGTCTTTTTGATATTCATTTCTAGTCCATATTTTTTGCATGTTGTGTTTATCGCATTAAGTAAGTGTTGTAGGTCTTTAGGATTTTCTGCTAATAGAACAGTATTATCAGCATATCTTAGGTTATTGATTATCTTTCCATTAATGTTTAGACCTGGTATCTCTGAGATGTTTTTAAAGATTTGCTCAGTGTATAGATTGAACAAGCTTGGTGATAGGATGCATCCTTGTCTTACTCCTCTTTTTATGTCCATGGGTGTAGAGTTCTCCTTGTTATATCTTATTATTGCTGTTTGCTCCCAGTACAAATTACATATTAGTCGTATGTCTGCGTCGTCTAGATTTATATCATTTAGGCAGTTTATAAGTTGGTCATGGTGTATTCTATCGAAAGCTTTGGTGTAGTCTATAAAGCAGGCATATATTGGTTTGTTTACTTCTGTGTACTTTTCAATCAATGTTCTCATGCTGAATATGGCTTCTTTTGTCCCACTGTTTTTCTTGAATCCAAATTGTTGCTCCTCTAATTCAGTATTGATTTTATTCTGAATCCTTCCCTGTATAACTTTTAGTAAAATTGTTGTTACCTGGCTCATTAGGCTTATTGTTCTGAAGTCACTGCATTCAACTGCACCATTCTTTTTAGGCGATGCAATGAAAGTTGATGTTTTTAGATCGTTTGGTATGTATCCTGTATGGTTTATGTCATTGCATATGTCTGTGATCACTTCGACGCCAAACTCATCTAGAGCCTGTATCATCTCTATCTGTATATTGTCGGGCCCTGCTGCTTTTCCCTTTTTCATTGTTTTTATGGCTTTTTCTACTTCGGATTTCAGGATTTTATAGTTGTATGTATATTTTATGTCTGGCTTTTTGTCCCTTTCGTCATGAAATATTTCTGTTATATATTCTTGCCATCTATCTATTATATCTTTGTTGTCTGATAGCATTTTTCCCTCTTTGTTTGCTATACATTCGATTCCTGCAGCTTTTTTGTCTTTATTCGTCATTCTCTTTATTCCTGTGTGCATCTCTCTTAGGTTTTGTTTACTTTCCATAGTTTCGATTTCTAGACATCTTTGGTTGAGCCAGTATTCTTTTGCCTTTTTGCACATTCTCCGTATTTCATTGTCTATATCCTTGTATCAGGCAGTGTTTTTCGCTTGTCTTCTTTCTTCCATTTTTTCTAATATTTTCTCTGTTATCCATTTTTTATTTTTGTTACTTTCCTTTTTGGGCAAGGTGTTGCAGGATTCTTGTATGCTGTTTTTTATGCATTGCCATTTTGTTGTGACTTTTTCCTCAGGATTTTCTCTTCTGTATTGCTCAATTTCCTCTTCTAGTAGCTTCTGATATGTGTTCTTTACTTGTACAGTATAAGTTTCTTGTACATCTTTCTGGTTTAACGCTGTTATATCTATTGGTGTTGCTGCATTAGTTTTTTGTTTGTTTTTCTTTAATTTGATTTTCATTTTTATAATTACAGGATTGTGGTCTGAATTTATATCTGCTCCTGGGTAGGTTTTGGCTTTTTTGACGCTGCTCCTGAATCTGTCTTTTATCATTATGTAATCTATTTGATTCCTCTTCTTGTCTCCAGGGCTTTTCCATGTGTATAATTTTCTTTTCTCTTGCTCAAAGAAGGTGTTGCATATTATCAGTCTGGAAGAGGATATTTTTTTCGCAAAATTGTATTAATCTTTCTCCTCTGTTATTTCTTTTTCCTAGACCATGATTTCCTATTATTGCCTTATATTTACCTTTTCCTACTTTAGCGTTCATATCACCCATTATAATCAAGATGTCTGATGATTTCACTTGCTTCATAACTGTGTTTAGATCTTCATAGTGTGCCTCTATTTGTTCGTCTGTATAGTCTTGAGTAGGTGCGTATGTCTGCAATATTGCTATTTCGAATGGTTTTGCCTTCATTTTTATTAGTATATTCCTATCATTATATGTCAATTGAGTATTTATATATTTTTGTAGTTCTCGTTTTATTAGAATGCCTACTCCTCTTTGATGTTCTTTTGTGTTTCCTGAATATATAAATGTATATTTATCTACTTGTATGTACTTTCCTTCCATCTTGTTTCCGAGATTCCTAAGATATCTATGTTTAGTCGTTCTGCTTCTACCATAAGATTTTCTAGTTTTCCTTGTTGGTATAAGGTCCTAACATTCCATGTAGCTATTTTTAATTCGTTCTTAATACGGTAGTTAGAATTTCTTTCCATGGCTTTCTTTGGATTATTACGCGATGAGGCTCCAATCTCTTTCATGGTGGTCTGCCATTTTCGCCTTTCGTGTTCTGAAAATGCCTCATGTGTACCACACACTTTGCTGTTTTCGCTTTCTGGGCCGTTGATTATTTCAATTAATTCATTCGCCCCATCCACCGTCGCAGACTTTTCACATACGGGTTGAACACACCCAACTCTCGACCTCATTGTTGTCGAACCATGTGCTTGCTATCGAACCGCGAACACACGACACAAAGAAAGAATAAATCCACTTAAATATCGATAAAGTTCACAGTCCATCCTCCAGTCAGAAGTAAAACATTACACCAAGTGGAGAATAGCAACACATACATTCACAACTAGACTGTCGTGTAAATCATTTAAATATCTCAGCAAGAGCCGAATTATAAAAACGACAACACGTAGTCGCCATGACACCGATATATATATATATATATATATATATATATATATATATATATATATATATATATATATATTATCATCAAGTGCCATGCCTGTTGATGTAGGTGATCATGTCTCTTCACAACTTTCGATCTCGACTCAACAGTTATTTATCATTTTTGTTGTTGACCTGCAAAGCTATTCTCTAAAGCTGTCTGGTATCTTTTCTCTTTGATTCTCTCTATCTCTTCGTCCCTCAATTTTCCCAATTGCCACAATATATTCCAGCTGTTCCCTTCTCTGGAGGTGCGCGTGGCCATGCGGCAAAAACCACTGTTCCGCTGGCTGAAAAGCTGACGTAGGATGTTCGAAGCCCGCGGTAGACAGGGAGTGAAATAAAAATCCTGAGTCGCACACGTCGTGGCGATTGACCAAGCTGCTTTTATCCCCCTGGTTCTATCGTTGCCCCCCGACATACACCAGCAATGGTACTATATGTCGTAAAGATAGATAGTTCCCTTCTCATTGCATGGCCAAAAAAAGGATGATTGTTTCTTCCTAATTTTTTTAATGAGATCTCTTTTTGCTCTGCCCTCTTTCAGAACGTTTTCATTACTCATCATAAGTTCGATATATAATATTTGTTTTGGACTACAATTGTTTTTCATTCCTCTTACATGAGGTGGTTCTTAACGTCGAAGAAGATATTGGTAGCACACCGGTTGTTATGGGAATAACATTCTAGAAGTCTCTGACCATTATCGTTCATTTTGCAAATACCATGATGACCTAGACATGATGGCCATAAAAGATGACCAGATCTAACGCGAGCATTTAGAACACCTTGCACGCAAATTTGTTGGGGACTGAATCAAAGGTAATCTGCAGCATCTTGTAAAATATATCTTTATCTTCTGTGGTTGCTGCCATTTTTGGTGTATAGGTGCTTATGATGTCGAATGGTCCAGCTTTTGATTAGATTTTGGACAAAACGCACTTCATGTAGGCGAGACTGCTCATGTTTTAACCTCTGCAATAAAGGGGTATAATTTCTCTCCATCAGTGAACCACAGTCCGCAAACCTTGTTTCCTGGTGGACTACAATATCAACATGTAGTCCTTGCAGCTTCATGTAGATGAGGGCTGTTTTCCTAATGTTTTCTACATTTGTGAGGTTGGTAATGTAACCTGGACACATGGTCCTGGCGTCCTATGTGTCGAGTATGAGAGATGGTGTTTTTCTACTGTTGTGTTCTAACGAGGGAGGAGCTGACAACTTATGTCCTTATCTATTAGTGCAATAAAAATATTATCAGATGGGTCATTCAGTGGCAATTTCCTGACAGCTAATCGTGGAATCCTTTCATTTTGTTTCAGAGACCCCCCGCAATGCCCGTTAACGGTGTCATGTAAATAGGTTGGTTCTTTCATTTTCTAATCGACTTCCATGACACACCGCTTGTCCAACAACAAAAATCCAGACAAATTCGATGATGTTCAACTTTGCCATTAATGATGTGCTAGAACTTAACCGCAACTTTCTAATGTACTTCCAAAAAAATATTGTACAAGTATGCATAAGCTCGAAGAATGAGATTGCTCTAACGCAGCTTTAAATGCATATACTCCATTTAAGCTGAGCGGGTGTTCTGCTCAAGGAATTTAGCTGATTTATCTTGTTGGCAAGTATGCCCTTGAGAACCAAGGTAGCACCCTGATATGTTTGCTGCAGTATAAGACTATTATCTCAAGTTTTTTGTTTATATCAATGACACATTTGTTTAAAATGGTCAAAGCAGTGATAGCAAGCGGCTCTCCAGTGTAGCTTGCTATGGGAATGAAATGTTCTACCACTTCACCATCTGACACTCCAACGTGTCCAAGCACTAGCGTGAGAAGGTCAATGTGATATATGCTTGGTGTCAAATCAAAACTCTGAAAATTCTTGGCTTCTGGATTTTCTTTCCAATAATAGCATTCTGAACTTTTTCCCCAACTGTTTCAATTAAATCTTCACAGATTGTGGAGACAAATAGATCGGCTTCCCTCGAACTTAATTACCACACCCCTATAAATTAAAATGTAGAAAATGGTCGTATACCCAATAATTCTAAAATTTTCAAAGTGGTTGCCACTAATCTAAGAAAACAAGAGTTCAGTACCACCAAGAAATGGTAGTCCACATGATGAGAATAAATTTACCTCTGACACTGCTCTTTGCAGAACTTTGATCCAATATTTGTGTTCTTTGTTGAATTTAATTACCAAAAGGATGTCGACTCGACCATGTATGTTTAGTCTATATATCAGTGTTTGTACACATGCCTTATGTGTTGCATTGTCCTCGTGTGTTTTCATCCCCTGCAAAGAATTCTTCCAATCAGAAAATCTGTCTCCGAAGAGAGGTCTCCCTTTACGTATTTCACTAAATAGTACACATTTACTTTTAAATATCGTACACTTATGAAGAAATGCACAATGAATCAAATTATTCATATTGAGTACGGAAACTTACTCAAAGATCAATGCGGCAGTCTTCGCCAATGACGTCTTCGAAGGCTTCCACAGACGAGAAGAGACATGTGCTACTACTCTAGATCTGGAGGATGCATACATCAAAGTACCATTTGAATACCTCATGCGCATGCTCTTGAAACTGACGGAGCACTCCTTACTCATTAGACGGATCGCTGCAGCACTTTTCAGAGGAAAGTGATACTCAGATGTAGAAGTTGGTCCAACATCCATTTATCAAGAGCTGCCACAAGGCTAACCATTGTCACCAGTTCTATTTAACGTGTACACAATAACGATCGTGGAACAAACGCTGGATGGGAGAGGAAGAACTATGAATTTTGCTGAAGACATTCTGGTATATCGACAGGGAAGAAACAAACGGGAAATCACTTCCACACTGCAGAATACACTCGATCGCATCTCTTCCTGGTGTGGAGTATCAGGTGTCGTAGTGAAAGTAAAGAGCCCCGTCACGCCAAGTGACGTATAGGGAATATGGTGTTAGTAACTAATTTTAATAGACCTTCGGCACAAGATTTTTGGGGTAATGTGGTCGGCATTACGCCCGTGCCGCTTTACTTTCTCAGAAAATAATCCGGAACCCATTTAAGGTTAGGTGAACCCGGAAGCCGTCGCTCTTGTCCTTTGTAGTCCAGATCACTAACCACTGAACTATCGATGTTCCCTATCATGTGCCTTGGTTAATCCTAATAAAGCAACAGTTGCATGGTTCTTCCTTAACAATAATATAGTTAACACGGAAATACCGGTGGTACGAACAGGAGCTGATGAGGTGACCAGGGACAGGGTGATGACATACCTCGGAGTTAAGTTTGATCGCAGCCTTTTTTTCGGGATCACGTCGGCCATGTGATAACAAAATCCTGCAAAGGATTAGCCGCCTTGAAGGCCATGGCAGCTGCCAACATCGAGCAGAGGCTACTTACCCTTCTGTTCCAGGAACTAGACCTCTTACCCATCGAGTACGCCGTAGCAATTCTCACAGTCAGTACGACGCAAATTGACAAGCTGGAGAAAATACAGAATGAAGCTATGGGCATTATCTTGGGGTGTATGAAGGACAATCCTTGTGTAGCAATGATGTATCTTCTTAATTTTCCAAATGTTATTGACAGGATCAAGATCTGGAGGGCACGAGCATACCTGCCTGAAGATAAGTGTAGATAAAGAGAATCCATTGCAGCATGAGTTTAATACAGGGGGATGTATCAGGCTAAAAAGAGGCAAATCATTGGTGGACCGAGCAGAAGATGTCTCGAAACAGGTCTGTGGGCTTACCAATATCAACGCTGGTAAGGAGTGAATACCGGTTTCTACGCCATTCAGGCGCATATTCTCGTGTTTTGTCACACTGGACAGGAAATGTAGGGAACAAAACTCAGTCGTGGTCAATGCTGAGATTAACGGTCTCATCTGGGATAACACTGATAGATGTAGTAATCTATACAGATGGATCCGTAATTCGACACATAAGGGTCGCATCGGCATTTACAACACACTCGACGGGCAGAACAGGCAGTGCAGTCAAAGAAGACAGTGGTTCATACGTTATGAACACGAGTAGCATGAGGATGGATGTGATGGCAGTGACCAGGACATTCGTCTGTTTAGAATCACAAGACTACACCGACGCCTGCATTCTAAGTGATTCGATGAGCATGATAAAAATGTGGAGGCGGGCTCTGTACGCATGCAATGGGTAGAGTCATTGCAGAAGTGAAAAAGACGTAGGGCCACCTTTATCTACGTTCTTGGACATGCGGGAGTACGGGGAAAGGAAAGAGCGGACAGTTTGGCTACCTGCGCTGTCGTTGAAGACGGTCAACCAATGAATCGGGCGGACATCATCAATGCCCTTCGAGATTTGGGTAGAGCACAAGACTTCGACAACCATGAGTACACGTCACTCCTTAGGATGAAAGAGATGGGAGTTAAGATGGGCACAGCCAGAAATTATGAACTTAGTTTTCGTATAAGAAGACTTATCAACCAACACAGAACTGGAGTCGTTAGTCGCTGGACACTGCGAGACTTGCTGCGGAGGGTATCTGAGCACATATGGACATATTCGGCGTGCAATGATGATGACCCGCAAATAACGCAATAATTAAATTCAAATTGGGTAGTTGTAATTTATTGCTGATGATAAAAAAAACCACTTTCCAATAATGGACATAAATAAATACTATATCTTGAGAACGTAACTATAGTAGTAAGTCCAGCGGGCAGAAGAGAATTACCCCAATTTTGTGACGTTTTCAGATTTGCGAGCAGGGGCGATTGTGGGTAGAATAACGCCGTCTATAGCTCGCATAGCTGAAAACTTCACGATTACGATTGTGGGAGTTTTCTGGGAATTCCTCGACTGCCAGCAGGTCTTACTACTATAGGTAGCTTTGTTTAGAACATAACCATCTACAGAGAAGGCCAGAGTGCAACAGAGCGAAATCCCAGGAAACTCCAACAGGCTGAAAACGTCACGCTAGGTGGAGTTTTCTGGGGTTTCCTAATCTGCACTCCGGTTCTTCTCTATATATGGCTGTAGTTTGAGGCTAATCTTTCAAATCGCGAACGATAAGGTCACTGTGATCTTGTGCACACATTTATTTGTGTTAGCGGCGGCTTAGGATAAATATATAACACATGAGGTTTCGATTTTACTGAAGCACATTACTTGGAAATAATTTGTTTTTATGATTACTTGGAAATAATTAAAAAAAAGCTTGATTTACTTTCAAGATAAAATCAATATTATTATGATCTGGTGTAGTGGGTCCAACGATAAGTATGTAGAACCCAGGCCGGTGTCTATTTTGCTTAATGGGTTAATTCTGCTCTGAGGTTACTATGATTTTCCTTTAATGGCTGTAAGGCATAAATACATTCAGAAGAATTCGAGACTCCATTGCAGAATGTCACTGAAATCGGATCGATATTTGGCATTTACTTACACGAAAACAAAGAAGTTAAAAAATGATACTAAAACTATAATCCCCATTTACCTTTAGCGCGGTTGGGACTCTTTACTAACTTCTGAACAATATACGAAAATCATCACTCCGCTGCATTGTCATGAGTCAGCTGTGATAGTTTCAGCCATGACTGATCAGATGTGATACCAGGCAACATTATAACTGAATAAGTGTTCTACTTTAAAATAGGGTTGTATACATTAGAACCTTACCAGTAGAGCATATGTACACATTTGCTCCTCTGGCGTGTATCCACCACAAAGAAGCCTGAGTGGCCATATTCCCAAGAGCTGTTCTAGTGGTAGCAATGCAACCAAAGGATCACCTAAGCTAGACAAGGCAAAAGGATTAGACCAGGAAATGCGAGACACAAACATGTTGAAATCAGATGCACTGGGCTACGTACCTAACATTACAGTACCGCGTAAATTCTCACCATGAAGACGTCTAAAAAGTTTATAAGAAAGCGTTATGGTGCTCATCCCGTGGAGTCCCACTAGACTGTGAGAGTGCTGGGCCCTCTACCACCTCTGAAGAGTCTAGCCATTGCTACTGGTGATCACCTTCCTCTGTGTTGTGAAGTAAGACACAGAGAGAAATGCGTCATGTCCCCATAGAGATAAAACCGTGACAACGTTGGAAATACAAGAACGATGACTGGTACACATTTTCAAAGCTTTTTGACAAGTACTGTGAAGCCATCAATGTGTGCGCCAGCAAAATGAAGCCAATGTTTGAAAGTCTCAACAATGCAATAGTACAGGCAGCCATTGTGTCGATTTCTATGAGTACAAGAAAAATATTATAAGCCAAACTGCATATATGATCTACATGATCTTGAGAACAAAATGTGTGGAGCCGGAGATCTACCGGAGATGGAACAGATCACAGAAGCTAACGTTCCACTTAAAGTAGCTGCTGCAAATTACAAATATACAATAAATCAGATCACATGTGAATACTGGAAGGAGAAGACAAAAATGTAAACCTAGACGGGGAAGAAAGTTATGGTAGTTTGTCAGAGCCTTAAATAATAAAGTTGACAGCAACAGAAAAATCACAATAAAACATGAGAGCAACATGTTTTCACGTAAGAGAGTCACAAAGGTATCGTGAGATTACTTTATTTGCACAAGTCACATTAATATATCAGAAGATAGAAGAACAAATGCGATACATGACGAGCACACAATCTTGGTTATGGTTATGGAAGACCCCAGTATCATTGCAAACAAATTAAAAGCCATAATTGCTCAACCGCCCGTGCCAGTGGAATCATCAGAATTACTATCTCATCTCCCAAACAAAGAAAGGTAACTGTAGTCCCCATCATAGCAGTCTCAGCATACGCTAAAAGACACAAAGCGAAACCACACAGAAAGTGAACACAGCCATCTGTTCTCCATCATACGATATCATCATTCATCGTAAACAATCGAAATATCGAAACACGATCAAAACAGATGAAACGCACAGCTCACAGTGTGCACAAAGCACTTAACTCAGTAGTTCCTGCAACAAGCCGGACTTGGAATATGAGGAAACTGCAACAAGGAACACTTTTCAGACGTAGTCTTTAATGGTTTCTACCGCCTATCCACAATATTAACCGGAAGTTTACGTCCTCCTGAAAATGATGATCGTCATATTTAAAAAAAATGTATAGCGCTTGGTGATGTTAGGACATCATTTTTACTCCAAATCCGAACATATGAACTAAACACAGTTTAGTCGTCGGATTATCCCCGTCGCACATAAAAAACAGACTGTAAGATCTCCCTGCAATGTGAATTTGTGAAAATATAAATCCCTCCTGACTAACATGAACCTCCGAGAGTCACCCCGGTGCTGCAAAGTCATGAACGCAATTTCATTCCGCCTTTCACTATTAGCGTACCAGGCAGGGGAAGGTCGCATTCACAAAATTGGTCTTGACAAAGAGGAACATTGAGGTGTGTACGACTCAGTATCATCGGCGAAAATTTGTTAGGTGGATCATCAGATTGACTTTAACGCAGAAAATTGCATTGAAGAAAGAAATTAATCAGTTCCCAAATGGAATTTCTGCAGTGGTCAAGAGAACATGATCTTCATTCCACCATGTTGGAGCCGGAAGTCCGCACACAATCTATGACAACACTAACTCTGTAGCCGAGGTAACATATGGTAACACAATTAGACATTAGGAAAAGGAAGAGGCAATGAGACCGCTAAACAGAAAGAAATAACTGGGAAAATAGTGAGTTACTAATGAATTGTTAATAGGACTAGATATAAAAGCAAAAGAGAAACAAGTCTGTTTTGAATTACAGTTGGAAAAAAGGAATTGTGCCACAAGACTGAAAAGTGAAAAAAAAAGGTTCCCTCCAAGCAAGCCTTGCTAGGCGTATGGGAAATATAGTGTTTGTGACCATATTTTTTATGGCCACGGCACATTTTTAGGTGTTGTGGTCGGTATCATGCCAGGCCGCCTTTACTTCTCAAAAAAATCTTTGGTACACATTTTTAAAGGCTTGGTAAACCTCGAGCCTTGTAGGTCCAAAAAAAATTATCCAATAAGACTCTACAAGACTGGACAGAGACAATATTAATTCAAATGCGAAAGAAAAGACAAGACCCAATAGACCAAAATGGCTCAGCTGTGTAGGAAAACTAATGGAACACGTGATTAACACACGACTGATGTGGCACCTGGAAGAAAAACAACTTCAGAAGCCGGCTTTTGACAACACAGATCTGCTGAAGACTAGACCACCCACATAGTCCAAAAAAAAAAGGTTATGCTTTCCAAGAGAAAAAAAAAACATACTTTGGCAGTCTTGGTAGACTTTATAAAGGCATTTGATCAATTTGGAAAGAGGGACCTAAAGTGAAGATGAGAAGAGATAATAATGGTGGAAAATTGTACAAATGGATTAGTCACTACCTTGAAACCAAAACAGAACAGCCAGAGTACAAGTAAAGAGGCAGACCAACAGAAAAATAACTTTGGAGCATGGTGTCTCCAATGGAGGAGTTTTGTCACCAACATTTTTTTTTTATTTACAAAATACAAACAATAAAAAAAACATAAATGATATTGCAAAGAACATCACAAAAAGGGTCAATATCTCCATTTTTGTCGACGATCTAGCTCTGTGGATCTCTGAGAACACACTACAACATCAAGTACCAGAATACAGCAGGCCATGTCCTCATGGGAAATGGGCACTTGACTGGCTTGTTAAAATAAATGAACGAAAAAAAAGACACTGTATTCTCCCTCCCAAATTGTATGGAGTTAGAAGAATGTAGTGAAGTATGTCCATTGGTTACAACTTGAAAACCTAATTAAATTATGAGGATCACTTAAACACTTAATGTTCTAGAAGGAATCACTTAATGTTTTAGAAGTGTAAAGGCTACTAAAGAGGCCTTAGAGAGATTCGTACCAGCTAATCAGAAGTGTAGGATAAGACAGCGTGGCCAGCTGGTCAGGGAGATAGACAAGTATGATGAAAGAGCGGACAGGTTGGCTAGCTGCGCTGTCGTTGAGGACGGGCAACCAATGGATCGGGCGGACATTATCAATGCCCTCCGAGATGTGGAAAGAGCACAGGGCTTCGACAAACACAGATCCACGTCACTTCTTCGGATGATGGAAATGGGAGTTAAGATGGGCACAGCCAGAAATGAGAAACTTGGTGGCCGTGTAAGAAGACTTATCAACCAACATCAGTCGTCAGTCGCTGGACACAGCGGTACTTGCTGAGGAGGGGATCAGAGCACCTATGGACATGTTGAGTGCAATGATGATGACCCGCAAATAACTCAATAACTCAGTAGACAAGTATTATAAGTTATATGTAGTCCAGCGCTCCAGGTGAGAGGACCATAACATCAAGATGGCCTGGACCGAGGAAGAATTATTAGGGTACAGGAACGAGATTGCTGTAGAATAAAATTATATTTAGATTAGATTACAGGCAGTAGAATTAAGACGCTGGAGAGAAGTCAGATAAGAATGAATTTAAACTATTCTGTTAGGAAGGGTTGCATGCACGAAATTAGTTGTAGTTAGATTAGTTAGGATTAGAGTGTGAATTCGGACAACAGGTTGAGAGAGATCATTTCCTTTTAATTCATGTGTCTTGTTAATAAAGTTTAGAGGAGATGACTGAGTAACCATTTCCCTTCAACTTGCTGTAAAGACGGAAATTCCTTCAATTCAACTGTTCACATCTGTTTTATTGATATTACAAGCGAAGTACGAAGTAGAAATTGAGAAGGGCCAACCACAATAAGTCAAGTCAAATGACGTCGGTGGGATTGGCAGTTAAAAATAAACTACCGATCGGTTTACATCTGATATCAACATTCAAACTAGTACAAAACAAACTTTTGAAACACATACTAAAACAAAATGACAAACATCTACAACTGGACACAAATAATAACATATCTAGGCTTAACATTTGACCGTCGTTTGACACGGAAAACTCAGAAGAATCAAGACAAAGAGTTAGGCAAAGCATGGTAATCACTTAAAAATGATATGGCACAACTTGGGGAACTAGTGGGATTGTGCTAAAGAAGTTTTGCATTGGGCGAGTGAGACCAGTCCTATAGTATTGTATTGCAGCAATAGCAAAAACAGCAACAAAGTCAAATTTTGTGACAATAAACATTTAAAATACCACGCAACAGAGTTATTTGTGGGTCATCCTCATTTCAGTCTGAACATGTCCATAGGTGCTCAGATCCCCTCCTCAGCAAGTCTCGTAGTGTCCAGCGACTGACGACTCCAGTTCTGTGTTGGTTTATTAGTCTTCTTACACCAAAGTTTCTCGTTTCTGGCTGTGCCCGTCTTAACTACAACCTCTTTCATCCGAAGGAGTGACGTGGACTAATGGTTTCGAAGTTCTTTCCTCATCTAGGAGGGCATTGATGTTGTCCGCCTGATTCATTGGTTGACTCCTCAACGATAGCGCAGCTAGCCAACCTATCCGCTCTTTCATTACCCCGTACTCCCGCATGTCCTGGGACGTAGACAAAGTTGACCTTAGGTGTTTTTTACTTCTGTAATGACTCCCATACCCATTGCATGCGTACTGAGCCAACCTAAACTTTTTTTCTACCATGCTCATTGAACTACTCAGTATGCAGGCGTTGGTGTAGTCTAGTGACTCTACCCAGAAGAATGCCATGATCACTGCCATCACCTCCTTCGTCATGCTACTCGTGGTCATAGCGTATGCACCATTGTCTTCCTTAGGGAGCCGCGATAGCCCAGAGGGTAGTGAGCTGGACCAGAAAGGAGAAGAGGTCGGGTTAGATCATAATCGACGGATTCCAAGTTCACCCAGCCTTATATGGTTACCGGGATACTGATTGATCGACAGAGAGGTTGTGTGTTCAAATGTTGGGATTTTTGTTTATGATTTCACTCTGCGACAACCACCCCTGGTCTCAGCAGCGAGGCCCGGCTTGAAACGTCAATTACTCATCGACGGAAAAAATATGAGCACCTCCGAAGTTGGAGTTATCTGCCTGTGCGACGAGAGACCCTTGTGCACACGGCTGCCAGGGAAAAATGGATTAACACGAAAAATTCAGTTCCTAGTCTCTAGAGACTTCGTCAGAGGTAAAAAAAAAAAAAAAAGCAGCTGGCGAACGAAGAAAAAAAATGGATACCGGATTTTTCTGGGAAAATAAAGCGGCACGGGCGTAATACCGACCACATTACACAAACAATCATGTGCTGAAGGTCTATAAAAATTATGGTCACTAACATCATATTCCCTATACGACTCTTGGCGTGACGGGGCTCTTTACTTTTACTTACTGTCTTCCTTGACTATTCTGCCTGCCGAGCGTGCTATAAATGCAGATGCACTCCTTTTGTGTTGTATTACAGATCCGTCTGCATAGATGACCGCATCTTTCTCATTGGTGTTATCCCAAATGAGACCATTGACCTCCGCAATGACTACGACCGAATTTTGTTCCCGACATTTCCTGTCGAGTGTGACAATACACGAGAATGTCCCTCTGAATGATGTAGGCACCGGTATCCACTCCACGCCACCTTTGATACTGGCAAGCCCACAGATCTGTTTGATGACATCTTCTGCGCGCCCATCCATGATTTGGCTCTTTATAGCCTGACACCTTTCCCTGTGCTCGTGATACAATAGATGCTCTTTAACTACACTTATCTTCAGGTAGGTATGTTCGTGCCCTCCAGATCTTGATCCTGTCATCCATGGTTGGAACGTCAAGAAGATACCTCATTGCTACACAGAAAGTGCCCCTCATACACCTCAAGATAATGCGCATAGCTTTATTCTGTATTTTCTCCAGTATGTCAAATTGCGTCTTACTGACAGTAAGAATTGCCAGGGCATACATACTCGATTGGTGCGAGGACTAGTCGCTGGAACATAAGGGTAAGTAGCCTCTGCTCGATGTTGCCAGCTATCATGTTCTTCAAGGTGGCTAATCCTTTGCAGGATATTGTTACATGGTGATCGTGGTCCCGAAAACACAGGCTGCGATCAACCTGTCCCTGGTCACCTTATCAGCCCCAATTCGTGCCACCAGTGCTTCCGTGTTAACGATATGATTGTTAACTCTTTCAGTATGGAAGGTTTTATTCAATTTAGCGGTAGAGATTTTAGAGACAATTTTTCATGTGTTTAAATATTAATCTGCATGTTTATATTTATCTTAAACGTAACCTATTATATATGAATTTTTAGTTAATTAAACAATGAATTATATTTCACCAATACCAAGATGAACCGTTGATCAGAGCTTTAATAAGCCGCTATCGTAAAAACGAGTTAGTTAATGTAACGTAGACCTAATACAGAATGTCTAAATTAGCAGTAGATATCTTCAGTAATAAAGAAAAGACGATGGTCATATGTTGGATATGTGATGAGAAGAGATAATAACCGAATAGCAGAGCAAGCCCTCATATGGGAAAAAAACAAGTAAGAGGAAAAGAGGAAGACCCAGAGAGACACTGAGAAGAACAATGATGAGAGAGGCAAGAGCAGCAGGAATCGGCTCCCTCAATGAGATAGAGTTGCTTGTACAGAACAGAGACAAATGGCGAGATTTATAAAATATATTTAAAAGAATTGAAAACTGCTAGAATAAAAATTTAGATAAAAGGAGTATCTTGGTCTACGCCCTATGGGCCAGCTACGGCTCGAAAGGTCAATAGATAGATAGAATACCAAGATGATACAAGATATGTAAAAAGAATATGGTTTGATGACAGTTTACACTAATGAAAATTAGAGTGACGCACTGTGCGGCTAAACGTACATGACAGAAATCGGCTTGGCGCATGATGACTCCAATTGTACTGAAAGAAATAAACAAGAACCATGCTACAGTTGCTTAACAGGATTAACCAATGCACCTGATACTCCACACCAGGAAGAGGTGCGATCTAGTTCGTTTTACATGGTGCAGGCGATTTCCCGACTTTCTCTTCCCTGTCGATATCTCCTTCTTCTGTCCTTCCTCATCTGCCTTTCAGCGTCGAGGGGAGATCTAATTTGCGATCTTTTGCTCTGCTGTTCGCTTCAGCGGCTGTTATGTTTCCTAGTGCTTCTAATACTCCATCGATCCATCTTTTTCTGGGTCGATTCTTGGGTCTGGTGTTCTCACAACGTTTGTTGAAGGCTCGTTGTGTTGTGTTTTGATCTTTCTGCCTTGTCACGTGGCCAAACCATTTTATCTGTTGTTTCCTTATATATTCTATGGCGGGGGCTATTCCTAACTTTTTTCTCAGTTCTTCATTTCCGATCTTATCTCTCAGACTGTTTCCTGTCATTCGTCTAACACATTTCATCTCTGTAGAGGTTATTTTTCTTATTGTTCTTGCATCTAGGGTCCAGGTCTGGCATTGGTAGCACAACGTTGGGATGAAGATTGTATTGTATAGTGCTCGTTTTGCCTTCAGAGTAATTTCCTTGTTGGACAATAATGGTAATGACTGTCCAATGATTTGACAAGCTTTGTTGCATCTTGATTCTATCTCTGCTGTTTGAAAATTATAGTTTGTCATTAAACTTCCTAGGTATTTGAATTCCTCTCCCTGTCGTTATATGACGATATATAAACCATGTGTCACTGCACCAAATAATGTAATAGCACTGAAGAACCCGACCTTGATGACATGTAGACTGGCGCAAATAATTGACAGGTGGCCGCTGCTTGACCCACCTGTGAAACCGCCTTTAACCTTCGACTCCAGTACTCTCTTGATACGATGTACGCCTTTCGTGTAACACCTTTACGCGCCGATAACAGGAAAATGCACATTCTGGTTCTAGCGGCTAGGGTTCAGCAATCGTGTCAGCCCTTGGCTGGGTTTGCTGGACTGGACTCGTGATTTGCTACTTGATTAACGGCCTCCGACTTGACTGATACTATAACTCATGACTGGCCAGGACACACACTTCGCGTCCCTCGTGATCGTATAGTTAATGTACTTCGCGTTGTTGTTTTGATAATGTCTTCTGACTTCGGAGGGCCAGATCTTGTTAGCCCACCACAGGTTTTGTTCATCGCATACATACACAATAATGACGAGATTTAGCTAGTCAAAAGGAACTCCAATTTTAAAAACAAAACAACTCTGGTTTATTCATGAAACGTCACTCACGAACAACTGTTTAAACTTCAGGCAACACTGTTTCGCAGCTGCTCAACATATACAAAGAAATGTCACAAAAGGAGGCTCACACGTGCCCCGATTCCTGTCGTTCTCTACTGTCAATTTGAAAACATTTCTGTAAATCTGGCTGGATCAACTCATGACGCCACTTTACCTAAATGTCTTTAGGTTTAATCTAGAGCTGCTGATCTAATCTTCAATAGTTCTTAATTCACACGACCCAGAGAAGACTATTAGTTTCATAAACTCACTGGAAAAACTAACGAAACACTAACTGGAAGTCTTAATGATTTCCTCCCGAAAAAAAGCCGCTCAGCTCTATTCTGCTTGAGCCTACACTAATAAAACGGTTTGACTAAACACTCTCTCTCTCTCTCTCTCTGCGATCAGGACCCAATCAGAGAAGGATTCCAGCTCCTCACATGAACTCAGCTGTCAGGTTAGGTGTGTTACAAACAGAACATCACAATTAGAGTCTGACAGATCCACTCTGATTGAACACCCGTTAAAAACGTTGCACTGTGTTCTGCGCCAGTGGCCCAGTGCATCCGATTTCAGCCAGCATTTTATTCAGGTTTGCTTTACCTAGCCTTTGATTGTCCCCAATCTTCCTGCAAGGCAGCAGGTGATCTTTTCTGTAGGGGGATTCTGCCCTTAGATGGTCGGCCCTCCCAGGTTTACGAGCACCATCTGCCCGAGTCACTAGAGGTGACTAACACAGACATGCACACACAAAGATATGAGATGTGACAAACACAGACATGCACATAGCGATACGAGGCATGACTAACACTGACATACATCAAGATATATGACACATGACTAACATAAACATGCACATAAAGATATGACTGACATAGACATGCACCCACACAGAAATTACACATGTCTAACATGGGCATGCACACAAAGATATGAGATATGACCAACATTGATAGGCACACACAATGATATGAGATGTGACATACACAGACATGCACACACAAAGATATGAGATATGACTAACATAAACATACACACAGAGATATGAGATATCACTAGCCCAAACATGCCCACACAAAGATATGACACATGACTAACACAGATACACACTAAGATATGAGATATGACTAAACACATACACACTTAAAGATATGAGACATGATTAACATGGACACTCCAAGATATGAGATATGACTAACATGACACACACCAAGATATGAGCCATGGCCAGCACACACACACACACAAGCCAAGATATAAGCCTTGGCTAGCGCAGAAACACACCAAGAAATGAACCATGTCCAGCACAGAAAGAAAATATCCAGTACACATTAAGGTATCCATATGCTTGGGTTTGTTGTAGTCGGCAGACTCTTCTTAACGTGGGAATCATCGACATACGAGACGCCGGCCCCCATGAACTGTTAACAGATATCGTCTAAACAGTTGTACGGAGATTTGAGAGTGCAGTCTGACCCGTAGAACGTTCCCTTGCATGAACAGATCCCGGTTGACTGTTCACAGGTGTCGTTGAAACAGTGGTCAGGACATTTGAGAGTGCAGTCTGGCCCGTAGTACGCTTCCTTGCGCGTACAGTCTGCTCTTTCTGTGTCACATATGATGTCACAGCCATCAGAACACGTCTGTTCGCACTGTAGTCCAAAACTACCATCAGGACAAGTGTCATCATAGGTATAGCCAGGATGTTTGCAATGTTGGCATTTTCCGGATTTTCCTCACATAAAGAACTGACACTAAGACAAGACCCGGAGCAGTCCGGAGCATAGACTAAACACTGAGAAAATATGTGAGTTCTGTCTCCGTCAACTATCAAACTATAACTCTTAAACGTAACTGTTTCTGGTAACCTCACATGGCTACTACTCAACGGTACCGGCTCACAAGCCGTCCGCCTCGAGTAAGTGTCGTATCTAGACTGTCCTTCTAATTTGTGGTTTTCACTAATACTTTTTCCTTCCAGCCAATCATAAACCGGTTTACATTCTTGCTTCTCTCCTGATTGCTTCTTAACTTTCCAGGTGAAACTCAATGTTTCTATTTGCATTAACTCTTACCACTTTCCCCGTTACCTCTACCAAACACTCCCCTATTGTCATACAATCTGTAATCACTGCTACAGATATATATCATCAGCAAAATCATAGTTTTTCCTCTCCCATCCAGCTGTTGTTCATTATTGTGTACACGTTAAATAGAACTGGTGACAATGGTGAGCCTTGTGGCAGCCCAGGACAAATGGATGTTGGCTCGGATGACCAACTTCCACATCTGAGTATCACCTTCCTCTGAAACAGTGCTGCAGCGATCCATCTAATGAGGAAGGGGTGCTCAAATAGTTTGAGGTGCATATGCATGAGGTATTCAAATGTTGTACGCAACCTCCTGATCTATAGCAGGCGCACATGTCTCCTCTGGTTTGTGGAAGCCTTCGAACACGTCATAGGCGAAGACTGCCGCACTGAGCCATGTCTCTTTGTTATATTTATAACTTTCGAGTGTGGGTTGGAATGCGCGTTTCTTTTCAAGGTTACAGGTGAGGACACGGACAACTATTTTCTCCAGCAGCTTGCCCGAAGTTTTCTGTATCGTGATGATTCTGTAGGCACTGATTTCACTGGTGGTTGTTTGGCATCTGTAGCGGTAGTAAGTAACTGAGTAGTCATTCCTCCTTTATCTGGCCACTCTGAATGCTGGCATTCAACTTTTCGGCCAGATTTGCAAGTCGTCGTTGGCTAAATCAACTATGTCGTCGTCTCGAATATCACCTGGACCAGGAGCAGTGTTATGTGATCTTTTAAATGTTGTGCGAATGGTATCGGTTGTGATTATGAGATATTCTCTCAGGACTACATCTTCACACAATTTTGACAGCGGTCCCCGTATCCTCATTCTTACAGCCTCATTTCTTTGGTCCGTCTGCTCAATGTAGCGGGCAAGCAGGGTCTTCCCTTTGCTCTCATTAGAATTGTGCCATATCTGACCTGTGCTCTGGAAGTCTGGTATGCCTCTGTGTCGTGTTCAGTCATTCATGCTCCGATGAAGGCGCCAAAATGTGGCTAGCGATTTTTCTGAGCACATTTTCATCTTACAGAAATCATCCTACTTGGTATCTTTAGCATGCAAAGCGCATAGTTTAAAGTGCATATTTTTTTGCTGAACTATTTTTTCAGACGCTTTAAGAGCTCAGATTGTGTCCTTCCATTCTTTCTACCAAGTCTTGGCCGCTTGTCTCTGGTCCGCCAAGCTTCCTCGATCTCTACGTACCACCAGGATGGCTGTGTCCATCTTTCCTGCCTCCTGTGAGGGGCACAATGTTTCCTATGTTTTGCTAATGACGCCCTGGTCTGTTTTCTCATAGTGGTATGTGTTGAGCTTGCTTTTCGGACTTACATTTATGTCTTTCTCATTTATGATGACACATTGATAGTGATCACTTCCGTAGAATCCCAGTAAACTTCACTTGCAAACCGACACGAAGGCAGAAGACACCAGTGCAAGGTCTATGACACTATCAGAGTCTCCTATTCAAGTGGCCATTCTGGTTGCCCCTCCACCATTCAAGCACACTAAATCGACGGACACCAGTTCGTTCTCTAGGTCTTCTCCCTGCTTGTTGGTTATGACGTTACCCCACTGGTTTCCTCTAGCATTAAAGTTTCCGCAGAAAATGGCGTTCTCCTCCTCGAATGCGATGAGATTCTACCATTTTTGTGTGTCCACCTTCCCATTACAGGCGTGCACATAACGGTCCTATCAGAAAGAAGTGTTTCTTCCAAAATCGTTAAATCGGCATCGCACAGTAGCTTATCAAGAATGGGTCGTCGATGATTTATTGAAGATCAGTTCTCAGTGCGAGTCATGTAAACTGCGTGGGCGACAATTAAAAGACATAACCATAAAAGAGAGTGCCCACAGTTACTTTCAATTCACTCGAATAAATAGGAAAAAAACATATCAAAAGCTGTCCAAACACCGAAAAACGCTGCGCGCGAACTGAAAAACGTCCTGCGTGTCCGGCTGTTTTTTAAGTCTCACTCACCGAACTTTGCATTTCTTTGATGGTTTCACTATTAAACATTAGCTACTTTAGAGTATACCAACACAGTTTCCAACTATCTAGTGTGAACTCACAGGTACTGTGCACTAACATTCATGAATAACAACCGTATTGTGTAGGTACCCTCAACCAAAAGACATATAAGAAGTATACAAGGGTCCATTTGGCCCGTATTGTGGCGCTAAATTAACAAATCTATATATAGGGCGGCGCGCGGCGCGCCTTTCGCGCGAAATGTACACGAGAGACAAGGGGAGTTAATCGTGATCTTTCGTGTCGGTGACCCTGGAAGCGACCTGCTTATGTCTGGTGTGTGCGGACTTTGGCGTTCTTTATGTACTTGATCGTTAGTGATAGGTTAGTAGATTATACAACATCAATGAAAAACAATCAATATAAAACAAAAGACAAAAGATATATTTTATTCTTTTATTATCTCAATAGTGTATAACATACAGTGGATATAATATTGGTCGCTGGTCGGCGCTGGTCGGTGCGCGGTGACCTCAGGGCGGATCGCGTGTCGGCGGGTGACCCCTTCAGATTAGCTCGAGTGGTTCGGTCAGCGGCTATCGGATCGGGGATTATCTCGGTTCGGTGGGACGCTATCGCGCCAGGTAGACGTTAGAAAATATTTATAGCTATGTAGTTGGGTGTCTGCTTAGCGTTGTACCATAAATGGAGCATAAGGGTGAAACAGTTAGAGATTACTGGTTAGTCTAAGCTGGTAGTGTAAATATGTTTCTCGGTGTTAGTGGTTCGCTATCTCTCTTTCTCTCTCTGCTCTCGATCATTCTCTCTCCCTCTCCATCTCTCTCTCTCGCTATCTCTCTCTTTCACTAGACTTCTCTCTCACTCCTAGACGTCTCTCCTACCACACCAGCTTTCATCCTCTCTCTCTCTCTCGCTCTCCCTCTCGCTCTCTCTCTCTCTCTCTCTCTCTCTCCTAACATTCCACCCTCCATCGTACATTTAGCTTCCGTCCTAGACTTCCCTCCATTGTAACACTTACTCATTCTCTCCATTTAAACCCATTAGCTCTACTTAGCCCCACTATATCTCCCTCTCTCTCTCTCTCTCTCTCTCTCTCTCTCTCTCTCTCTCTACTATTCCAGCCTAGATTTCCCTCCATTGAAACACTTACTCATTCTCTCCATTTATCCCTATCATCGCGCCTTCCTTCTCTCTCTCTCTCTTTCTCCCCTATCCTCTCTTAGACTTCTAACCTATCAGTCCACCCTCCACCTCTCCCTTTAGCTCCCCCGCCCTCCCTCATATTTTTAGTGTCCCTCCTATTGTAACACTTGATTATTCTCACCATTTATACCTAGCATCTCGCCTTCTTTCTCATAGGCTTCTCTCTCTCGCTCTCTCTCTTCTAACCCCTACTATACTTCTCTCCTACCATTCCACCTTTCTTTCTCTCTCTCTCTCTCTCTCTCTCTCTTTACCTCGCCTAGCGTTCCGCCTTCATTCGTATTTTTACCTTACCGCCAGTGTAACACATTAATACCATTGAATATCAATTACAAAAAGACTTGAAATATCTACTTTTTAAAGAACCAATAAGATAAACATATGAAAAACGAAACCTAGGACATAAACCTAAAACATATGAAACCTAGGAGGCAAGGGCAGAAACCTAGGAGGCAAGGTCAGAAACCTAGGAGGCAAGGGCAGAAACCAAGGAGGCAATGGCAGAAACCTAAGAGGCAAGGGCAGAAACCAAGGAGGGAAGGTCAGAAACCTAGGAGACAAGGTCAGAAACCTAGGAGGCAAGGTCAGAAACCTAGGAGGCAAGGTCAGAAACCTAGGAGGCAAGGGCAGAAACCAAAAAGGCAAGGGCAGAAACCTAGGAGGCAAGGACAGAAACCTAAGAGGCAAGGGCAGAAACCTAAGAGGCAAAGACAGAAACCTAGGAGGCAAGGTCAGAAACCAAGGAGGGAAGGTCAGAAACCAAAGACTGATGGTCAGAAACTTACAAGGCAAGGGCAGAAACCTAGGAGGCAAGGTCAGAAACCTAGGAGGCAAGGGCAGAAACCAAAGAGGCAAGGTCAGAAACCTAGGAGGCAAGGACAGAAAACTAGGAAGCAAAGGCTGAAAACAAGGATGGAAGGTCAACAATCTAGGAAGCTGTGTTAGAAAACAAGGAGGGAAGGTCAGAAACCAAAGAGGGAAGGTCAGAAACCTAGGAGGCAAGGTCAGAAACCTACAAGGCAAGGTCAGAAACCTAGGAGGCAAGGGCAGAAACCAAAGAGGCAAGGGCAGAAACCTAGGAGGCAAGGGCAGAAACTTAGGAGGTAAGGGCAGAAACCTAGGAGGCAAGGGCAGAAACCTAGGAGGCAAGGTCAGAAACCTAGGAGGCAAGGGCAGAAACCTAGAAGGCACCTCGATGGACAGCTAGACAACGGAAGAAGCAGAGATTATCATTGTAAACTTTAGAATGGGAATCGGTTTGAAGGATATTAATACCTTGATTTGCTGCAATGTAGTGTGGGATATCTAGCAGACACCCTATAGGATAATCTTGAAGTTTATAAACATAAACACTCCTACTGACTAAGGCTTCCAAGGTGTATTTGGTTGTCTCCCTATTTTTGTCTGCATAACCTAATATATCACTTTCATTTAATCTATCGATAAACGTTTCAAAGTCATTTCTGTTGTTAACTAACAAGGGTTTGTCTAACCCTGTCGCGTTATTTGAGCTTGCGTGAAAGTAACGCAGCCCTTGTGTCTCGCTATGTCTTAAAACTAGATGATGACTATAATTTTAGGTTACACAAATAACACGTGGATACTAAAAAAACCAACGTTTCGAAAATAGGTTACTAAAGTAACATACTATAACATTAAAGATCTAAGATAACACTTACTTTTATGTGTTTGAAGGTACGAGACACATCCATCGTCAACAACTGTAAGCGTATGTCTGATTACAAGCTTCTCAGATATATACACTTGAAACCCTAGAGGTGTTACTAAAAATAGAACTGACCTCTGAGGCAATACCGGATGTGTTACTAAAAATAGTGGACATGGGGTTTTTGAGCCGTGCATACTACGCAGTGGCGCATGATACTTGCCAAAATGTTAAAATCCTAGCTCAAAACACCCTTGTCCACTACTAGGCTTATCTCAAGTGGGGCGCTTATCTCAAGTGGGCACGCTCGCGCTCCGTATTTTAAACATTCCGAATTATTGGACACCAGTGGTTCTAAAACGTGTGTGTTTGTCTACTACTAGTTTTTTTATGTTTTTTTTTGGAATTTGATATGTAGGGGTGTCAAATATTATGTTTGGGGTATGCCAAATTATAGTCATCATCTAGTTTTAAGACATAGAGAGACACAGGGGCTGCGTTACTTTCACGCAAGCTCAAATAACGCGACAGGGTTAGACAAACCCTTGTTAGTTAACAACAGAAATGACTTTGAAACGTTTATCGATAGATTAAATGAAAGTGATATATTAGGTTATACAGACAAAAATAGGGAGACAACCAAATACACCTTGGAAGCCTTAGTCAGTAGGAGTGTTTATGTTTATAAACTTCAAGATTATCCTATAGGGTGTCTGCTAGATATCCCACACTACATTGCAGAAAATCAAGGTATTAATATCCTTCAAACCGATTCCCATTCTAAAGTTTACAATGATAATCTCTGCTTCTTCCGTTGTCTAGCTGTCCATCGAGGTGCCTTCTAGGTTTCTGCCCTTGCCTCCTAGGTTTCTGACTTGCCTCCTAGGTTTCTGCCCTTGCCTCCTAGGTTTCTGCCCTTACCTCCTAAGTTTCTGCCCTTGCCTCCTAGGTTTCTGCCCTTGCCTCTTTGGTTTCTGCCCTTGCCTCCTAGGTTTCTGACCTTGCCTTGTAGGTTTCTGACCTTGCCTCCTAGGTTTCTGACCTTCCCTCTTGGTTTCTGACCTTCCCTCCTTGTTTTCTAACACAGCTTCCTAGATTGCTGACCTTCCATCCTTGTTTTCAGCCTTTGCTTCCTAGTTTTCTGTCCTTGCCTCCTAGGTTTCTGACCTTGCCTCTTTGGTTTCTGCCCTTGCCTCCTAGGTTTCTGACCTTGCCTCCTAGGTTTCTGACCTTGCCTCGTAGGTTTCTGACCTTCCCTCTTTGATTTCTGACCTTCCCTCCTTGGTTTCTGACCTTGCCTCCTAGGTTTCTGTCTTTGCCTCTTCGGTTTCTGCCCTTGCCTCCTAGGTTTCTGCCCTTGCCTTTTTGGTTTCTGCCCTTGCCTCCTAGGTTTCTGACCTTGCCTCCTAGGTTTCTGACCTTGCCTCCTAGGTTTCTGACCTTGCCTCCTAGGTTTCTGACCTTCCCTCCTTGGTTTCTGCCCTTGCCTCTTAGGTTTCTGCCATTGCCTCCTTGGTTTCTGCCCTTGCCTCCTAGGTTTCTGCCCTTGCCTCCTAGGTTTCTGCCCTTGCCTCCTAGGTTTCTGCCCTTGCCTCCTAGGTTTCTGCCCTTGCCTCCTAGGTTTCTGACCTTGCCTCCTAGGTTTCTGTCTTTGCCTCTTAGGTTTCTGCCCTTGCCTCTTAGGTTTCTGCCCTTGCCTCCTAGGTTTCTGCCCTTGCCTCCTAACTTTTATTTACCAGATTATATTTAAACTAGTCGGATGTGAGACTTCGTGTTATAAGCGTGCTTGATTCACGGACGTTTATTTTCATAGTACTGGTCAGTCTAGCGGTCTGTGTTGTAGTGGAATATTATACGGTGTAAGTTGAATTTTTTTTTCTGTTTTTCTCATAGCTCATAACGATGTGATAGGTTATCATTAAAGGAATTTCAGTTGTATTAATGGTGATGTGTATAAAGTACGTATGTTAAGCCTTGTCGAGTGTATTATTCCTTCGTTTTTCATATGTTTATCTTATTGGTTCTTTAAAAAGTAGATATTTCAAGTCTTTTTGTAATTGATATTCAATGTTATTAATGTGTTACACTGGCGGTAAGGTAAAAATACGAATGAAGGCGGAACGCTAGGCGAGGTAAAGAGAGAGAGAGAGAGGAAGAAAGGTGGAATGGTAGGAGAGAAGTATAGTAGGGGTTAGAAGAGAGAGAGCGAGAGAGAGAAGCCTATGAGAAAGAAGGCGAGATGCTAGGTATAAATGGTGAGAATAATCAAGTGTTACAATAGGAGGGACGCTAAAAATATGAGGGAGGGCGGGGGAGCTAAAGGGAGAGGTGGAGGGTGGACTGATAGGTTAGAAGTCTAAGAGAGGATAGGGGAGAAAGAGAGAGAGAGAGAGAGAAGGAAGGCGCGATGATAGGGATAAATGGAGAGAATGAGTAAGTGTTTCAATGGAGGGAAATCTAGGCTGGAATAGTAGAGAGAGAGAGAGAGAGGGGAGATTTAGGGGGCTAAGAAGAGCTAATGGGTTTAAATGGAGAGAATGAGTAAGTGTTACAATGGAGGGAAGTCTAGGACGGAAGCTAAATGTACGATGGAGGGTGGAATGTTAGAGAGAGAGAGAGAGAGAGAGAGAGAGAGCGAGAGATAGAGAGGATGAAAGCTGGTGTGGTAGGATAGACGTCTAGGAGTGAGAGAGAAGTCTAGTGAAAGAGAGAGATAGCGAGAGAGAGATGGAGAGGGAGAGAGAATGATCGAGAGCGAGAGAGAGAGAGAGAGAGAGAGAGAGATAGCGAACCACTAACACCGAGAAACATATTTACACTACCAGTTTCGACTAACCAGTAATCTCTAACTGTTTCACCCTTATGCTTCATTTATGGTACAACGCTAAGCAGACACCCAACTTCATAGCTATAAATATTTTCTAACGTTTACCTGGCGCGATAGCGTCCCACCGAACCGAGATAATCCCCGATCCGATAGCCGCTGACCGAACCACTCGAGCTAATCTGAAGGGGTCACCCGCCGACACGCGATCCGCCCTGAGGTCACCGCGCACCGACCAGCGCCGACCAGCGACCAATATTATATCCACTGTATGTTATACACTATTGAGATAATAAAAGAATAAAATATATCTTTTGTCTTTTGTTTTATATTGATTGTTTTTCATTGATGTTGTATAATCTACTAACCTATCACTAACGATCAAGTACATAAAGAACGCCAAAGTCCGCACACACCAGACATAAGCAGGTCACTTCCAGGGTCACCGACACGAAAGATCACGATTAACTCCCCTTGTCTCTCGTGTACATTTCGCGCGAAAGGCGCGCCGCGCGCCGCCCTATATATATCTTTGTTAATTTAGCGCCACAATACGGGCCAAATGGACCCTTGTATACTACTCATATATCAACAGAGAGTCGCTCAGGCAGAACTTTCACTACATTTAGGCGCCTTAGACATATACACTACAGACACACATTAATTTATACACACACAGACCACACACTATAGACACACACACAACATGAAAACCTATGCTCCACAGGGAGTAGGATAGAAGAATAATCCTCTCATGTGACAGCTCACTTACAAGACAACCAATTAAGTCAGCAACGAAGAATAAACATTTCATGTCTAGCAACCTGGAGTTATAGTTTAGACAGACAAATTATAAGATACTGCTTTATATCTTTACTATATTTTGGTGCTGTTACTCCACGATTTTTCATTTTTATGAAGGTTCTGTGGATACATAGCAAAGAGATAGATGCATCAAGGGGCATAGAGATGCGAAGCTAATGTAAAGCTGATGATAGTAATGACAATTTAAAACAAAGAAAAAGAGAAAAAAAATGGTACGGTGACAGCTTTACTTAGTTGAGAAACAAAACAAAAGTCGAACGACGTTTCAGCCAAGTAGGCCTTCAGCTGGAACAATAAACAATAACACAAACACGTAGGTCGATATACAAAGATTGAGGAGCAGCGGTATGGTACTAGAAAAGGGGTAGATCTATCAAGTTTACGTTCGACTTTTGTTATGTTTCTCACCTATAGGTAAAGCATAAAGCTGTTACCATACCACTTTTTTTCATTAAAAAAAAAATTGTTATTATTATCATCAGCTTTACAGCAGCTTCGCACCGTTATACATCTTGATGCCTTTACCCCTTTACTAGTACCATAGCGCTGCTCCTCAATGTTTGTATATCGTCCGACATGTTAGTGTTCTTTTTTTTTGTTCCAGCTGAGGGCCTACTTGGCTTAATTAGCGTATATAGATATATATAGCGTATGTAAATATATGTTACAACAGAATGCTGTTGAGTTAAATATAAGAGACTCATGTAAATATATGTTACAACAGAATGCTGTTAATTAGCGTAAATCTGTGGCGCAAAAAAAAAAAAATAGTCGAACGATGTTTCGGCCAAGTAGGCCTTCAGCTGGAACAATAAACAACACAAAAATATAAATAAGGATATATAAAAAAAAATCTAACTACATGGCGATACTATGCTAGATGCTCAAGAAAGGGAAAAAAGTCAATTTCTGGACCCTGCAGTCCAGAGCTTGGTCAGCCACTGACTGAACTAAAATTGGTCATCTATAAATCTCACTTACCAGGAAGTCAGGTGAGAAATAAAAGAGAAGGGTTCTAAAAATATGGGGAGGTGGGCACACAATACGTGTAAAATTGTGTATATCTAACTATTGGTGAGCACACCGAACAAATGTGCAAAAAAGCATGTGTACATAACCATACATGCGTACAAGCATAAGTCTGTATATATTGCCACAAAGCACACAATAGAAGACCCGAAGGTGTCCAAATGTGTCAATACATATGCAGACAAATATACATACAAGTATGGGTGCGGCTCCGTATAGGGGTAAGAAATGTGTGGTGGGTGTCCTATATGTATGAGAGCGATATATTCATGTCTAAACATAATAAAAGGAAGAAGAGTAAACGGAATTGTGAAATGGTATTAGAGATGAATATGGTATGAGGACTGTGTACCATCCACACGCACACACGTTATATATATATATACATCGTTACCCAGGTGATTGAGAAACACATGTAAATCTGTGTTGCTACTGAAGACCATATGAACAGAAATGTGTTCTTTTGTTCTTTGGTTATGGTTATAGAGAGAAGACCATATGGTTACAGAAAAGTGTTCATCACAGCGAAATGCCAATGACAATAAATTTGTCATGCAGATGAGTGCTCTCGAGTTGAATGCATGAAACTCATGTAATATATGTTACAGCTGAATGCTGTTGAGTTAAATATAAGAGACTCATGTAAATATATGCTATAACAGAATGCTGTTATGAAAAGACAGATTAGCGTAAACCTGTGGGACAAAAAAAAAACAAAAAAAAAACAACCGATATGTTTTTGGACCAAAGAAAAGCCAGTCTGTAAATAGAGTAGGCAAGGAGAAGAGAGACAGAATATTCATAGTTAAGTCGCAGAAGATTAAATAGCGATGAAGTCGTAATTAATACATGTTTCTACTTTCTATTGGATGTTGTAACTACTCATGTTGTTTTATTATCTACTAGTTTTGAGACATTTTTCTATATCTGTAATGTAAACATGTGTCGATTTTCAATGTTTTGACAATGTTGTGCTGATATGGCGGGCAAGTCCCACATATTTCAACAATTATGTATTCGTCTAGTTCTAATTTACTATTCTCTTTACCCTGATGTTTGCGATTTTCTACCAGCCTTAACTACAAGAGTCCTAAATTATTGAAGTAACTCATTTAACTAGACAATACCAGAAATTAAACACGAAGTACTGATATACCTGCATTAAGCCAGTAAATATGATCCAGTGTTAAGAATGCATCTGTGGTCACGTTAACGTTGCTGAGAAACGTCACTGATGCATGGAACTGAAAGAAAACATGTCTCTCATTAAACAATATCTCTGTCCTCGTCTCTCTCTCTCTCTCTCTCTCTCTCTCTCTCTCTCTCTCTCGCTTGCCCTCACCCTCATTATTTTCATCTCCCTACTTATCTTTTCACAGAGGTTTAGATGTAGAATGGCTCAGGCAAAAGCAGCTTTCCAAAAAATGAGGAAGATACTATGCAATCCATTTTTGTCAATAGAAACAAGAAAAAGAGTTCTTAAATGTTATGTAGAACCAGTTTTAACATATGGATGTGAATCACGGACAATAGGACAACAGACAAGAAAATCACTGGAGTCTGTAGAAATTTAGTTTTACAGAAGAATGTTGAGAATACCATGGACAGCTAAAAAGAGTAATGAAAACGTTCTGAAAGAGGCCAAAGCAAAAAGAGAGCTAATTTCCAATATTAGGAAGAAACAATCATCACTTTTTGGCCATGTAATGAGAAGAGAACAGCTGGAATATATTGTAACAACTGGGAAAATTGAGGGACGAAGAGATAGAGGGAAGCAAAGAGAAAAGATACCAGACAGCTTAAGAGAATGGCATGGCAGAAGGTCAACAACAAAAATAATAAATAACTGTCGTGATCAAAAGTTGTGGGGAGACATGATCACCTACGCCAGCAGGTCCGGTACTTGATGATGACTTTTGCTCTAACTCTTCTCTACTCTCTTTTCACTTATTTCTCCTTCAAATTTTTACCCCATTTCTGGTGTTCTTTCTATTTTTTCTCCTTCCTCATATCTATATTCGAATTGTTCCTTTTTCATTTTTCTCTTAAGTTTGCTTATAAGACGTCAGCGTTTTTATTCTGATTTGTGATCGATTTACTGATGCTTGTATAATGTCACAGGATCGACGAGATGCCTCAGCTTTTAAAAATAAAAAGATAAAGTTGCAGGATCGACGAGATGTTTCAACTCTTAAATAGAGAAAAATAAAGTTGCAGGATCGACGAGATGCCTCAGCTCTTAAATAGAGAAAAATAAAGTTTCAGGATCGACGAGATGCCTCAGCTCTTAAATAGAGGAAAATAAAGTTGCAGGATCGAGGAGATGCCTCAGCTCTTAAAAATAAAAAAGATAAAGTTGCAGGATCGACGAGATGCCTCAGCTCTTAAATAGAGAAAAATAAAGTTGCAGGATCGACGAGATGCCTCAGCTCCTAAATAGAGAAAAATAAAGTTGCAGGATCGAGGAGATGCCTCAGCTCTTAAATAGAGAAAAATAAAGTTGCAGGATCGACGAGATGCCTCAGCTCTTAAATAGAGAAAAATAAAGTTGCAGGATCGACGAGATGCCTCAGCTCTTAAATAGAGAAAAATAAAGTTGCAGGATCGACGAGATGCCTCAGCTCTTAAATAGAGAAAAATAAAGTTGCAGGATCGAGGAGATGCCTCAGCTCTTAAATAGAGAAAGATAAAGTTGCAGGATCGACGAGATGCCCCAGCTCTTAAATAGAGAAAAATAAAGTTGCAGGATCGACGAGATGCCTCAGCTCTTAAATAGAGAAAGATAAAGTTGCAGGATCGACGAGATGCCTCAGCTCTTAAATAGAGAAAGATAAAGTTGTAGGATCGACGAGATGCCTTAGCTCTTAAATAGAGAAAGATAAAGTTGCAGGCTGCATTGATTTTCTTGAAATTCAGACGTTATGCTGAAGTTTCATCTTGCCTATAACGATATGCTAATTCTATTCTATTTTACTCATGTAACCAGTTTCACTGCAGTCAGGAATTTCCCCCTCATCGGCTTCACCACTTATCGCAGCATTTCCCCAAATGCATTGGTAAATTCCAATGACAAGGTCGCTCCGTGAACGTTTTACACAACTGAAAAGGCGACGATCCTAAACATCTTTTGTCGCCTCTTCCGACATTGTGGTAGGTAACATTGTATATATTCTTTTCTCCCCTCGGGGGGCCCCAGTAGCCACACAAAGGTGGTAATATCATATGTCCTATAGAAACACAGCGCATGACTGCTGAGAATATTGCGATCCACCTTCGTTGGCCTGTCTTTCATACGATTTTTTTCTTCTGGCTTTCTGGGCTCAGTACACAACCATTTATAATGGTTAGGCCAGTGGGCAGAAAGGAATTACCCACATTTTAGGCCGATTTTAGCTTTGTGAGCAGGGGCGATTGTGGGAAGACTGACATCAGCAGCTCACACACAGCCATCTATAGTAGTATACTTTAGATCTAAGTAGCTATGGTCCTGAAGAAGTCATGATTGTATAGGTTTTTCAGAAATGTTCTTTTACTGCCCGCTGGACTATATAGGGAGAAGTGTCTCTGGTAGAAGTCCATAGTAAAAAGGAAAAAACAAGTAAAAATATTTCAGAGAAAAATATTTTTACATCATTATCCCCTTCCTGGAGTCGGGGGTGGTGGGGGAGGGAATAAAAAAAAGGGATGGGGGGGGGAGGCATTTTTGACCACAGAATAAAGGCTGCTTGTCCAATGCAGTAGAAACGAGGTGTTCAGTATTAAATTTTTATTTCAACCCTGATAGATAAAAACGTTTGACCCTGCCGTGATTCGAACTCAAGTTCACCTGGTTAGAAGTAGGACAAATTATCATTTAGACCAGTCCAGTAGCGCAAATATTTGGTCTATATAATTCAAAAAAGAAAAACATTGTTTCTATATCTTGACAATTAAGCTCGGTAATTTTATTGATTAATTAATTTGGTCCAAATGAAAAGTATATGTACATGCGGCTAATGTTACTGCAATTGCTCTTTTTTCTCATGATTGGCCACACCAGGGCAGCAGTGTCTTGAATCCTCAATGTAGCGTTTTCATTCTCTCAAGTATGCGGTTAATTTGTTTTTTGTCTGTCTGTCTGTCTGTCTGTCTGTCTGTCTGTCTGTCTATCTATCTATTGACCTTTTGAGCCGTAGCCGGCCCATAGGGCGTAGACCAAGATACTCCTTCTCTTATCTGAATTTTTGTTCTAGCAGTTTTCAATTATTTTAAAGATATTTTATCAAATCTCGCCATTTGTCTCTGTTCTGTGCAAGCAGCTCTATCTCATTAAGGGAGCCGATTCCTGCTGCTCTTGCCTCTCTGATCAATGTTCTTCTCAGTGTCTATCTGGGTCTTCCTCTTTTCCTCTTACCTGTTGTTTCCCACATGAGTGCTTGCTTTGTTTTTCGGTTATTATCTCTTCTCATCACATGTCCAACATATGACCATCGTCTTTTCTTTATTACTGAAGATATTAGTGGTTGATTGGCGATTTCTCTAATTTCCTCGTTTGTTTTGAATTCGTTCCACGCTATACCAAGTATTTTCCTTAGACATTTATTTTCGAATGCATTCAACTTTGTTTCTATATCTCTTGTTGTTTTCCAGCTTTCACACGCATACGTAAACGAATTTGTTTTTACACACTTTTTACTTCAACTTTCGAGGCTATCAGTGAGTTTTGTCAAAACGGCTAGATCATAACTGAATTTAAAACTTAGAACCTTCTTGTGCACGTTTTCTGTGATGTCTATTTCAGAGCAAAAGTGAGAGAAAATTGCTATTTTAAATTGTTATTATTGCTATAGTGCGTTCACAAATGTTTGCCGTTGTTAAAAGAATTATATATCAGCGTTAGTAAAAAAAAAAAATTGTTTAAAATGTATATTTATATCAAGGTCACAATGTTTTTCCTCCTATCATGTCATTATGAAAGATGTTTGCATCTTCGAGGTATAGAAATATATCTTAATCCTCTCTTGGTTACTGTTTATGAGTTTTACAGTTCATATTGTGGTTAGTATTCACCTGACCGTCGAAAATAACGCTTATAATATGTTTTTTTTAATAAAATCCTGAACGAATTTGCACATAATGAACGTAAATATCTAGACACGCTGAAATTTACGTCATAGTGTTCTTTTTTGGATTCTGTGTTTACAATAATCTAGGGCGTTTCAAAGCTCAATATTTGAAGGTTCATTGGAATGACGTTGAAACTCGGATTCGTTACTCTCAAGAAAATTACATTGAAATTATACACATATTTTACATTTGATGCTAAACACGAATGCAGTTTCATTGCATTTCGAACTCGGATTACTGTAATGACACTTGTCCCGATGGTAATTTTGGGCTACAGTGCGAACAGACGTGTTCTGATGGCTGTGACATCATATGTGACCCGGAAAGTGCAGACTGTACGTGCAAGGAAACGTACTACGGGTCAGACTGCACTCTCAAATGTCTGGACAACTGTTTCAACGACACCTGTGAACAGTTAATCGAAGCCTGCGTCTCGTATGTCGACGATTCCCACGTTAAGAAGAGTCTGCAGACTACAACAGTCCCAAGCATATGGATACCTCAATGTGTTTATGTGCTAGACTTGGTTCATTTCTTGGTGTTTTTTCATGAAGCCATAGCTCATATCTTAATGTGTTTCTGTGCTAGTCATGGCTCATATCTTGGTGTGTTTCTGTGCTAGCCATGGCTCAAATCTTAGCTGTGTGTGTGTGTGTGTGTGTGTGTGTGTGTGTGTGTGTGTGTGTGTGTGTGTGTGTGTGTGTGTGTGTGTGTGCTAGCCATGGCTCATATCAAGGTGTGTGTCATGTTAGTCATATCTCATATCTTGGTGTGTCCGTGTTAATCATGTCTCATATCTTTATGGGCGTCTGAGTTTAGTAATATCTCATATCTTAATGTGTATCTCTGTTGGTCATGTGTCATATCTTTGTGTGTGCATGTCTGGGTTAGGGATATCTCATATCTTTGTGTGCATGTTTATGTTCGTCATATCTCATATCTTTGTGTGTGCATGTCTGTGTTTGTCACTTCTCATATCCTTGTGTGTGCCTGGCTATGTTAGTCACATCTCATATCTTTGTGTGTGCATGCCTATGTTAGTCATATCTTATATCTTTGTGTGTATGTCTATGTTAGGTATATGTCATATCTGTGTATGTGCATGTCTATGTTAGTCATATCTCATATCTTTATGTGCATGTCTATGTTAGTCATGTGTCATATATCTTGATGTGTGTCGGTGTTAGTCATGTCTCGTATCGCTATGTACATGTATGTGTTATTCACATCTCATATCTTTGTGTGTGCATGTCTGTGTTAGTCACCTCTAGTGACTCGGGCAGATGGTGCTCGTAAACCTGGGAAGGCAGACGATCTAAGAGCAGAATCCCCCTACAGAAAAGACAATCTGCTGCCTTGCAGGAAGATTGGGGACAATCAAAGGCTAAGGAAAGCAAACCTGAATAAAATTCTGGCTGAAATCGGATGCTCTGGGCCACTGGCGCAGAACACAGTGCAAAGTTTTAACGGGTGTTCAATCAGAGTGGATCTGGCAGACTCTAAATGTGTTGTTCTGTCTGTTGGGGCGATCAACACACTTAACCTGACAGCTGACTTCATGTGGGAGTCTGGAATCCTACTCTGATTGAGTCCTGATCGCAGAGAGAGAGAGAGAGAGAGAGAGAGAGAGAGAGAGAGAACTCGGATTAAAAAAAAGTGCCCTTGATAATAGGACATTATCGAGATGGCTGATTGAAGATTGCAATGTTTCTGCAGATACCAAAAGAAAACTAGCACGACAAAATACAATGGATAACTTTGACAAAGAAGTGATTAAACGACGAGAGATTTATAAATTTTTGGACGGTAAAGAAGTATATGACGCTAAAGAAATTGAAAATTGCATTTAGACAAAACCACTTTATGGAAAACTGTAAGAACTGTTGTACTTAACATTTCACAAACATGCAGGCAGTAGAGATGACACTAATAGCTTTAAGAAGTACATATTTACAACAAAGTTATGGAAATGCGTCATGAAAATAAATGACTATCGATGAAATGGGACTTCGGGTTTCTAAGATGGCGGATCTAGTCTACGTTCTCTCGATCGCTGCAGAAAGTGCATTGGATGTCTGATTAATTTTGGTTCTCCATCGGACTCCTATGCGCTAAAGTCAGGATGGTGATCTACTTATTACATCTGCGCCGATAAAACAATGTCGTACGCCGGTAATATTTCATTTTCGACAAATCAAGTGTTGTGAATGCGACTTTCCATCGTCTAGGCTTGTTCTGCGCTTTACGTCACATTGGTGCTGTACATGACCGAAGTTATTTCCATGTTATTCATTAATGTGAAATTGTTGACGTAGGCACCGGTATCCAATCCTCACCAACGCTGTGGATACTGGTGCCTACGTCAAAAAATGGCGGTTTGTTTTCGCCGGTCAGTCGTCAAGGACGCGTAATTCATTTAATTTGTAAAACGCTCACAGTGTATCCGTGTGCTGCAGAGCTATTTACAGGAGTTGGCCAGTTTATAACGTGGAAACGGGTTCTGGTCCGTGCGACTGAGTAAGAGCACGTGAGTCTAGACCATCCACAGCATCGACGTTCAGTGACTGAATCATCTATGATACTATGACGACGGTAAGTATACAGATGCAGCCCAAACGACAACATCAAAGAAGGAAAACACGACAAGGTAAGAGAGGTGGTAAACTGTCGAAGTGTGAGAGGCTAGGCTTAAAGTATGTGCGCGTTACATATTAGAATTGTGGGTCCATACATCAACGACGGCCCACTCTTGATAAGCTACGATATAATGGTTTTACAAGAAACTCTTCTTGGTGACAGGGCAGTAAGTACTCCTGGATTTCATTGTTTCTACAATAGGCGACACCCTATGACGTCTTCGAAGGCTTCCACAGACGAGAGGAGACATGTGCTGCTGCTATAGATTTGGATGATGCATACAACAGGGTACCATTTGAATATCTCATGCATATGCTCCTCAAACTGGTGGTGCACACCTTCCTCATTAGATGGATCACCGCGGCACTATTTTGGGATATACAAGGGACACTCTCTGTGTAGCAATGAGGTATCTTCTTGACTTTCCAATCATCGGTGACAGAATCAAGATCTGGAGAGCACGAGCATACCTGAAGATTAGTACAGACAAAGAGCATCCATTGCACCACGTGCTCAACACAGGGAAAGGTGCCAGACTAAAAAGAGGCAAATCATGGGTGGGCCGAGCAGAAGATGTCATCAAACATGTCTGTGGACTTACCAATATCAGCGTTGGTGAGGATTGGATACCGTTGCCTACGTCTTTCAAGGGGACTTTCTCGTGTATTGTCACACTCGACAGGAAAAGTAGGGAACAGAACCCGGTCGTGGTTAATTCTGAGGTCAACGGTCTCATCTGCGATAACACCGATGAGAAAGATGCAGTCATCTGTACAAACGGATCTGTAAGACGACACCAAAGAAGTGCATGGGCATTTACAGCACTCTCGGCAGGCAGAATAGTCTACGATAACAGTGGTGCATACGTCATGACCACGAGTAGCATGACAATGGAGGCGATGGCAGTGACCAAGGCATTCAAATAGTTAGAGTCACAAGACTACACCCACGCATGTATACTGAGTGATTCGATGAGCATGATAAAAAAAAGTGGAGGCGGGCTCTGTACGCATGCAATGGGTAGAGTCGTTGCAGATTTCCAAAATACGTAAGGTCACCTTTGTCTTTGTCCCTGGACATGTGGGAGTACGTGGAAATGAAAGAGCGGGCAGGTTGGCTAGCTGCGCTGTGGTTGAGGACGGTCAACCAATGGATCGGGCGGACATCATCAATGCCCTCCGAGATGTGGGAAGAGCACAGGACTTCGACAAACACAGATCCACGTCACTTCTTCGGATGATGGAAATGGGAGTTAAGGTGGGCACAGCGAGAAATGAGAAACTTAGTGGCCGTGTAAGAAGACTCATCAACCAACATAGAACTGGAGTCGTCAGTCGCTGGACACTGAGGGCATTGCTGAGGAGGGGATCTGAGCACCTATGGACATGTTCGGAGTGCAATATTGATGACCCGCAAATAACTCAATAACTCAATAATGTGAAATGCTTCGTCAGCCGCAGTTTTATCTCTTTGGGGAATTTGCACCGTGTTCTGTTCGTCGTGGGTTACATTCACTAGATTAATCAAGAATCTAGAGGGCGCATCATTGCTATGCTTGCGACATTATTATGTGTGCTACGTCATCGTAATGACTCATCGCAAATCCCGAGACCGGCCGTACGCTTATCTTACGGTCTGTTGTTTGATGTGTGACGTGGATAATCTGACGACCAACTGTGTGTCTATATGTTCGAAATTGGAGTCAACAACGATGGCCTAACATCATCAAGCGCTATACATTTTTTAAAGAAATATGACTATCATAACTTTCGGGAGGACGTGAACTTCTGTTTTATGTTGGATAGGCGGCAGGAACCATTGAAGGCTATGAAGGAAAAGTGTTCCTTGTTGCAGTTTCCTCATATTCCAAGTCCAAGGGGGCTGGTTGGTCTCGAGGCAAGACGCCGGCCTCGGGACAGAGAGGTTGTGGGTTCAAATCTCGGCTACATCGGTTAGGATTTTTATTTATGATTTCTCTCTGCGACAACCACCCCTGGTCTCAGCAGCGAGGCCCGGCTTGAAACGTCAGTTACTCATCGACGGAAAAAAAAACATGAGTACCTCCGAAGTCGGAGTTATCTGTCTGTGCGGCGAGGTACCCCTATGCACACGGCTGCCAGGTAAAAATGGATTAACACGCAAAATTCAGTTCCTAGTCTCTAGGGACTTCGTCAGAGTTGAAAGCTGGCGAACGCAACAACAAAAAGAGCAACAATATCGATGAAATATAGATAAATGCACAGAATACTAATGCAGAAGAATGGTAAACTGCAGATGGAACTGTTTAGAGACTTGCACGAAGTAGCAAGGGCCAATGATTGATAATATCCTATGCCGGTAGCAGACAAAATGGATTATTTAAAAATGGTGAACTCATATTTTGTTTTTCAAAATCTCTATATATTCCTGATTATAATACTGAGATGAGTAGCTAATAAAAAAAAATTGGAATGAGAGAGCTATCTTTCCGTTATTGGATGGGCATTCACAGACTAGAAAGTAATGGACGATGCTGCCCACCATAATGTTGTTGTGTTGGAAGACAAGTCCCGGCATCATCATCTACTAAAGATCTGTGGCTAACTTAAGAGCATTTTCCATTTACACAAATGCACATGAAGTCTCTGAAAGATTAAAGTCAACTGTATGTGGTGATGTCAAGCGCAAAGGATAATTGTATAAACAATGTTTTCTACGGAAAAGGTTTTATGAAACCTGTGTACTGAAAAAATATTAAACATCTCTTATAAAATTTAATGGACTCATTAGCAACTGAGGAACAGTTGCATATATGCATCCGTTTGTGAAAGATAATAAATATTTTGCAATCTATCCATCTATTGACCTTTCGAGCCGTGGCCGGCCCATAGGCCAAAGAAGCTGATACTCTTTCTCTAAATTTTCTTTCTAGCAGTCTTAATCCTTGCAAAGTTCTTTGATCAAATCTCGCCATTTGTCTCTATTCTGTGAAAGCATCTCTATCTCATTGAGGGAGCCGATCCCTGCTGCCTTTGCCTCTCTGATAAATTTTCTTCTCAGTGTTTCTCTGGATCGACCTCTTTTTCTCCTACTTTTTGTTTCCCACATTGGGGCTTGCTTTGCTATTCGGTTATTATCTCTTCTCATCACGTGTCCAACATATTCATATCTTTTCTTGATTACTTATAATATTAGTGGTTGACTGGCGATTTCTCTAATTTCCTCGTTTGTTTTTAATTTGTTCCACGCAATACCAAGATTTTCCTTAGACATGTATTTTCAAATGCGTTCAACTTTTTTTTTCTATGAGTGCCTAATATACTGCAATACTGTAAAATAAAAGGTTTCATCAGCAATACTTTGAAGCCAACTATGTCAGTGTGTAATCAACCTAATTAAAAGTCTCTACACCAACGGCAGCTGCAGAGAAAGAACAGCAGCAGACTATACAGATCACTTTGAAGTTAGATAAGAAATAAGACAGTGGTGCGATCTATAGGGATCTCCCTTATTGTTTATAACTTACATGGACTATACATATGTAAGTTAGCCAACCCATCAGAGACAGAGGAGGTAAGCGAGCTTCTATTTGCAAACCATCAGGCACTAATATATGAAAAAATAGAAGATCTAGAATAATATATACATTGACTTAACAGCACAGGCACTCAATACAACATGAAAATCAACAGCAACAAAACAGAAGTCATGGAATATCGCAAAAGAGAAACAGAAAATAAACAGAGCGATGGACGACAGACAATTAAAATAAGTGGATGCATTTAAATATCTATGAAATATAATGACAAACTACAATTCACAAGCAGCAGAAATAGACTCAAAATGCAAGAAAATTTGTCAAATCTTCGAAAAGCTTCCTACTATTGTCCAACAAGAAAATAACTCTAGAGGCAAAATTAACACTCTACAGTACAATCTTTCTTCCAACGTTGTCTTACCAATGCCAGACCTGGACCCTAGAAGCAAAAACAATAAGAAAAATAACTACTACCGAAGATAAATGTATTAGACAAATGAGTCAACCTGAGAGATAAGATCAGAAAAGTAGAATTGATAAAAAATAAAAAATACATAAAGAGACAAAAGATAAATGGTATGGCCAAGTGGTAATTCAGAAAGATCAAAATACTACATAACGACCCTTCAATAAAGGTTGCGAGAACACGAGACCCAAGGGTCATCCACGAAAAAGTCGGATTGATTCAATATTAGAAACACTAGGGAACATAGCAGCAGGAGAGGCCAAGAGAAGAGCAAAAGATCGCAAATTATATCTCCTCTCGACACTGAAAGGCAATTCATCATAGAGTACCGTCTACGCAAAGAAGGTTGGCTACCATGGAACGCTATTCTGCTCTGTCTCTTGCTTTGATGGTGCAGGTTGTCATAGGCTGGTTTGCCCATCTTTTGATGTTGCTCGTCCATGTTAGTCTTGGTCTGCCTCTGCCTCATTTACCTTGTATTATCCCTCCAGGATTACTTTTAGTAGGCTGTTGTGTCTTTTAACATGGCCCAAAAATCGCATTTGTCTTGTTTGAATTGTGTTTAGTAGTTCTCTTTTCATTTGTAGTTGTTTTAGACTTCATCGTTTGTTTTTTTCCTTTCCATCCAATTCTACCTATGCTTCTATATATCAAAATTTCAAAGGTGAAAGGCAAATTAAGAAGGAAAGAAAAAAAGAAGAATTAAGAAACTGATAGTAATAACAAAGAAAATGACTGTTTTGATCATTCTGCGCAGCATAACCATTTCTAATTAAAAATATTAAGGTTGGGACAAAAATAGGACCCCATATAAAATAAGTTTCTAGGATAAGTAATTGTTGAGACATTTAAAAAATTGCAAAGTCAAACATTAACATACTGTAGCTTAACCTTTCACTTAATTTCTAACTGTTTGAGACTGACACAGTGGTTTTTTATCATTATTATGTTTTGATTTTATTATTAAAAATCTTGATTTTTAATTTAAGCCTTCTTTTTTAGACCTTGTTATGTTTGCTTCAGACTGCCAATGTATAATGAATATTTTGCTTGTTAAAGTGAATTTTTTGTGCCCAAGTAATACGATCGTCATAGTATATGGTTCATACAAGTATTAAAGCATCAGATTAATACTGGAATTGATTATCCTATTCATGTCAGGAGCCTATTACTAGTGTAGCTCAAAACATGTTTGGGTCCAACTTATCTTCATGTCTAAGGATTTAATATGATTATATACATTATAAGTTGTGAAAATATGTGTTGCTATTCCCCGTTTGGTGTATGTTTTACTTCTGACGTGTGGATGAACTGTGGTTACCGATATTTAAGTGGAATATGATTTATTCTTCTTTTTGTCGTGTGTTCGCGGTTCGATAGGCAAGCACATGATTCGACAAAAATGTCACCGGCAACCCGAGTATGTTCAACCCATATGTGAAAAGTCTGTGACGGTGGATGGGGCGGATGAATCAGAAATGATCAACGGCCCAGAAAGCGAAAAAGGCAAAGTGTGTGGTACACATAAGGCATATTCAGAACACGAAAAACGAACATGGCAGACCACCGTGAAAGAGATTGGAGCCTAATCACATACTAGTCCAGAGGAAGCCATGGAGAGGAATTAGAAATTATGTCGGAGGAAAGATATTAAAATAAGTACTTGGAATGTCAGGACTCTATATCAAGAAGGGAAATTGGAAAATTTGATTCAAGAAGCAGAAGTAATAAATATAGATATTTTAGGCATATCAGAGACAAGATGGAAAGAATGTGGGTACATAGAGGACGAAAAATATACATTTATATACTATGAAGGGGAGCCGCGATAGCTCAGTGGTTAGTGAACTGGACTACCACGGACTAGGGGTAGGGTTCGATCCCAACCGACAGCTTCCGGGTTCACCCAGCCTTAAATGGGTACCGGATTTTTTTCTGGGAAAGTAAAGCAGCACGGGCGTAATACTGACCACATTACCCTAAAGATCATGTGCTGAAGGTCTGTAAAATATAGGGTCACTAACACCATATTTCCCTATACGCCACTTGGCGTGACTGGGGTACTTTACTTTACTTACTATACTATGAAGACCTAAATAAAGTTATGAAGCAAGTGAAATCTTCAGACATCTTAATTGTAATGGGTGACATGAACGCTAAAGTAGGAAAAGGTAGATATAAGACCATTATAGGAAATCATGGTCTAGGAAAAAGAAATGACAGAGGAGAAAGATTAATGCAATTCTGTGAAGAAAACAGGCTGATAATATGTAACACCTACTTTGAGCAAGAGAAAAGAAAACTATACACATGGAAAAACCCTGGAGATAAGAAGAGGATTCAAATAGATTACATAATGATAAAAGAAAGGTTCCGTAACAGCGTACAGAAAGACAAAACCTACCCAGGAGCAGATATTAATTCAGATCACAATCCTGTAATGATTAAAATGAAAATCAAACTAAAGAGAAAGAAGCAAAAGTCTAATTCATCAACAATACCACTAGATATAACAGCTTTAAATAAAAAATATATTAAAGATACCTATACAATACAAGTAAAGAACACATACCAGAAGCTGTTAGAAGAAGGAATTGAACAATAAAAAAAAGATAAAATCCTGATGAAAAAGTAACAACCAAATGGCAATGCATAAAGAAAAGCATACACCTGCGACACCTTACCCAAAAGAGAAAAGAACAAAAAACAAAAATGGATGACTAACACCTCTTAGAAAAAATGGAAGAAAGGAGACAATTGAAGAACACTGCCCAATACAATAAAATAGATAATGAGCTACGCAAAATGTGCAAAAAGGCAAAAGAAGACCAGCTCAGTCAAGAATGAATAGAAATAGAAACTATGGAAAGCAAACAAGACTTAAGAGGAATGTACACAGAAATAAAGAGAATGATTAATAACAATAAAAAAGCCACAGAAGATGGATACATTGCAGACAAAAAGGGAAAAATGCTAACACACAATAAAGATATTATAGATAGATGGCAGGAATATATAAGTAGTAATATAGGGTATTTACATGCAACAAACTAAGTTCAAACGCAGATTATTCCTTATATAAATAGTCTACACGCAGATTTTCCTTATATAAAAGTATACACGCATCAAAACGGACAACTCGTGTCGGGATGTTGACTGCTAGTCCCGATGACCCCGGAAGTGACCTGTTTATGTCTGGTGTGTGCTGACTTTGGAGTTCTTGCTGTACTTGCTCGATAGTGATAGGTTAGTAGATTATACAACATCAATGAAAAACGATCAATATAAAACAGAAATCAAAAGGTATATTTTATTATGTTATTATCTCAATACGTGTATAACATACAGTAGATATTATATAACATCACAAAAATATTTAGTACACTGAGTAAATATATAGTACAAGGATAACATTTATTTATAGCTATGTAGTTGGTTGTCTGCTTAGATTTGTGTCATAAATGAAGCATAAGAGGTGAAACTGTTAGAGATTCCCGGTTAGTCTAAGCTGATAGTGTAAAGAGTTAAATATCTAGAGGCGTAGTCGAGACGTTATCATCAGCTACCTTTCTTTTTATATAGAAATAGGAAAGAGCATTTCTTGTTTGACTGTAGGAAAATATGGAAGTATGTTGTCTAGAGTGGCATGAGGGTTGTATGGAGGTCGTCTTGTGTGTCGTGATGGATGTATGGAGGTCGCCTAGAGTGGTATGATGGTTGTATGGAGGTCGTCTAGTGTGTCGTCATGTATGTATTTGTCGTGACGGGTGTATGGAGGTCGTCTAGTGTGTCATGATGGGTGTATGGAGGTCGTCTAGTATGTCGTGATGGGTGTATGGAGGTCGTCTCGTGTGTCATCATGGGTGTATGGAGGTCGTCTAGTGTGTCATGATAGGTGTATGGAGGTCGCCTAGTGTGTCATGATGATTGTATGTATGTTGTCTAGTTTATCATGAGGGCTATATGGTGGTTGTCTAGAGTGGCATGAGAGCTGTATGGAGGTCGTCTTGTGTGTCGTGATGGTTGTATGGAGGTCGCCTGGTGTGGTATGATGGTTGTAAGGAGGTCGTCTAGTGTGTCGTCATGTATGTATTTGTCGTGACGGGTGTATGGAGGTCGTCTAATGTGTCATGATGGGTGTATGGAGGTCGTCTAGTGTGTCGTGATGGGTGTATGGAGGTTGTCTAGTGTGTCTTGATGGGTGTATGGAGGTCATCTAGTGTGTCGTGATGGGTGTATGGAGGTCGTCTAGTGTGTCATGAGTGGTGTATGGAGGTCGTCTAGTGTGGTATGAGGGGTGCATGGAGGTCGTCTAGTGTGATATGAGGGCTGTATACAGGTCACCTAGTGTGGCATGAGAGCTGTATGGCGGTTGTCTAGTATATCATACTTTAATCAACCAATAAGAAAAACGAAGGAACATTACATTCAACACTACTTATCTTAACTGTATCATACCTACTTTAAACATATCAATAAAATTGAATAACCTGTTATCTTTAACCCTTTACATACTTTAAGAGAAAATACTCAAACTTACAGCGTAAAATATACTCTCCGCTAGACTGAAGTATAATATACCTTCCTTGAATCAATCAAACTTATAACGCCGTCTAGTTTAAATATATCCTGGTAACATATTTTATCCAATCAGCGAGTGACTATGCCATCATCGACCGATATCTGGATTAACCAATCAGAGAAGAGTATTAACATTGGAGGCGGAGAAAAGAAATGACTGACAGCTGGATTAACCAATCAGAGAAGCGCGTTAGCCCAAGCGTAGGTAGTGGCTGGCGGGTCAGTGGTGGGGGAAAAATGCTGGGTGGTGGGTTAGTTCAACTCATTTTGACCCCTGAGCCAACTCCAGAAGAGTTCTATGACTTCATTTTGACCGCTGAAGACTTTAATACCAATGTTTCCTTATTCAACGAACGACATATATCATTAAATGTGATTACTACATCGCTTAGACTTTGGAGTTCCATATATTTATCACTTGATCGAATGACAGACAACAGTAAAAGTGAACATTACAGGTAAGAAAACTTAGTTCCAAACCCCAAAATTTCGGCTCATACTCACAAAGTTGAACACGACCTCTACAAATTTAGTCCCAAAAACGTAATTGTTAGACACGAAAGTCGTAAATGTTATATGCAAAGTCCAAAAAGTTACTCCAAAAGACAACTAATGTAACACTTAACCCCAACATTTCGTCTCATAACCAAAAAGTTGAACTCAAAACCCTAAAAATTTTGTCCCAAAGTGATACTAGTTCGACACAAAAGTCGCAAATGTTATATTCAAATCCATAAGTTTGTCAAAAAGACAACCCAAACTCAAAATACTTAGACGCAAAGCTCAAACATTTATATGCAAAGTCCAAAAAGTTACTCCAAAAGACAACTAATGTAACATTTAACCCCAAAATTTCGTCTCATAACAAAAAAGTTGAACTCAAAACCCTATAAAATTTAGGCCCAAACTCAAAATAGTTAGACACGAAACACAAAAAATGTAGATCCAAAGTTAAAAAAAGTTAGACCAAAAGACAAATAATGTAACACCAACTCACAAACATTTCGTCGCGTAACCAAAAAGTTGAACTCAAAACCCTAAAAATCTAGTCCCAAAGTGATACTACTTCGACACAAAAGTTGAAAAAGTTATATTCAAAGTCCAAAAGTTTGTTAAAAAGACAACCCAAACTCAAAATAGACGCAAAGCTCAAACATTTATATGCAAAGTCCAAAAAGTTACTCCAAAAGACAACTAATGTAACACTTAACCCCAATTTTTCGTCTCATAACCAAAAAGTTGAACTCAAAACCCTAAAAATGTAGTCCCAAAGTGATACTAGTTCGACACAAAAGTCGTAAATGTTATATTCAAATCCAAAAGTTTGTCAAAAAGACAACCCAAACCCAAAATAGTTAGACGCAAAGCTCAAAAATTTATATGCAAAGTCCAAAAAGTTACGCCAAAAGACAACTAATGTAACACTTAACCCCTAAATTTCGTCTCATTAACCAAAAAGTTGAACGCAAAACCCTAAAAATTTAGTCCCAAAGTGATACTAGTTCGACACAAAAGTCGTAAATGTTATATTCAAATCCAAAAGTTTGTTAAAAAGACAACCCAAACTCAAAATAGTTAGACGCAAAGCTCAAAAATTTATATGCAAAGTCCAAAAAGTTACTCCAAAAGACAACTAATGTAACACTTAACCCATAAAATTTCGTCTCATAACCAAAAAGTTGAACTCAAAACCCTAAAAATTAAGCCCCAAAGACCAAATAGTTATATACAAAGTCCAAAAGTTTGTCAAAAAGACAACCCAAACTCAAAATAGTTATACACGAAAGACCAAAAAGCGATATTCAAAGTCCAAAATGTTACTCCAAAAGACAATTAATGTAACACCAAGCTCTAAAATTTCGACTTATACTCACAAATTTGGACACAAAACCTTACAAAATCTAGACCCAAAGTCCAAAAAACAAAATAATTTAACCCCAAAACACAAAAATCTCATCTCATAAGAAAAAAAAGTTGAAAAGGCAGGCTGTCTAGTATCTCTTGAGTTTGACTTGATAAGTTACTAAAATTATATTTTGACCAATGATACAATACCAAAGTGTCCACTTTTCAAGGAAAGACTTTAATACAGCTGAGGAAATCCTAATAAATAATTCTAATTTAGTAAAAATTTTTGCACATGATGATAGTTACGACTGTGTCTAAATGATTAATGAAAATATTGCTAAAAACCTAGAAAACCCCATACACACTAAAAACACCACATTGAAAGACTAAAGTTAACGTTCACGCCCCATCACAACTCTGATAAGAAAAGTACGACAAAACATGAAAGTTGACCCCCCCTGTCACAACTCTGCTAAGAAAAGTACTGCAAAGCATGAAAGTTATGTCCCCTGCTATAATTCTACTAAACAAAAGTATTACCAAATACGTAGGTTATACCCCTGATATAACCTCACCAAAAGAAAAAAATTTGCTTTAAAACACATTTAGGATTGTTACGCCCCTTGACCCTTTATGAGGGGTACGCCCATGAAACTGTTAGAAATAGTAAAGTTACACTCTAGGGTTACTCCAAACTTTACATTAGACATCCCCATAGCAAAAATTTACTTAAAAGTCACTTTTATGGTTGTTACCCCCTTGTCCATTTTTGAGGTCTACGCCCATGAAATAGATAAAAATCGTAAATTTACACGCTAGGTTTACTCTAAACTTTACATTAGACATCCATATAACAAAATTTCACTTAAAAAACACTTTTATGATTGTTACTCCAATTGAAATTTACACTCAAGGCATACCCCAGATGTTATATTAGGCATCCCCGTATCAAGAATTCACATAAAAAAACAACTTTTATGATTTTACCCCCTGACCTATTTTTGAGGGCTACGCCCATGAAATCCAGAAAAAAATTAAATTTAACCTATTGGCATACCTCAAACATAATATTTGACACGCCCATGTTCAAATTTGCCTGAAAAAGCAACAAAAAATTAGTAGTGTATATCCAGTGAAATTATGACTCTCATATAAGAAAAAACAAATCTTCGGGTAGTTATATAAGGAATAATCCACGGCTGGCCTATGTTTTACGCATCGAATCACTGAATCTTCTTCTTCTTCTTCTTTTCTCTTTCACTGATACCTAAAAGGTGTCGTGATTTATATCATTTGTCGTTCTTGTGCTGCTCGAATTGTCTGAATTAGTGACTTTCCTTTGTTGTTACATGTCTCTGTCACTGCATCTATCCATCTTCTTCTGGGTCTTCCTCTTGGTCTTTTCCCATGCATTCTCGAGAAAAACGCCCTTGATGGTGATTGGTGAGGATTCATTCTGACCAGGTGGCCGAACCATTTAAGTTGTTGTTGTTCTATATATTCTTGGCAGGGTTTTGTTCCTACCATTTTTCTTATGGTTTCATTTGGTATTCTATCTCTTCTTGTGTTGTTTGTTACTTTTCTCAAGCATCGCATCTCACATGTATTGATCTTTCTTAAAAAATCTAATAGAACCACAATTAAGTAATAATCAATTCGGATTCAGAAAAGGCAAAAGCTGCACTGATGCTATATTTACATTGAGACAACTATGTGAAAAAACAATAGAATATGACAGAAACCTAAATATAGTGTTTATAGATCAGGAAAAAGCGTTTGACCGTGTGGACAGGAACAAACTTTGGCAAACTTTAGAAACATACGGGGTAGCAGGACAACTACTAGAAAATATAATAGCACTATATAAAAACAGTCAAAGTGCCATTAGAACATCGGAAGGTCTGTCAGAATGGTTTCAGGTTACAACAGGAGTAAGACAAGGATGTGTCCTCTCACCACTCCTCTTCATCATATATATGGACAAAATAAATCAGGAAACAACCAACAACAAGGACAAATCAAATAATAACATAGAGGTAGAAAACTCCAACATCAATGAGCTACTCTTCGCAGATGACCAATGCCTAATATATGAGGATGAAAACCTGCTACAACAGCATTTAACATCTCTAGATAAAAGCTGCACAAACTACAGTATGAAAAAATCACTGAATACACACTACTAATTTTTGATTGATTTTTCAGGCAAATTTGATACATGGGCGTGTCAAATATTATGTTTGAGGTATGCCAATAGGTTAAATTAATTTTTTTTTCTGGATTTCATGGGCGTAGCCCTCAAAAATGGGTCAGGGGGTAAAATCATAAAAGTTGTTTTTTATGTGAATTCTTGATACGGGGATGCATAATATAACATCTGGGGTATGCCTTGAGCGTAAATTTCAATTTTTTATCGATTTCATGGGCGTAACCACCAAAAAAGGGTAAGGGGTAAAAAATATTTAAGTGGTTTTTAAGTAAATTTTTGTTATGGAGATGTCTAAAATAAAGTTTAGAGTAAACCTAGCGGGTAAATTTACTATTTTTATCTATTTCATGGGCGTAGCCATCAAAAGATGGTTGGGGGTAAAAAAAAAAAGTTGTTTTTTTATGTACATTCTTGATACGGGGATGCCTAATATAACATCTGGGGTATGCCAATAGGTTGAATTTCAATTTTTAAAAATTGATTTCATGGGCATATAAGCCAAAAATAGGCAAGGGGGGTAACAATCATAAAGTGTTTTTTTATGTAAATATTTGCTACGGGGATGTCTAATATAAAGTTTGGAATATGTCTAGAGGTTAAATTTAATATTTTTAACAGTTTCGTGGGCGTAGCCACCAAAAATGGTCAAGGGAGTAAAAATCATAAAAGTCTTTTTTAAGTGAAATTTTGTTATGTGGATGTCTAATGTAATGTTTAGAGTAAACCTAGCGTGTAAATTTACGATTTTTATCTATTTCATGGGCGTAGACCTCAAAAATGGACAAGGGGGTAACAACCATAAAAGTGACTTTTAAGTAAATTTTTGCTATGGGGATGTCTAATGTAAAGTTTAGAGTAACCCTAGAGTGTAACTTTACTATTTCTAACAGTTTCATGGGCGTACCCCTCATAAAGGGTCAAGGGGCGTAACAATCCTAAATGTGTTTTTAAGCAAATTTTTGTCTTTTGGTGAGGTTATATCAGGGGTGTAACCTACGTATTTGGTAATACTTTTGTTTAGTAGAATTATAGCAGGGGACATAACTTTCATGCTTTGCAGTACTTTTCTTAGCAGAGTTGTGACAGGGGGGTTTAACTTTCATGTTTTGTCATACTTTTCTTATCAGAGTTGTGATGGGGCGTGAACGTTAACTTTAGTCTTTCAATGTGGTGTTTTTAGTGTGTATGGGGTTTTCTAGGTTTTTAGCAATATTTTCATTAATAATTTAGACACAGTCGTAACTATCATCATGTGCAAAAATTTTTACTAAATTAGAATTATTTATTAGGATTTTCTCAGCTGTATTAAAGTCTTTCCTTGAAAAGTGGACACTTTGGTATTGTATCATTGGTCAAAATATAATTTTAGTAACTTATCAAGTCAAACTCAAGAGATACTAGACAGCCTGCCTTTCAACTTTTTTGCTTATGAGATGAGATTTTTGTGTTTTGGGGTTAAATTATTTTGTTTTTTGGACTTTGGGTCTAGATTTTGTAAGGTTTTGTGTCCAAATTTGTGAGTATAAGTCGAAATTTTAGAGCTTGGTGTTACATTAATTGTCTTTTGGAGTAACATTTTGGACTTTGAATATCCCTTTTTGGTCTTTCGTGTATAACTATTTTGAGTTTGGGTTGTCTTTTTGACAAACTTTTGGACTTTGTATATAACTATTTGGTCTTTTGTGTCTAACTATTTTTACTTTGGGCCTAAATTTTTAGGGTTTTGAGTTCAACTTTTTGGTTATGAGACGAAATTTTATGGGTTAAGTGTTACATTAGTTGTCTTTTGGAGTAACTTTTTGGACTTTGCATATAAATTTTTGAGCTCTGCATCTAACTATTTTGAGTTTGGGTTGTTTTTTTAACAAACTTTTGGATTTGAATATAACATTTACGACTTTTTTGTCGAACTAGTTGCACTTTGGGACTAAATTTTTAGGGTTTTGAGTTCAACAATTTTGGTTAATGAGACGAAATTTAGGGGTTAAGTGTTACATTAGTTGTCTTTTGGCGTAACTTTTTGGACTTTGCATATAAATTTTTGAGCTTTGCGTCTAACTATTTTGAGTTTGGGTTGTCTTTTTGACAAACTTTTGAATTTGAATATAACATTTATGACTTTTGTGTCGAACTAGTATCACTTTGGGACTACATTTTTAGGGTTTTGAGTTCAACTTTTTGGTTATGAGACGAAATTTTGGGGTTAAGTGTTACATTAGTTGTCTTTTGGAGTAACTTTTTGGACTTTGCATATAAATGTTTGAGCTTTGCGTCTAACTATTTTGAGTTTGGGGTGTCTTTTTAGCAAACTTTTGGACTTTGAATATAACTTTTTCAACTTTTGTGTCGAAGTAGTATCACTTTGGGACTAAATTTTTAGGGTTTTGAGTTCAACTTTTTGGTTACGCGACGAAATGTTTGTGAATTGGTGTTACATTATTTGTCTTTGGTCTAACTTTTTTTAACTTTGAATCTACATTTTTTGTGTTTCGTGTCTAACTATTTTGAGTTTGGGCCTAAATTTTATAGGGTTTTGAGTTCAACTTTTTTGTTATGAGACGAAATTTTGGGGTTAAATGTTACATTAGTTGTCTTTTGGAGTAACTTTTTGGACTTTGCATATAAATGTTTGATCTTTGCGTCTAAGTATTTTGAGTTTGGGTTGTCTTTTTGACAAACTTATGGATTTGAATATAACATTTGCGACTTTTGTGTCGAACTAGTATCACTTTGGGACAAAATTTTTAGGGTTTTGAGTTCAACTTTTTGGTTATGAGACGAAATGTTGGGGTTAAGTGTTACATTGGTTGTCTTTTGGAGTAACTTTTTGGACTTTGCATATAACATTTACGACTTTCGTGTCTAACAATTACGACTTTGGGACTAAATTTGTAGAGTTCGTGTTCAAATTTGTGAGTATGAGCGGAAATTTTGGGGTTTGTAACTAAGTTTTCTTACCTGTAATGCTCACTTTTACTGTTGTCTGTCATTTGATCAAGTGATAAATATATGGAACTCCAAAGTCTAAGCGATGTAGTAATCACATTTAATGATGTATGTCGTTCTTTGAATAAGGAAACATTGATATTAAAGTCTTCAGCGGTCAAAATGAAGTCATAGAACTCTTCTGGAGTTGGCTCAGGGGTCAAAATGAGTTCAACTAACCCACCACCCAGCATTTTTCCCCCACCGCTGACCCGCCAGCCACTACCTATGCTTGGGCTAACGCGCTTCTCTGATTGGTTAATCCAGCTGTCAGTCATTTCTCTGCTCCGCCTCCAATGTTAATACACTTCTCTGATTGGTTAATCCAGATATCGGTCGATGATGGCATAGTTACTCACTGATTGGATAAAATCTGTTACCAGGATATATTTTAACTAGACGGCGTTATAAGTTTGGTTGATTCAAGGAAGGCCATATTATACTTCAGTCTAGCGGAGAGTATATTTTACACAGTAAATTGGATTGTTTTCTCTTAAAGCATGTTAAGGTTTATCGATAATAGGTTATATTCAGTGTAGATGATTGAGACTATATTTTACGCTGTAAGTTTGAGTATTTTCTCTTAAAGTATGTAAAGGGTTAAAGATAACAGGTTATTCAATTTTATTGATATGTTTAAAGTAGGTATGATACAGTTAAGATAAGTAGTGTTGAATGTAATGTTCCTTCGTTTTTCTTATTGGTTGATTAAAGTATGATATACTAGACAACCGCCATACAGCTCTCATGCCACACTAGGTGACCTGTATACAGCCCTCATATCACACTAGACGACCTCCATGCACCCCTCATACCACACTAGACGACCTCCATACACCCCTCATGACACACTAGATGACCTCCATACACCCATCAAGACACACTAGACAACCTCCATACACCCATCACGACACACTAGACGACCTCCATACACCCATCATGACACATTAGACGACCTCCATACACCCGTCACGACAAATACATACATGACGACACACTAGACGACCTCCTTACAACCATCATACCACACCAGGCGACCTCCATACAACCATCACGACACACAAGACGACCTCCATACAGCTCTCATGCCACTCTAGACAACCACCATATAGCCCTCATGGTACACTAGACAACATACATACACCTATCATGACACACTAGACGACCTCCATACACCCATGATGACACACGAGACGACCTCCATACACCCATCACGACATACTAGACGACCTCCATACACCCGTCACGACAAATACATACATGACGACACACTAGACGACCTCCATACAACCATCATACCACACTAGGCGACCCCCATACATCCATCACGACACACAAGACGACCTCCATACAGCCGTCATGCCACTCTAGACAACATACTTCCATATTTTCCTACAGTCAAACAAGAAATGCTCTTTCCTATTTCTATATAAAAAGAAAGGTAGCTGATGATAACGTCTCGACTACGCCTCTAGATATTTAACTCTTTACACTATCAGCTTAGACTAACCGGGAATCTCTAACAGTTTCACCTCTTATGCTTCATTTATGACACAAATCTAAGCAGACAACCAACTACATAGCTATAAATAAATGTTATCCTTGTACTATATATTTACTCAGTGTACTAAATATTTTTGTGATGTTATATAATATCTACTGTATGTTATACACGTATTGAGATAATAACATAATAAAATATACCTTTTGATTTCTGTTTTATATTGATCGTTTTTCATTGATGTTGTATAATCTACTAACCTATCACTATCGAGCAAGTACAGCAAGAACTCCAAAGTCAGCACACACCAGACATAAACAGGTCACTTCCGGGGTCATCGGGACTAGCTGTCAACATCCCGACACGAGTTGTCCGTTTTGATGCGTGTATACTTTTATATAAGGAAAATCTGCGTGTAGACTATTTATATAAGGAATAATCTGCGTTTGAACTCAGTTTGTTGCTTGTAAATACCCCATATCACTACTTATATAACAGAGCTATTTCATGATCAAAGGGACAAGAAACCAGTTATAAAATGTACATCTATAAAATGTACACATAAAATGTGCAGGCTATAAAATCTTAAAATTTGATGTGGAAAAAAGCTAAAAACAACGAAAAAGGGAAAAGCAGCAGGACCTGACAACATACGGATTGAGAAGATACAGTCACTAGAATATTTTGGCATTGAAGTGATTACAGACATGCAACGACATATACCAAGCAGAATACATACCAAATGAACTAAAAACATCAACTTTCATTGCATTGCCTAAAAAGAATGGTGCAGTTGAATGCAGTGACTTTAGAACAATAAGCCTAATGAGCTATGTTACAAAAATTTTGCTAAAAGTTATACAAAGAAGGATTCAGAATAAAATCAATACTAAATTAGATGAACAGCAATTTGGATTTAGAAAAAAATAGCGGGACAAAAGAAGCCATATTCTGCATGAGAACATTAATCGAAAAGTACAAAGAAGTAAACAAACCAATATATGCCTGCTTCATAGACTACACCAACGCTTTTGAAAGAGTACGCCACAAACAACTTATAGAATGCCTAAAAGATATACATCTAGATGACATGGACATACGACTAATATGTAATCTATACTGGGAGCAAACAGCAATAATAAAATATAACAAAGAGAGCTCTACACCGATTGATATAAAAAGAGGAGTAAGACAAGGATGCATCCTATCACCAAGCTTGTTCAATCTGTACACTGAGCAAATCTTTAAAAACATCATAGAGATGACAGGCCTACAAATTAATGGAAAGATAAAGATAATCAATAACCTAAGATATGCTGATGATACTGTTCTACTAGCAGAAAATCCTAAAGATCTACAACAATTACTTAATGAAATAAACATGACAAGCAAAAAATATGGACTAGATATGAATATCAAAAAGACTAAAACTATGATCATAAACTAAGAAAATACTCAAAACCCACAAGTGGATATAAAAATTTAAGGAATAGACCTGGAGACAGTTCAGAACTACAACTACCTTGGACATACTATATATAACCAGTGATGGAAAATGTACAACTCAAATAAACAAAAGAATAGGATGGCAAAAAGTAATTTTAATGGCATGAAGAACATACTAACATCAAAACAAATAACACAGGGCTAAAAATATGAATAGCAAAATGTTACATCTTCTCAATATTCCTATATGTTGCAGAAACATGGACATTAGACAAGAAAACAGAACAGAGAATTGAAGCCTTTGAAATGTGGATATATAGAAGAATAGGTAGAGCTGGATGGAAGGAAAAGAAAACAAACGATGAAGTCTTAAAACAACTAAAAGTGAAAAGAAAACTACTAAGCACAATTCAAACAAGACAAATGCGATTTTTGGGTCATGTTAAAAGACACACCAGCCTACTAAAAGTAATCCTGTAGGTGAATATACAAGGTAAAAGAGGCAGAGGCAGACCAAGACTAACATGGACGAGTAACATCAACAGATGAACAAATCAGTCTATGACAACCTGCACCATCAAAGCAAGAGGCAGAGCAGAATGGCGCTCCATGGTAGCCAACCTTCGTTGCAGAGACGGCACTCGGTGATGATGATGATGATATACATGATAAGATCTTTAGTAGAAAAAGCCATAGAGGTGAAACTAGATCTATACCTATGTTTCTTAGATTATACTAAAGCATTTGACAAAGTAAAGCACCAATAAATAATCAAAATTTTAGAAAGCATTAACGTAGACTGCAAAGATCTAAGAATAATAAAGAACATATACTGGTATCAAACAGCGTCCATAAGAACTGGAAACCAATTGGAAATGTTAAAAAAAAATAAAACAGGGCGTTATGCAAGGTTGTGTGCTGTCATTAGATTTGTTCAATATTGGTAGTGAGATTATTTTAAGATCCATAAGGGGCATGCTTGGAATAACAATTGGATGTCATAATATAAATAATCTAAGGTATGCTGATGATACAGTCTTAATCGCTAAGAGTGAACATGAGTCACAAGAAATGTTAGACATTATAGTGAAAGAAAGCACAAATAGCAGAAAGACAGAAGTAATGGTAGCAACAAAAAAAAAAAGACATTACCTCAGTGCAAAATAAAGACAAGTGGAACAACATTAAAACATTTAAATTAATTTAAATATTTTGGGAACTTTGTTAACCTCAGACGGAAGATGTACAACAGAGGTGAGATGCAGAATGGCTCAGGCAAAAGCAGCTTCCAAAAAATGAGGAAGATACTATGCAATCCATTTTTGTCAATAGAAACAAGAAAAAGAGTTCTTAAATCTTATGTAGAACCAGTCTTAACATATGGATGTGAATCATGGACAATAGGACAACAGACAAGAAAATCAATGAAGTCTGTAGAAATGTGGTTTACATAAGAATGTTGAGAATGCCATGGTCAGCTAAAAAGAGTAATGAAAATGTTCTGAAAGAGGCCAAAGCAAAAAGAGAGCTAATTTCTAATATCAGGAAGAAACAATCATCATTTTTTGGCCATGAAATGAAAAGACAAAAGCTGCAATATATTGTAACCACTGGAAAAATTGAGGGACAAAGAGATAGAGGAAAGCAAAGAAAAAAGATACCAGACAGTTTAAGAGAATGGCTTGGCAGAAGGTCAACAACAGAAATGATAAATAACTGTCGAGATCGAAACTTGTGGAGAGAAATGATCACCTACGCCAGCAAGCCCGGTACTTGATGATGATGAGTAACAATAATACGATTCGATAGTAATTAACCCCAGGATATTTGCATACAATGGGTTCAACATAGGAATTTTTTGTCCGCCAGTTTTCACCTCCGACGAAGTTCCTAGTCTACGAACTGAATTTTGCGTGTTAATTCCTTTCTTCTTCTTCTTCTGGCAGCCGTGTGCACAAGGTAATCCTCGTCGCGCAGGCAGATAACTACAACTTTAGAGGTACTCAAATTTTTTTCGTCCATGAGTAATTGACATTTCACTGCTGAGACCAGGGGTGGTTGCCCTTGAGAGAAATCACAAATACAAACTTTTACTGAAACAGTTGGATTTGAATTCATAACCTTTCTGTCTTGAGACTGACGTCTTGCCTCGAGACCAACCAGTGCCCCATCTGTTAATTTGACAAATAAGATAAAAGAAAATTAAACAACAAAATTGCTGGCAATAAATACAGTATAACTAACCTTATACATGGCCCAGTATTTCAGTGTAAATATAGATATGTAGATACTGATTACTATGAAGTCCAGAAGGTTGTATAGGTTTGTCAAGTGTTCAATGAGACCAGTATGGAAGAGTTGATTGCATTCCTGAAACACCATACCTGAGTCGCCGTTTTGGGTAGAATAAATAAAATAACAATTATTGTATGAACTTATTACATTTAAAGTGGGAATGGTTTGAAATAAATGAAAGCATAGCGGATACTACATGGTTTAACGTCAGCTTGGTGATTAGAGTGGATCTGAGATTAATAAATGCCCTATTCAAACAAATATTTATAGTACCATTTACATTTCTAAATAATATTTCTTTTAATGCATGTTTCATGGCTGCTTTATTGTAGCTTGGTTATCTCTATTGAGGTTCCGTCAGAATTGTCTCCCATGTGCATTTTTGTGTTGATAGTTTGTATATTATTTCCCTTTCATGACCTTTTGAATATTTTTCTTTTACTTGTTTATTAATTCAGCAAATTTTACATATTCTTTTATCATTAGTCACAAACGATTAATTATTTTACCTAATCTCAGATTGTATAACTGCAATGTAATGTTACAATTAGTTAAACATTATTTTTTTCGTCTTTATTTTAAAATATTGTCTTAACTGAAATAGAAGTTATTCGTTTTTACACCCTTATATGTTTATTATTTTAATATTTCTCAAAACATTGCTACCATATATATATATATATATACAGTAGTCTACTCTTTCCAATGCCTGGCGATGGAAATATATATTGTCCTCTAAAGTATTGTTATTTTTAATTATTTTGTATTTATCCTCGTTGATTTAGGTTCTATTTTTTTCGTCATGGATTTTAAAGTATCATTGATATTTTACATCCAGTTGGCATCGTCACTATGGAGGTCTATATCATCTGCAACAATATTCAAAAGGTCATGAAAGGGAAATAATATACAAACTATCAACACAAAAATGCACATGGGAGACAAATCCACTCTGATTGAACACCCGTTAATACGTTGCACTGTGTTCTGCGCCAGTGGCCCAGTGCATCCGATTTCAGCCAGCATTTTATTCGGGTTTGCTTTACCTAGCCTTTGATTGTCCCCAATCTTCCTGCAAGGCAGCAGATTGTCTTTTCTGTAGGGGGATTCTGCCCTTAGATGGTCGGCCCTCCCAGGTTTACGAGCACCACCTGCCCGAGTCACTAGAGGTGACTAACACTGACATGCACACACAAAGATGTGAGATGTGACTAACACAGACACGCACGCACAAAGATGTGAGATGTGACTAACACAGACATACACACACAAAGATGTGAGATGTGACTAACACAGACATGCACACACAAAGATATGAGATGTGACTAACACAGACATGCACACACAACGATGTGAGATGTGACTAACACAGACATGCACACAGCGATACGAGGCATGACTAACACTGACACACATCAAGATATATGACACATGACTAACATAAACATGCACATAAATATATGAGATATAACTGACATAGGCCTGCACACAAAGATAAGAGATATGACTAACATAGATATGCACACACAAAGATATGAGATGGGACTAACATAGCCATGCACACACAAAGATATGACAAATGACTAACACTTGTACACACTAAGATATGAGATATGACTAAACACAGACACACATAAAGATATGAGACATGATTAACACGGACACACCAAGATATGAGATATGACTAACATGACTAACATGACACACACCAAGATATGAACCATGGCCAGCACACACAAGCTAAGATATGAGCCATGGCTAGGACAGAAACACAACAAGATATGAGTCATGGCTTCATGAAAAAACACCAAGAAATGAACCATTTCTAGCACAGAAACGCATTAAAGTGTCCATATGCTTGGGCTTGTTGTAGTCGCAGACTCTTTTGAACGTGGGAATCACAGGTTTCGTTAAACAGTTGTCCGGAGATTTGAGAGTGCAGTCTGACCCATAGAACGTTCTCTTGCATGTACAGATTCCCGATTGACTGTTCACAGGTGTCGTTGAAACAGTTGTCCGGACATTTGAGAGTACATATGATGTCACAGCCATGAGAACACATCTGTTCGCACTGTAGCCCAAAATTACCATCGGGACAAGTGTCATTAATATGATTTTGTATGATGTCAAACGCTTTTTTTTAATCAATGAAATTGCAGCTTAATTGTTGTTATCCTTTATGTTGTTCTAGTATTATCCTTAGAGTGAATATTTAGTCAAGATAGCATCTCCCCTTTCTGAACCTGCTTGTTGCTCTTCGCGTTTAATTAATATCATCTACAGCATCTTTTATTCTGTTCAGCATGATTTTATAGAAAACCTTGGAGGCAACTGATAAAAGCGGAATTCCTCTCCAGTTATTGCAATTTTAAGATTGCCTTTTTTAGGTAGTGTGATAATAATCTCTTTCTTCCAATTTGTAGGAACTTTTTCTTCATCTCAAATTTTATGAAATAACTTTCTTAGGTGGAATAAGTTTTGATTATTAAATGCTTTCAGCACCTCTGTAGTTATTTTATCTATGCCAGAGGCATTATTATTAGCCACAGGTTTCACTGCTAATTCAATTTCTGTTATAGTGATTTCTTTTAAATTGATGTCTAGATGTGGAATCTTGTTTCAAACTGCATCAGATGACTAGGCTGCTGGCAGTTAAGAATATCATGGAAATGTTCAGCCCATCTGGCTTTCTTGTTAGCACTAGAAGTTAGTAAGGTGCCAGCTTTACTCAGAACATGTCAGCAATTTTATGTAAAGGAGATTGTTTGTTGTTTCTATATATATATTTTAATACCTTGCTATTTCTAGTATTTGAGGCTAATTCTGCTTCAGCTCCCAGATTATCTATCTAAGTTCTTTTACACGTCTTGCAGAGTTTTTCACCCTATTATCAAGGTCTTTATATATTGCGTTGGCTAGTATTTTACCTAAGTCAGCCTTGACATTTAACAAAGCAAGGTTGCTTCTTGCCTATTTTGGATATGCTTCCATGTGATATCTGATATCCATGCTTTTCTTTCAGTTTCTTTATATCCAACACTTAATTCAGCTGATGTCAATATTGCTGTGTTGTGAATAACCCATAGTTCATGAATATTCAATCCATCCATTACAAACAGAGCTTCAAGACGATTGCTGAGTTCTAGATCAGATTGTCCTTTGATATCTTCATGTGTTCATTTGTTTCTATCTATATTCTTCAAGGCGTGCTTCGTGTGGAGACTTTTTGGTTTAAGTTTAATCTTTCCAAAAGATAGATTATGGTATTAGTTATTAATAGTTATCTTGACATTTGAACACAGTCGCCAGTGTCTAATTGGTACAGAATAAACAGTCTATTTATATATTGCAATGTTTTCTAATAAAAAGACTAGCCAAAATCCAACATCACCTTTTGTTCGTAGTCCAAAATTAAGTGGAGCAAAAAGATCAACAAGTTCAAGACGACGAACATCAATTTTGGATTTTGATTTATCAATATCTCAACACAATAGGGACCAGAGGGATTCCTACTCGTCCATAACATGCCCGAGTATCGTCAGTAGTGTTGGTGGCTGTTTCCCTAACTAAAAGTGCACGCACATGCACCGAAACAGCACCAAAGACAATAGATTTTGCACCGATACCGCACGAAACTGGCACCAAACCCGTGCAAAAGTCCGATAATCGGCTTATTATCTCGGTGGTCGTGGCTTATCTCGTGGTGTGCGTTGGTGCGTGACGGCTTATCTCGGTGGTCGTGGTGTGCGGTTGTGCGTGACGGCTTATCTCGTGGTGCGTGATCGGCTCGCCGGTTATCTCGGGCGACAGCGGTTCTGCGCGGGGGGTAGCTCGCGGGCGGGGACAGCAGCGGACTTGGGGCGATGTGCCTTGAATGGTCGTGTGTTATCGCTACCAACATCATGTGCCACCCTCAACAGCATCATCAACCCTTCATGTCCTATCATCATTATCATCATCACCAAGCCACACAAATTGACACATCATCATCATGTGCCACCCTCAACACCATCATCATCCATTCATGTCCTATCATCATCATCATGTGCCACCCTCAACACCATCATCATCCCTTCATGTCCTATCATCATCATGTGCCACCCTCAACACCATCATCACCCCTTCTTGTCCTATCATCATCATGTGCCACCCTCAACACCATCATCACCCCTTCTTGTCCTATCATCATCATGTGCCACCCTCAACACCATCATCATCCCTTCATGTCCTATTATTATCATCACCAAGCCACACAAATTGACACATCATCATCATGTGCCACCCTCAACAGCATCATCATCATCCCTTCATGTCCTATCATCATCATCGTGTGCCACCCTCAACAACATCATCATCCCTTCATGTCCTATCATCATACCACACAAAGTGTCAAACCGATTATTAGTGACACATCATCATCATGTGCCACCCTCAACACCATCATCATCCCTTCATGTCCTATCATCAAGCCACACAAAGTATCAACCAGCGAAATTCTCTCTCTCTCTCTCTGTCTCTCTCTCACATTCATGGTAAACCAAAACAAAATTCGTTCTATATTTCACAACTTTATTAATACAACAAATATACAACACATATTTGAAAATATATATATATTACTGTCCGGTTGTTGAATTTGGGCATCCGCGGGCCCCTCGAAGCCGAAGTATCCACGGAGCGAGCAAACGATAAATGATACGGTCGTTTATGTGCTGTCTCTATGAAAAAGGCATGAGAATTCTGTTAAGTTTCGCGCCACGACACTTAAGAAGTATATAATAAACACACTATAGACCGCACGTGTTACTAAACAAATCTTGCAACACCCGCGGGTTGTAGACGAATGGAACGTGTGAGTTTTACTCTAAAAAGTTTAAAATATCCACGTGTCTGGGAGGCAAACCGTAGGAATCGAAATACTCACATTCGCCGAGACCATTGTAAAATAGGGCCACCCAATGCTCACCGGGTTCGTGGGCAGGATCGGTGTTTATGACAAAGGCCGCGGTCGCCGTTGGATCGATGCTTGGCGGTAACTGGTTTCGTGGAATGACACTAACAAGGGAACAACGTCGAACGAAAATATCCGACATCAAAAGGTTTTAAATCTCACTCGTGTTCATATTCTTTTTTCTCTCTCAAACGGTGAAGTCTGTTAGAATCTGCCTTGTCTTGGACACCTCGAGCACTGAGTCCAACTCGGCGTAGACGATAACTTGTAGGGGAGTAGTTATGGGAGCGGCAAACTTGAGTTCTATCGACAAGGGTCCGCTTGTGGCTAGCTCAAAATGGGAGCCGTCCAGTAGGCTGGACGAGAGGTCAAAACCAAATAGACAGTATCCGTCCTTGAGTTCTCTATAATCAACGTTATTCCCAGCGTCTTTACCAATCAGACCCATGGCCAGATTTGTGCCGAAGAAAGCTCTCGCGTATTGATTTCGCTCAAAGTCCATAGTTAGAGGCTTTCCCGAGATACATTTCCCGTCGACCGTCAGGTTCATATAAATCAGACCAAAGTGTTGAAAATTGAACGAGTTAGCTGTATAAACACCATTAAAAGCACTGGCCGTAATCAGACCTATCACTATACGGGTGGGTGTTTGAGACAAAAATAAATTGTCTTGACTGTGGGAGAACATCCCGCTAGCGATGGAAAATGTCTTGATGGTAACCCTCTTGATCGGGTACCGCGCATTCCCGCTTAAGAGAGCCTTTTCGTGGGCCAGAGAAATTGCGGGGTTTAGCAGAGCTTTCCTGACCACGAGCGCGGCGTAGGTGATAACACTCTTATAACCCACAGAGCTATCGTGAGCCACGAGGCTGAACACATCCTTCGAGGGCGTGAGTTTTATCTTTACATCGACTCTGTTTAACATGTAACGATCCTGCACAAAGACATCAGAGTGCAAACGACCCATCATTTCAAGCTCTTTACTACCCGAAGTGAAATCGCGCCGTGTTTTAAAACCCTCATTTTCTTTCAAATCGTCATGGTGGCCAGCTGTGTCTTTGTAGAACAGAGCGGCCGTCAAGTATCCCGTTTTCGCATCCTCCTTGTAATTTAGCGTGGCCTCAAACACTGCTCTAAAAGGATAGGTATTCTCCGACGGTGTAACCAACGTGTCGTTTAGCGATACGTCGACTTGTGAAAATAGACTGTGAAGATAATTGTTGACCGGTCCTACCTCAGCATCGGGTGGTACACTATCACCATTCGGGAGGGTGATCTTGACCCGCAGATGTAAAAACGTGTTGAAAAGATCTAGATACTCCTCACTGTTTCCAGAAATGAAAAACTATATCGGTGAGCTATGCGACAAAGCTGCGATCGGACAAATTTCAATAAATTGGCCAGAGTCTAGAGATGTCTGTGTGGGTGCAACGCTAAATAAATCCAAACCAGAGTGAAGACATTCGCACGATTTGGGGTGAATGAGGGACATTATTAGTCGAAAATATCCTTTGCCACCCTCATCTTCATCTTCTTCCCGCTGTTGTGCAGGGAATGAAGGGGGAACCGTCTAGCTGTCGGTTTTATCCTCTTCGTAACGGGTTCTCCTGGTGGAGGTAGCTTCATAACTCGCTTTCTGCTTTGTCGTAAACCACTTCCTGATTGGTTGTTATCACGCAGGTGGTCTACGGCCCCCGTGTAGCAACCGCTGACCGGCCTCCTTAGCTCGTTCTTTGAAAGCTTCACCGACATTTTTCCCGGCTAATGCGTCCTGTGCGACCTGCAGACCGGTCCCCAAGCCTTCTCTGAGCAAGGCCTTACCGCCGGTTTTTAACCACGGTAAAATAGCCCTCCCGATTCCACAAAAAAACTACCGATTCCTCGACCGCTCTGACTTCGACCTCCTATAAACACGGGCATCACCCGCCTGACAACAGTAAAAGTCTTCGTATAACTCAACATCTCTATGAAGGGAAGTGTGTTTCACCATTATACCAGCTCGAGATGCTTCTTCACTCGAAAGTGTACCGTTAGCACCGACGTCCCGCTGGTGAATGGAATGGTTTTTCCGTGTTCGTTGGCTAAAAGGATCTCGACGGTATCGAAGGAAAATCTACTCAGGGGTAGGTAGTGAGGCTTATCGTAGATCTGAAACACCGAGGTGTGATTTCTATTGAGAACAGGCACGCTCCTGAGGAGAGGCACCATCACATCCCCGACCGGTCTGGGGGAAACGAGATCGCAGTAGACGTAGACATTCTTTGCAACACTTTCCAAGTCCATTACACCCACGCTGAATATATCGGGAGCCGTGTCTGATATTGAGGTCGTGGGGAAGGCTAATATGTTTTTCAAAGTGTCGCTTATGGTAACACTGACTCCTTTTTCGTAAAGTTTCAAGATGGCTTTATTCACCTCTTTTGCGTAAATGAATCTCATTTTTTTCCCTTTCACTCCCCTGTACGACTCATCCTCCGCTTTTATGATCGACGCATTCAACGCGCCGATGAACGCATCGGGTTTCGTGTATAACCCAGGTTCCAATGTCACGTTGAAATAAAATCTAGCGTCGCAAATATCGTCGTTATCGAGAGATTCGTACCGAATCCAGACATCACCCTCTATTACATTGAAATAATTTAGCGGAAACTGTATCTCCACCAGTGCGATCTCATACTGCGTCGAAATGTCAATGGTCTGAGGGAGTTTAACAAAAAAGTGGCCGGGGTTATTATCCTTAAAAAGTTCCATAGATGCATTGCTGGGCAGGGTGACATAAAAACTCTTTTTTTTTTACTCGTTTCACCGTCGCCTCTCCAAGTTTGGATTCGGTAGCATGTAACCCAAACAGCTGCTCAGTAGGGCTATCCACAATTTTCCCTCCTTCGCGTCTGGCTTTTCGGTGGTCAGATTGAACAGCGAGACTGCTACAACTGTATATATAACTACCACTTGACAAATAAAGACAAGTTCTAAGTAGGGGGATAGTTTCCCAAACATCGACCCCCAGCAGCGTGGTTCGCCCTCTCTCCTCACTCCCGAGTTTACGGCTCGCAAATCGGGCTCTCCGCCAAAAGTTACCACTTCTTCTACTTCTTCTAGCATCTCTAGTTTTTGTATCTGACAATGTCCTTGGACGGTATCCAACTGTTAAATGAGGAATCGTACCCAAACCATTTGACTAAACTCTCCTTTCGCCCAAAGGATGTGCGACGCTCGGTTATGATACTCTAATATTCTGTACTCGTGCTTGTCTCCAACTTTTTGAATTGCCGGTGTGTAGAATGACCCCTCTATCTCATCGCCCTTATCGTCTTTCAACATATATGTAACGGGGTTTGTTTCATTTACTCGACTGATGGAAAACAGTTCCTCCGTCCAAGCCGGGGCATAACCCTTTTTAAAATTGGCTCTGCCCAGGACCAGTCTAACTCGATCACCGGGCTTGTACAGGGGTCTTTCAAATTTAAAGTTGCGTTTGCTATTATACAACGTGTTCCATACCTGTTTTTGATTGTCTGCGTTGACGTCGACCGGTGCCATTTTTATACTTCTGTGATACGAATGGTTATAACTTCGAAGTAGGGCGGGTAGGACTCGGACATAAGACAACTTATTGGATTTCGTGAAATATCGCCACATCCGTTGTTTCAGAGTCCTATTAAAGCGTTCCACCACGGCGGCCTTAATATCTTCGTTCTGCATAGTGAAAAAGTGAACGTTGTTGTCAGCGAGGAATTTCTGAAATGTTCTGTTCAGAAACTCTGACTCCTTATCGGTTTGAAAATTCGCGGGTTTCCCATCGAGAAATATCTTACCGACGGCTTCCACTAAGGATTTCCCCGTTTTGGTTCGTATCGGTACAGACCACGCGAATTTACTGAAAACGTCCACGCAAGAAACCAAATAGGAATATCCATCGTTGTGTTTTTTCAAATGTCTCAAATCGATTAGGTCTGCCTGATATTGCTGTTGGGGGCCACTCGTTATAATGGGACGTCTTTCAAATCTGCGACGAATTCGTTTATGAAGGGTATAGGTATCCTGATGACTCAGCCATTGTTTGATCTTTGCGAGTCCCAGTTTGGTGTTACGTTGTAGGGCCGTTGCACCACTATACGCCCCTGGTCGACTAGGGTCAAAGTAATGACGTCTCAATATTTTCTCCACCGTTCCCATTTTGGTGTTGGGATTCCGATCTTTCTTTTTTTAGGTCTCAGTTTATACGTGGTTACGGGCGGAGTGGTTTCATTACCTACCTTTGGGGTTTCCGCTGGTTGTGGTGGTGTCTTGGTCTGCTCTGGTGATACCTCGATTGATGGTGGTGGGGAAGGTGTTTTTTCTGTTTCCGTGTTGTGTTGAATGAGATCGACCGAGCCCAATGAGCATCGTTTATACTGCTCCAATCTAGTTAAATATTGATGCAGGGCACGTTGGTACACTCTGGCCTTATCGGCGGGTGCTAAATCATCGCGGAATAGGATACATTGCATTTCATCATCTAAATCTCTCAAGTTGTCACCGATCGCCTCGGGTGGGTTATACGTGGTAGTAGTCTGTTTAAGACCCTCGAGGAATCGAGGATCCATCAAAATCATTTTTTTTGGCCATTGTTACGCACCTAGTACGCCACCGAGAATACTTAATATAGGACGGAGCAAAGCACCTATGAACCCACCGGTTTGTAGAATCTCTCTCCGCCGCTTAAGATTCGGTTTCTTTTTAGTGAGAAGTCTCAACTTGTTCTTGTGTCGACGTAGCTCGCACTTCTGTCGCTGAATGAGTATAACATTACCTTTTAATATGTTATGACAACACTCGCACAAAAAGTTAATGAGTTTGGGAGAGGCTGTTTTTAATATGGCTCTTAAACCGCTCGGCGAGGCGGCGCGCATACATTTCAACATTTCACCGTGCCGTCTAAGTGCTTCATCACACATGATTCTCTACTTTGGCACGTAGACGATTTGTCTCTCCCCTGGGAATATTTTTGTTCTCAACCTAAGATTATCAGGGGTGTCCTGACGAAGATCGACCAGCAAATAACCGTGAGGAGTCGCTGTCGCGTCCTTAAAACTATCTTGGAGGTACCCCACCTGACCTGGGTACATTTGTTTACCCAGATTCATAATTTGACTCCCGTATCTCGGGTTCTTGAAAAGGACTAAGTAGTGCGTATTGAGACTTATGGTTCGATGTTCTTTATTTTTCCGAATAGATTTTGAACAATGTACATCACACTAATGTCTCTGTGATGACTACCTTTGGTAAATAATTTTGTTACCCGCTCGTCCGTCTCAGACATCAAGTCATCGATGACGATCAGTCTTCTCATCTTACCACCTTCCAATTTATCGATGTCTGGTAGACCCTCGATAAATCTCACTGACCCCATAGTCTCGTATATCGGCTGCCATTCCGCATAACACCATATAACTTCCTCCGGTTCGGGGACAGCTAGCTCATGAAGGTTCTGTATAAACTTTTGCACAAATACCGTTTTCCTACACCCGGTAGGACCGGCTATCAGAGCTGTGAAGGGATGATTCCATCGGGGATCCATCCTCACAAGTGCTACTAACTTTAGTGATTATGCCACCGACGAAAATAACAACGAGTGATTTTAGGTCAGCGCGCGAGGTTTCCCCCTCTTCAACTAACACCTATTTTTAAAATCTACAACCTATATAAACACTACAGGGGAAGAAGTTTCCTAGTCTCAGGCCGCATCACCCTATTGGGTCAGTTCCAGAGGTCACTGAACATGTCGCAACACGACTGATTACCACGCCTGATAACGTATTGCGTTAGCTACTATAAATAGACGGTCCTCGACCCGATAAACGTAACGGGTATAAACCCCCCCCCCAGTCGATCAGTGTACACGCACACACATAACCAACGTCTGTTGCCAGGTGGTTTGTGTTTGTTTTTCTTTGAATATGGAGTCGTGTAGCTTGAATACGCCAATTTCGTTTGATGTCAGTGATCAGCGCATATTTATGTCACGTGGAAATGAGACTGTAGTTCCATTGTCTAAAGATGGCGTTAAGGCAGTCTCGGTTTGTGTTTTTCGTAATAGACCATTGATAAATATAAGGACATATAGCGGTGATAGTTTTTTTAAGTTTCCTACCAGAACTGGGATAACACTATAGAGAGAGGAATTTATCACGTTAGTCGAGATGCGAGAGGAAATTTTAACCGCTTATGCTAACCTCAACTGCACACCGCCTGTTGTTAACCAGATCAGCTACACGCCACCTCTCGTTAACCAGATCAACTACACGCCACCTCTCGTTAATCAGATCAAATACACGCCGCCTGTCGTTAACCACCAAAACTACATACCATCTCTTGTTAACCCGAATCTCATCGACTACACGCCCCCCTTTGTTAATCAAGGGAACCTCGCTCTTGTTAATCAGACGACAGATCCGGCAGCCAATATGAATGCCGCGGGTGTTTCAGTAGAGTCACCAATTACCTATTCCAGCTTTGATCAAGGTTTTGTCAAAATGGAGGGCGGTTGTGTTTTGAAGGCTAATAAAACTTCCTATGCACCCGTGTTTGAAAGACATTTAACAAACAGTACCACCAAAACAGGAGGGAGGAAACCCAGACGCTTAAAATTATCAACAACCGGACAGTAATATATATATATATATATATATATATATATATATATATATATATATACATACATATATATATATATATATATATATATATATATATTTAAATATGTGTTGTATATTTGTTGTATTAATAAAGTTGTGAAATATTGAACGAATTTTGTTTTGGTTTACCATGAATGTGAGAGAGAGAGAGACCGAAAGAGAGAGAGAGAGAGAGAGAGAGAGAATTTCGCTGGTTGATACTTTGTGTGGCTTGATGATAGGACATGAAGGGATGATGATGGTGTTGAGGGTGGCACATGATGATGATGTGTCACTAAAAATCGGTTTCATACTTTGTGTGGTATGATGATAGGACATGAAGTGATGATGATGTTGTTGAGGGTGGCACATGATGATGATGATAGGACATGAAGGGGTGATGATGCTGTTGAGGGTGGCACATGATGATGATGTGTCAATTTGTGTGGCTTGGTGATGATGATGATAGGACATGAAGGGATGATGATGGTGTTGAGGGTGTGGCACATGATGATGATGATAGGACAAGAAGGGGTGATGATTGTGTTGAGGGTGGCACATGATGATGATGATAGGACAAGAAGGGATGATGATGGTGTTGAGGGTGGAACATGATGATGATAGGACAGGAAGGGATGATGATGGTGTTGAGGGTGGCACATGATGATGATAGGACATGAAGTGGTGATGATGGTGTTGAGGGTGGCACATGATGATGATAGGACAAGAAGGGGTATTGATGGTGATGAGGGTGGCGCATGATGATGATAGGACAAGAAGGGATGATGATGGTGTTGAGGTTGGCACATGATGATCATAGGACATGAAGGGATGATGATGGTGTTGAGGGTGGCACATGATGATGATGATAGGACATGAATGGATGATGATGGTGTTGAGGGTGGCACATGATGATGATGTGTCAATTTGTGTGGCTTGGTGATGATGATGATGATGATGATGATAGGACATGGAGGGTTGATGATGCTGTTGAGGGTGGCACATGATGTTGGTAGCGATAACACACGACCATTCAAGGCACATCGCCCCAAGTCCGCTGTTGTCCCCGCCCGCGAGCTACCCCTGCGCAGACCCCTTTTAGAACCGCTGTTGCCCGCGAGAGACGACCCCTTTTAGAACCGCTGTCGCCCGAGATAACCGGCGAGCCGATCACGCACCACGAGATAAGCCGTCACGCACAACCGCTCACCATGACCACCGAGATAAGCCGCCACGCACCAACGCACACCACGACATAAGCCACGACCACCGAGATAATAAGCCGATTATCGGACTTTTGCACGGGTTTGGTGCCAGTTTCGTGCGGTATCGGTGCAAAATCTATTGTCTTTGGTGCTGTTTCGGTGCATGTGCGTGCACTTTTAGATCGGGTAAACAGCCACCAACACTACTATCGTCCCTTCACCTGCAGACAACGTCAAACTAAGTCGGAGAAGAGAGTAGTTTTCAATATCGAACATTTTCCACATTTGGCCAAAGTGAAAAGCTCCACTTTAAACATGGAACTTTGTAGGAGAATATCTTCCGTGGAAGTACTTGCTGATGCCGTGAAGTACTCATTGGACCATAACGATTTTTTTCTGTGAAGAGTTCAGTTCCTTCTTGTAATGTGAGAACTTTACTGACGCCGACTCTGTGCAACAGTCTTATCGATATCAGCAGGAAGCTAACGATGATACAGAGAAGGAAGCAAGGTCCTTTTCTGTTGCTCTAGAAGGCAGATTTACAAGTTGTGGGCCATTCTGAAGAGCACGTTCATGTGATGAAGTCAAAGATAATGTTGTCGTCGAAGATAACCAGTCCTGGTGAAATTCCAGATATAATTGACACTGACGAATTTTGGCCTTGGCCTTGGTTAGACCCAGAAGTTCGAGCAAAGACTTTGTAAAATCGGCAGCTTACAGCAGAGTTACCTTTTCTAATCAGGCTAGTTTACCAAACATCCCACTGCCAATTCTTGGAAATTCCATGCGGTGGTACTTGCAGTCATTGCTACCTTGCGTTAACGTAAAGACCTTTTCAACCACAGTAAACGTTGTCAATGATTTTGCGAAAGTAGAAGGGAGAATATACCACGAGTACTTCTTAAATGATATTGAGAATAGCAAAGGTTTATGGATCCGAGCGTTCCTCCCTTAATTATTCTCACTGCTATTCCCGACAAGAAGCTCCAATGTTGAACGAAGCAATTGTAGCTCCGTTTATGTACGACTTATGGCTAGAAAAGGATGACTCACAGATTAGCAGTGCAGCTATTTTGATTGAACTTGCTGCAGAATTCTGGCAACTTATCAGAGAAGGGCGACTATTCCCATTATCAATATCCATGGACGGACAACCTTCTTGTATGCACGAATTTCGAAAACTCTTTTCATCCGTCAATCTTCCAGGTATTCCACGGGATGAGATATTTTACTGTTTCAATTCAAATCTTGATATATTTACGCCGAGACATATTGTTGTAATTTATAAACGTCAAATCTTCAGCGTCGATATTCTAAATGATTTAAACGTACGTTTTGCATTAGACGATATTAAACGTCGTTTACTAAACATTGTCAATCTGTGGACGACGGTGCATGCGCAGAAGGTCATGGAGTGGGGATTTTAAAGGATTTAAATAGAAATGCATGGTCAGAGCTTCGCAATCATCTAATGGAGTTGAGCATGGACAATCATGCCTCCTTAAATGAAATTGAGCGAGCAATGTTTGTTCTGAGTCTTGATCACGCAACCGGATGTGACATGGACAGATTACCACACAACGCCATATTTGGAAATGGCTTCAATCGATGGTATGATAAAAGTTTGAACTTTTGTGTTTCTAGAAATGGTTTCATCACCGTCAACTCCAATACGTCGATTATCGAAGGATCAACAGTTGCCTTTTTGTTGAACTACATGCATCTACGGATAATGGAAGATGCAACGAAGTGGGATGACGATGTTTTAATGTCTCTAAGAGCAAGTGCAATGGATGTTTCTCGTTCGCAAAGTAGAATTAATGATCTGTTGACAAAAATTGCGTCACACGTCAATTTAATGTCTGATATGGCTCTAGCCGGAAAACAATATGAACATGCTAATTTGCCTATGGGTTCGGACGTAGCTTTGAGTGGGTATTCACGAGTCTTACTCTTTGATCTCGATTACATATTGGAGTCAGAAATTGAGAAAGCACAAATCATGTTCTTTGAAATGTCGTTGTCACTTAGAACAGCAGTGTGTAGATTTGAGGAATACAGTAGCAACCTCTTCACGGAGAAAGCAGTCAACAAGGACGCATTTGCTCATCTGGTAATGCAATTAACTTTTTTCAGAATGTTCTGTCGTCAGGCTTCTGTGGGATCAAGAGTCAGTCTTCGTCGCTTTCATTACGGCAAATATGAAATAATGCTACTGAGTTAAGTGCTCTGTGCACACCGTGAGCTGTGTGTCTCATCCGTTTTGATCCTGCTTCGATATCCCGCTTGTTTACGATGAATGATGATATCGTATGACAGGGAACAGTTGGCTGTGTTCACTTTTTGCGCGGTTTCGCCTTATGTCTTTTGGCGTGTGCTGAGACTGCTACGATGGGGACTACAGTTACCTTTCTTTGTTTGGGAGATGAGTTGGTAATTCGGATGATTCCACTGGCACGGGCGGTTGAGCAATTATGGATTTTAATTCGTTTGCTGTGATGCCGAGGCCTTCCATAACCAATAACCAATAACCAATAATAATGAAATAATGCGTGCAGCGACAAGTGAAGCAAAGGATTGGTGTAAAATAATGCTTGATCCAGATTCCACTTTTGAAGACCGGAGTCGCAGCTTTTTGAAGGCTGAGAAGAGACATAAATTCCTGCACTTAATAACGCACTTAATGGAAGAGGTAGTGAGAACCATCTAGCTGCTCTTCGTGTAATTGATGAAGATATCTATTCAACAACACCGAAACTGTTTCAAGACGAAGGTTTTCGTATAGCCGGTGGTTGTGGAAATTTTGATATCTACGCAGAATGTTTGGGTTTGAACTGTACCAGCTGTCCAGTTGTTTGGCCAACTAGCCCCGCAGGTTATGGAGTCGGGTACTTCATTGCCCGTTCTAAGATCGTATTCAACATAACCAGTTGGGAAGACGAGCTTGGGACCAGCGCCGAGCTTTTTGCTCACGGTATAAACTTTTCCTTGAACGTTATACACGACCTTCCGAAGGGATTTTGACAGAATCAAGCGCCTGCCTGCTGGCGTAGGCGACCCAGCACAACTTTCTGTATCAACCACTATCTTTGTTTATAAATTATGTTGCTATTCTTCGTTTTTTTTCAACGTTTATCCGTAAGTGAGCGTAGATACGATGTGTCCCTATTTTACAGTGATCCACAATATTTGCACCTTTTCGGCATGACACAGCCGCCTTCGGCATGACACAGCCGTCTTCGGCATGACACAGCCGCCTTCGGCATGACACAACCGCCTTCGGCATGACACAGCCGCCTTCGGCATGACACAGCCGCCTTCGGCATGACACAGCCGCAGTCGGCATGGGCAGGATTTCCTCCACAGTTTTTTCCCTGGTATTTTCGCTTTTTTTCCCCCGATTTTAAACCGCCACTGGTTTTTACCATGCGGAGAGTGCACACAGGCCCTCCTGTTTTCGTCGTTACACGGGAGGGTTAGACATCAGATATCACTACCCAGAGAGCGCAAGAGAATAAAACCATGATGAAACCATGGCTTTGAAGAGAAAAATAATACCCACTCCCTGTGACGGGAATCGAACCAGAAACCATCTTATCCAAAAACCTGAGTCTTACATCTAGACCACCCAGGTTTCTTCTTCTTCTTCTTCTTCTGCGATCATGATGTCATTCAGAGTAGAATTCCGGACTCTCTCATGAAGGCAGTTGTCTAGGTGATTCGGTTGCCCCATATAGTTTCTCTTCCAGGGAAGTGGGCGTGGTCCACATTGTACGTCTCAGGTCTGTGTACTGGGGGCAATCCTGTAGAACATGTTTTGTTGTCATGTTATCCAGTGTGCAGTGGAATTGACTGGTAGTACCAATTTTGAGTTTGGTGAACATGTGGTTTCTAATTCTGTTGTGGCCTGTGCGTAGGCGAAGTATGATGACTTGATCCCTCCTTGATAGTTGGAGGTATCCATCCCTCTCGTTATACTTTGGGTGTTGTCGTTTCCATTTTTCATGGAACTGGCCTTTGATGATGGATTTGGCTTCATCATAACTGAGCGGATGGTTGTCTTGTGGTAATCTCCCTCCCTCTTGAGCTAATTTATCTGCGTGTTCGTTCCCGTGTATATTACAGTGTGATGGTATCCACTGAAACCTGAAACCCAGGTTTCAGGTTTTTAAAAAATGTAATACCCATTCAAGCCGTTCTCTTAAGCTGATCAGTATCTCCCTGTCTCTTCTTACCTCAACCTTGTCCAGTTCTGTTACCGATTTAGCTGATTCCTTCTCAATGACGACGACAACGCTTTCCTTCTAATGTTGGTAACAGGATGACGCGAAACAGATAATTATTCTTAAGACTAATTGTTATCTTGGTCACATATACTAATCATCACTTTTTTCAGTATCCAGTGCGCCATTGTTGTTCCAAAACATGCATGTTCTTCCAAGGCCAGATTAATTGATCTCTTTCTTAGGAACAAGCGAATAGCTCAAAAAAAAAAACTCAAATTTACATCAACTGCGAGGAACTGTGTAAGAGAAAACAAACCCACCTGGAAATAAAATATGTCAAACCGGGAAAAAAGCCCAAAGAAATTTAGTCAAATGAAAAGTAGCCGCCAAAGAGCTGAGTCAAAAGGAATTAACATAACAAGGAATTAGGTTACAACAAAAGAACCCGCGGAGGTATCAATTTATAGAGAACGAAAAGTACCTACAAAGATATTGGATCAAAAAGAAAAGAACCCACCTAGGTAGTAGATAAAAAACAAAAGAACCCACCTTGATATTGGTTAAAATGGAAAATAACCCACCCTGGTATTGGATTAAAGAGAAAAGAACTCACCATGACATTGAATCAAAAAGAAAAGAACCCACCTTGATATTGGATCAAAAAGAACAGAACCCACCTTGACATTTTATCAAAAACAAAAGAACTCACCTTGGATTTTGATCAAAAAGAAAAGAACCCACCTTGGCATTGGATCAAAAAGAAAAGAACCCACCATGACATTGAATCAAAAAGAAAAGAACCCACCTTGGTTTTGGATCAAAAAGAAAAGAACCCACCATGACATTGAATTAAAAAGTAAAGAACCCACCTTGTTTTTGGATCAAAAAGAAAAGAACCCACCTTGGCATTGAATCAAAAAGAAAAGAACCCACCTTGGCATTGAATCAAAAATAAAAGAACCCACCTTGGCATTGAATCAAAAATAAAAGAGCCCACCTTGGCATTGAATCAAAAATAAAAGAGCCCACCTTGGCATTGGATCAAAAAGAAAAGAACCCACCTTCGCAAATGGTCAAAAACAAAAGAACCCACTTTGGCACTGGATCAAAAAGAAAAGAACCCACCTTGGCATTAGATTAAAAAGAAAAGAACCACCTTGGCTTTGGATCAAAAAAGAAATTAAAAGAACCCCACACAATATTGAGACAAGAAAAGAACTCACCAATATGGATATAATCGACTGTTTCTCCTGTCCTTAAAAGCGTATCTCTAAAACAATCGGTGATGAGACTTGTTTAGTATCTCGTTTGCCAACAAAATAACATCTATACTTTACTCAGCCTGTGGTCATCATTTTCAGTGTGGCCTAGGTCTGAGCCATACTTTTCATAAGGTTGTCTTAAAAAATTATATCTTTAGCAGCATTCCTTCAGGAGTCAACTATATCTCATTTCTTGTAATGATCGTTTGATATCGTCATAATAGAAGGCTGGCCAAGCCCCTGCAGCTGTCGTATATATTTCCTCATTCTAGGATACATGAATATTTCTTATTTGGACGCCCCGGTAGCCTAGTTAGGAAAACCACACGAATGAGCTACCAATGTTCGGACAACCCGTGTTCAATTGCCTCTGGAAGCAGTGTGAGGCGTACTCGTGGTTGGAAAATAAAAATACCCCCACGGTTGACCTAGCCACTGGAGGAAATAGGTACCAGGGTATTACTCTGGGAAGGTGAGGAATGCCGCCTCTCATCGTGAGCTTCGATGCTTGAAGCGACACTATCCCGTAGTCTCCGAACACTTCTGGATAGGCCGCCGAGCACAGCTATTTATTGACCTTTCGAGCGGTGGCCGGCCCATAGGCGTAGACTCACTCAGATACTCTTTCTCTTATCTAAATTTTGATTCTAGCAGTTTTCAATCCGTCTAAAGATCTTTTTTCAAATCTCGCCATTTGTCTCTGTTCTGTGCAAGCAGCTCTATCTCATTGAGGGAGCCGATTCCTGCTGCTCTTGCCTCTCTCATCAATGTTCTTCTGAGTCTTTCACTGGGTCTTTCTCTTTTCCTCTTACCTGTTGTTTCCCACATGATGGCTTGTTTTGCTATACGATTATCTCTTCTCATCACATGTCCAACATATGACCATCGTCTTTTCTTTATTACTGAAGATATTAGTGGTTGATCGGCTATTTCTTTAATTTCCTCGTTTGTTTTGAATTCGTTCCACGTTATACAAAGTTGACGACTAACTGTGTGTCTATATGTTCGGAATTGGAGTCAACAACGATGGCCTAACATCATCAAGCGCTATACATTTTTTAAAAATACGACGATCATTATTTTCAAGAGGACGTGAACCTTCGGTATATGGTGGATAGGCGGCGGGAACAATTGAAGGCTATGCATGAAAAGTGTTCCTTGTTGCAGTTTCCTCATATTCCAAGTCCGGCTTGTTGCAGGAGCTACTGAGTTGAGTGCTCTGTGCACACCGTGAGCTGCGTGTCTCATCCGTTTTGATCATGTTTCGATATTCCAATTGTTTACGATGAATGGTGATATCGTATGACAGGGAACAGTTGGCTGTGTTCACTTTCTGCGCAGTTTCGCCTTATGTCTTTTGGCGTGTGCTGAAACTGCTACTATGGAGACTACAGCTACCTTTCTTTGTTTGGGAGATGATATATTAATCCGGATGATTCCGCTGGCACGGGCGGTTGAGCAATTATGGATTTTAATTCATTTGCAGTGATACCGGGGCCTTCCATAACCAAATAACCAAATAATGAAGATTATGGTCACTCTTGATGTCAGCTAATCCCTCACATCAATCAAGGAATTTTGAATCGCCTTCCGATACATGGGTGGTCGATTTGGTTTCTAGTTTTATCATCAGGAGATGCTGATGTTGTGTTATGTATCTCCTTATGTGGAAATAATGTTCCACCTTTAACTAGGTCTTTTGTTAAACATAGTTCTATTAACCTTTCTTCATTTTGATTGACAGTGTCTGCTACTTCTTTTCCCATTGCCTTAATAATTCCATTGTTGTCTCTTCCCACTTAGGCAATAAAAGTCGCCCATTTTCACCCAGCCTTTAATGAGTACCTGGAGCAGCGATAGCTCAGTTGTTCTACTTCGGATTTTTTTCTGGGAAAGTAAAGCAGCAGGGGCGTAATACCGACCACATTACGCCAAAAATTATGTGCTGAAGGTCTGTAAAATGTATGGTCACTAACACCATATTCCGTATACACCACTGACGGGGGCTCTTTACTTTTTACTTTTAAATGAGTACCAGATTTTTCTCTGGGAAAGTAAAGTGGCACGAGCGTAGTACCGACTAAAATTACCCTACAAACCATGAGACGATGATTTGTAAAAATGTGGTCCGTAGAAGACAAAACCACATATATATGTGTGTGTGTGTGTGTATGTGTGTGTGTGTGTGTGTGTGTGTGCGTGCGTGCGTGTGTGTGTGTGTGTGTGTGTGTGATATGTAGAACTCACCAATAATCCAGAGACTCATTAACATCTCAGTCACGCTAGGAAAACTGGCTCTCAGCGGAAAGTCTTCATCATAGACCGTGTTATTAGTCTCATTTCGAAATTGTTCATAACTGAAAAAATCCAATGTATGAATATTATGTACAACATACATACTTATATGTAATGCAGATACATATCAATGTGTGCATTTATATATATGATTAGCAAGGCAGCTGAAACACTTATCTTCAACTAAACATAACGGGTATGGAATAATACAAAATTAGCATTAACGACAACGCTTCAATGATATTAAATATGCGTGCTTAACTCAGTACTGTATAGATCTGAAGTTTGTACAACCTATTCAAGGTATGAGAAAAGACTAAACGTTTTACAAATGTGTTGCCGTCGAAAGATAATGAATATCAAACGGTAGGACAAAGTAACGAACTCAGGTGACATACAACTTTCTATGATTTCATCGATTATGACAACACTGAGGTGTTGAAGATTTAAGGTACCTGGGACATGGTATAGGAAAGGACAACAATGACATTCAGAAGCAAATATTGTTTTGGGGAGCTTACAGAACGGAGTATTTATAGACTAAAACTGAGATACAAAGATGTCTGCAAGAAATCCCTGAGTGAATTCTCAAATAATCATCATCGAGTGCCCTCTCCGCAACGAAGGTTGGCTACCATGGATCGCCATGCACTCTGTTTCTTGCTTTGATGGTGCAGGTTGTCATATAATGATTTGTCCATCTTTTGATGTTACTCGTCCATGTTAGTCTTGGTCTGCCTCTGCCTCTTTTACCTTGGTATTTTCCCTTCCAATATTACTTTTAGTAGGCTGTTGTGTCTTTTTAACGTGTCCCAAAAATTTCATTTGTCTTGTCTTAATTAATTCTCAAATAACTGGTACAATAGTAGCAAACGGGGAAAAATAGATCGAAATTGGCGTGATAACATTTGAAAATGATATGAAGTCAAATTTAGAAAAGAAAAGATGCAAGAGAAAAAATGTAAGACCCTTTAGCATAAAACTGTCTGGTTGATTCTACGGTCATACTTGACTTTCCGATATCGGCAACATCAGCCATGAACAGAGCTGCTTGGCAAAGCAGCAAATACAATTGCGTTTAAAGATCGGCTTCTGCCTGTTTCAAACCAGAACTTTGGAGGCTGGCTATATTACTATTTTCTAGTTTTATTAGGTGGGATGATATAGATAGACTTGTAAGTAGAACAAAAGCACTGAATAAATATATCAGTTTTCGCATCTGTTTTATTCTGTTGTAATTTCTTATTGTTTTTACAGCATTGAGATATATGTTTTGTTTTTTAACTAATACGTTGAAATGACGTGATCACTATCTCACTGCCTCTTAATGAGGTGGATACAAGTGCTGTCATAATGAAGTACAGTGAAATTTACTCACGTCATCATATATATATAAGACGTTGTCTTGCAGCTTTGCCAACCTTTTCGCCATGCACGATCCGTGCAAACCTCAGATTGGTTTTCTCCTTCGGGATATATAAGATCGCAACTGCTATCCAAAAAGTGAAAATCTAAAAACTAGATCTTCTTTGCATGTATATATATTCTCTGCTATTTGATATCAAGTGAAATCTATGTCTAAGCTATCAAATGCTTTTTCATAATCTAGTCAAATATAAAAAAAAAATATTCAAATCAAGTTTAGCTAATTATAATACCTAAAACGAGACACCTCTTTATATTGCAAATGTATTTTTTAACAGTATTAGTATGTTCAGTATCTATAGAATAGCATATCTTTAATGTGTATTGAATTTAAAGTTTAGAAATTTTTGTAAGGAATTAGTTATAGAATTGTAAAAATATTAATTAACATCACTGGAGTTCTTTCCTTATAAAATCATATCCGTTTACATTAGATAGGAGGTTTGGTAGAACAGGACGCAACAATTAATGGATCTATTGTGATGTAATAAATGAGGAAGATACTATGCGATACATTTTTGACAATAGAAACAAGAAAAAGAGTTCTTATGAATGAAAACGTTTTGAAAGAGGGCAAAGCAAAAAGAGAGCTAATTTCCAATATTAGGAAGAAACAATCATCATTTTTTGGCCATGTAATGAGAAGAGAACAGCTGGAATATATTGTAACAACAGAGAAAATTGAGGGACGAAGAGATAGAGGAAAGCAAAGAGAAAAGATACCAGACAGCTTAAGAGAATGGCTTAGCAGGTCAACAACAGAAATGATAAATAACTGTCGTGATCGAAAGTTGTGGGTAGACATGATCACCTACGCCAGCAGGCATGATACTTGATGATGATGATGATGATGATTTGTTGATGGTCTTTGAAAAGCAAACTTTGAGAGCGAACCACAGCATCTGGAACGGGAAGGGATACTCAGATGATGTTATGATATGATATTATGATGATAATATTATGAAGAAATTGGCAGGAACGGACTGGGTGGGCAGACAGCAATATTTTGAAAAGACTATACGTAGGAAGAGTCAGACCAGTTCTAGAGTATGGAGTCACATCCTATGGAGTCACAAGCTATGGCTTCCAAATCACATCTTAGCAAAATTAACAGAACACAGAATCAAGCTGCCCGTATCATCACTGGTGCTATGAAATCTACACCTATCAAGACTATAGAAACAGTAACAGGTTTACAACCCTTAGATGACACACGGGTCACTAAAGTATTGCAACAAGCGGAGAAATGTAGAAGGCTCCTTAGCCACCCCATTCACCAAAGAACAACTGGTTCCGTACAGCGAACACAGCCATCTGTTCCCTGTCATACAATATCATCATTCATCGTAAGCAATAGGAATATCGAAACACGATAAAAATAGAGACTTACAAAAACATTAGTAGAACAAACATTCCAATAGACAAACAGAAAGCTGCAAGGCGGGAAAACCAAGATGCAAAACACATGCCTTTAGCACTAGAAGAGAGCACCAGACGACCATCTTTACCCCGATTGAATTAGATGTTGTCCTCAAAGGATTGAAGCTCAAAAGCCTACGCACTGACCACAATAGAATGAGAAATCACGTGTTCACCAAATTCAAAATAGGTACAACCAGCCTATGCCACTGTACACTGGACAATATGACTTCAAAACATGTTCTACAGGATTGCCCCCAGTACACAGACCTGAGAAGAGCAATGTGGTCCACGCCCGCCTCCCTGGAAGAAAAACTATATGGGACAATCGATTCGCTGAAACAGACATCTGCCTTCATGAGAGAGTCTGGAATCCTACTCTGATTGAGTCTTGATCGCAGAGAGAGAGAGAGAGAGAGAGAGAGAGAGAAACGCACAACTCACGGTGTGCACAGAGCACTTAACTCAGTAGCTCCTGCAACAAGCCGGACTTGGAAAATATGAGGAAACTGCAACAAGGAACACTTTTTGGACATAGCCTTTAACGGTTCCTGCCGCCTATCCACCATATTCACTGGAAGGATACGTGCTCCTGAAAATGATGATCGTCATATTTTTTTTTAATTTATACGCTTGATGATGTTAGGACATCGTTTTTGACACCAAATTCGAACATATGAAACACAGTTAGTAATCAGATTATCTCCGTCGCACATCGAACAACAGAAGATCTTCCCTGCAATGTGAATTTGTGAAATGATAAACCGGTTCATTAGTCTACCCTCGATCTGACAGTAGCCCTCTTGAATCTAGAGAACAATCCTCTTGACTAACATGAAACTCCGGGAGTCACACTGGGACTGCAAATCATGATGAAGTACCACACACAACAATGGATGCTCCCGCAAACAACCGATTAATATAGTGAATGTAGCCAACAACGCCCGAAACACCGTGCAAAATCCCTTAAGTGAAACCTTCGGATGACTTGGCAGAGCAGTCCTTATTAATGAGTTGTAACATGTAAATAATTATCGTCAAACAATTCCAACGACGGCCATTGAACATCTCTCGATCTCTTGACGCAAACCGCATATCAACTCAAGACGGGGGAAGGTCGCATTCACAACACTTCAATTGTCAAAGAGTCATATTGTCATGTGTACGACTCCGCATTAACTCCGATTTGTTAAGTGGAACATCAAATTGACTTTGACGCAGAAAATTGCATTGGAGAGCTGAAATTAATCAGTCCCAAATGTAAATCCCCCGCAGTCGACAGAACATGAACTGCATTCCACCATCTTGGAACTGGAAGTCTTCAAACTATGTATATATTGATCATATATATACTAAGTAAAAATTGAATTTAATACTTATATCATACACTTTAATCATGCCTTAATTACTGTAACGTAAGTACTTTTAAAAAGTTTATTAAGCGATGATATATTTTTATTGCAAACTGAAATGACTACTCCCTGTGAGTGTTCGTGTTAGAGCTTCAAAAATGATTAGTCAAGGGGGAGATAATTAATTTATATATATATAAAGGGAGGTAACAATGTCTTCAAGAAAAATGTGCCCTTTTCTCTAAGTTTCACGAAAATATCTTTCTTCACCTCAGAAATCCTGCTCACCGAAATATTGATCTAAAAGGTTAAGATTTGTTTATCAATCGTCGTGTGGATATTAATTAAACGTATTAAGATTTACGTACACTAGATGTGCTTTTGGGTACTCCGACTGAAGAGTTCGAAACTTGCTAACGCTCTTCGACGCCTCAATGGTAGATACCACAATCAGTAATAAAAATGCCATGAAAGACATCGCATGGCACAAAAATTTCACCACAGGAAACTGAAGCACCTTTGCCGCCTATGGAGAGAAATGCATAAAAAAAAAACATGAAATCCAGTATGTGTAGAGAGAATCAATTATATTTTCACATGCTATTAGTTATTTTCTTTCGCTGCCAAAGAACACCTCCACACTGAAAATGTGATGACACAGCAGTCAAACTAAGATCCATCTTATACATTACAGCTCGATGTAGAAACCTGAAATCAAGAACCCAGTCGAGGCAAACTAGTCTGTGCTTTTTCCACGCGTCAGCATAGTACTAAGCGTTCTATATTTGATCTTTGGCTTCTTGCTTTACCTTGATTATGAGCACATAATCTCGCTCATAAAGCTGTGCAGGACATTTGTTTTATAGTTTTTGTCACATGTGAGCAAATGTATATAGAAATTCTAACTCAAACATAGAGTTTCTTAACTGGTCGTTTTTGTCGATTTATTAGATCCAGATTTTGAAGAAAAATCAAATAACAATTAATAAGATATACACCAACCGTGATCATTTAAGGGAAAAGATTTAGCTGTTCATGCAGCATATCATTTTATTGCATGAAAAATAAAATGCAACAAGTGATGCATATCATTCAAATAAACAGAAACTGTGGTTTTACTGTGGTTGTACTGCATCTAGTAAGTTTAACACAGCTATTCAGACAAAAATCAATCCAGGAATCTATTGGAATTGCGATTTGTACCAAAACCGAATCAATTTTACCCCAAAGAAATCATTTAAATGTTACAATCGTTCATTAAAACTGCTATATATACATGTAATGTACTTGGAGCATAAAATCATACATAAAACCATGAAAAAAACAATAAATGCATATACATTACTGTAAATTAAAATTTAACTGTCCTTAATGTATGCTGCAGGGTGTTAGACAAGGTTGTGCTGTCGCCAGATTTATTTAATATGTATAGTGAGATTATTTTAAGATCCATAAGAGGCATGCCTGGAATAACAATCGGAGGTCATAATATAAATAATCTAAGGTATGCTGATGATATAGTCTTAACCGCTAAGAGTGAAAATGAGTTACAAAAAATGTTAGACAATATAGTGAAAGAAAGCAACAATAAGAGACTCAGTCTTAATAGCAAAAGGATAGAAGTAATGGTAACAACAAAGAAGAAGACATCACCGCAGTGCACAATAAAGACAAGTGGAACAATATTAAAACAGGTAAATGAATTTAAATATTTGGGAACATTGTTAAGCTCAGATGGTAGATGTTGATAAGAGAGGAGTCTTAACAAGAATACGTGTCGAGCTTTATAAGGAGGCTTTGAAAATATATCGGTCATGTGCTGAGAATGAATGAAGAAAAACTTCCCCATCAGGCATTCACTTGGAAACAATCATCATCATTATCATGTGCTATACTGGTTGGTATAGGCGATCATGTCCTTCCACAATCTTCTATCCACAGTACATCGTATCAATTGTGTTGACTATTTTCCATGCCATGACACCAAGCTATCTAGTATTTTCTCTCTTTGTCGTCCGCGATCTCTCTTTCCGTGTGTTTTGCCAGTTGTAACAAAATATTCCAACTTTCATCTTTTCATGATGTGCCCGAACAATGTTGATTGTTTCTTTCTTATGTTTTTAGGACCTTCCTTTTTTTTGTTGGCCTCTTTGAGAATTTACTCGTTGGTTCTTTTAGCTGTCCAGGGAACTTTCAACGTTCTTCTGAGAAATCCCAAATCTGTGGCGTCTAATCGCCTTTTCATTTCTTTGTTTGGTTATTTGGTTATGGAAGGCCCAGGTATCACTGCAAACGAATTAAAACCCATAATTGCTCAACCGCCCGTGCCAGCGTAATCATCCGAATTAATATATGATCTCCCAAACAAAGAAAGGTAACTGTAGTCCCCATCGTAGCAGTCTCAGCACACGCCAAAAGACATAAGGCGAAACTGGGCAGAAAGTGAACACAGCCAACTGTTCCCTGTCATACGATATCATCATTCATCGTAAACAATTGGAATATCGAAACATGATCAAAACGGATGAGACACACAGCTCACGGTGTGCACAGAGCACTTAACTCAGTAGCTCTTTGTTTACTGTCCATGATTCGCTTTTATTGTCCGATGACTGTCCATGATTTCTTTGTTTACTGTACATGTTTCGCTTCCATAGGTCAGAATTGGTTCTATATAGCACCGATGAACTCTCTTTCTCACTTTTATTGACATATTTTTGTTGCATGAGACGTTTTTCTTTTTCTGAAATGCTATTTTGGCCTGAGCCATTCAGCTTTTTAGTTCGGTGGTGCGTCTTCCATCTGATGCTATTATTGTGCCCAAGTATTTGACGTGTTACACTTGTTTCAGATTTGTCCTATTTGTTTTTTTTTGACCTGTATGATGGTCATGGTTGTTTCTTCAATATGACCATTACTTCTGTTTTCTTACTATTCAGACTGAGACCTTTCTTGTTACTTTCTTTCACTGTTATGTCTATCATTTCTTGTAGTTCATTCTCTGTCTCTGTTATTAAGACTGTGTCATCGGCATATCGCAAATTATTTATGTTGTGACCGTTGACTTCAATTCCTTTTTTGTCTACTATTGATCTCATAATATGTTCGCTGTAAAGTGAAAACAAATCCGGCGACAGAACACAGCCTTGTCTGTCTCCTTGTTTTATAAGTTGAAATTTTCCTGTTTGGTTGTTAATTCGTATGGCTGCTGTTTGTTGCCAGTACATGTTTTTTTATGATTCGCAGATCCTTGCCATCAATGTTTAATTTCTCCAGCATATTGATTATTTCCACATGCTTTATTTTGTCAAATGCTTTTGTGTAGTCTATGCGGCACATATATTGCTTTTTCTATACCTCTGTAGCTCTTTCTATCAAGGTTCTCAGATTGTATATTCCTTTATTGGTGCCCTTTCCTTCCGCAAATCCACATTGCTCCACATTTATTTGTGGTTTTATTTTGTTCCCTTACACGTCTCATACTAATTCATAGTAATATTGTATACGTGGAAACCATCTGGTAAAAAAAAAACCAAGACAAACCAAGAGAATCGCTATGTAGAACAATTATTAGGCAAGGTTCAAGTACAGGATTAAGAGATAACCAACTACAAGAATTAGTAGCAAATCGTCAGTCGAGGAGAACTATGACTTCCTCAGTAAGTTCAGTGGTCAGCCCAAGACAAAAATAAATGAATACATTTTTCTCTCACCATCCCACCGCGACTAAAAAAAGAAGAAATAATAAAATTCTTGTTACTTTTTGACTTCTCATTTTGATATCCACGCCTCATCAGATGTGACTTCTTAGCCTTCGCATGTTACTGTCTCAGTACGTTATGACAACATCATGTCACAATCATTTGCTTTTATTAATTGTATTTATCCTGGCAATCACTGCCTTTTGTGTAAACTGATATTTGTCTGCGCTCGTGTGTGTGGTTATATAAGAAAGAGTTCCCTTTGTCATCTCTCTAACTGCTGCGTTAAGAAGAATCTAGATTTTAAATCTTATTCTTCTTTTACTAAATTGTACATTCAAATCCAGCTGATAGCCTGTAAGACAAGAAATGATAGAAGCATATTGAAACACACAGTGTTAGCATCTATTATGTGCTACTGCCAAAAAAATAAGCTATATAATATAAAAGTGAAGTGATTAAAAAGGTATGTAAATTAATTTAAATAAAATCTATAATTTATTGGTAGTGAGAAAATGGAAGATGTGTACCACATAAATAAAACGCAGAATAGCCCAGGCCAAAATAGCAATTCAGAAAATGAAAAACAAAACATCTTGTACAACAAGTTTATGTCGAAAGAAGTGTGAAAGATAGAGCTATATAGTGCTATATAGAGCCCATTCTGACATTTGGAAGCGAATCATTGACAGTAAACAAACAAATCAAAAGACGATTAGAGGCCAAAGAAACTGTATTCTCGGAAGAATGCTGAGAGTTCCCTGGGCAACTATAAAAACCAACAAGGAAATTATCGAAGAGACCAACAAAAACAGAAAGCTCCTAAACATGAAAAAAAGACAATCAACATTTTTCGAAGGCCTCGCGAGAAGAGGAAAGTTGGAATACTTGGTTACAACTAGCAAATTACAGAGAAGGAGATATTCCGATCGACAAGGGACGAGGATACTATGTAGCATGATGTCATGGCACGGTAAATAGTCAACAACAGAGTTGATATGATGCAATGTGGACAGAGAATTTAGAAGTGTATGATTGCCTACGTCAACCGGTATGGTACATGATGATGATCAGTAGCTGCAGACAACACTCAGATTCAAATGATAAAAGCCCTATGATTTTTTGGCATAGAATTATCACAGACCTGTGCAATGATATTTACAACACAAGATATACACCTTATTCTTCTTCTACCTTTTTTAGCTCCCTGTGGAGAAGAGGTCTTCAACAAACACTTTCCAAGTCGTTCTGTTTTTCGTCATTCTTTTAAGATCATTCCATGTCTTCCCCATCATCTTCATCTCTGCTTATATCTGTCTTCTCCAAGAATTCCTTGGTCTTCCTCTTTGTCTCTTCCCCTGGGGATTCCTAAAAAGGGCCTGTTGTGTAATGCTCTCAGTTGGCTTCCGTAGTTTGTGTCCTATCCAGCGCCATCGTCTTCGCTGTATCTCTTTATCCACTGGTATTTGACTGGTACATTTCCATAATTCTATGTTGGTGATTTTGTCCTGCCATTTCCATCATTTTATTCTGCGTAAGCATCCATTAATGAAAGTCTGTATCTTCGTGATTGTCAATTTTGTTGTTCTCTATGTTTCACAGCCATATAATCGGACCGACTTAACATTTGAGTTGAAAATTTTTACTTTTGATTTTAACCTAATTTCTTTGGATTTCCATATGTTTCCCAGTGCAATGAAAGCTCCTCTTGCTTTTGATATCCCTATTTTGGTATCATTTTCTGTTTCTCCCTCTTTATCTATATTACTGCCCAGATATATGTAATATTGTACGTCTAGTAGAGGTATTTCTCCTAGTTTTATTTGGTTATTGCCAACTGTATTAATTCTCATAATGTTAGTCTTATCTCTATTAATCTTCAGTCCTAGCTGTTGTGATCTCTCATCAAGTATGCTCAATTTATTCTGCATCTGTTGATGGCTGTGTGATAGGAGAGCTATGTCATCAGCAAAGTTTAAATCATCAAGTTGTTTGGTCAGTGACCACTGGATCCCATTTCTGTTGTTTTGAGTTATTTTCATAATCCAATCTATGGCCAGTAGAAAGAGAAATGGAGACAGAAGGTATCCCTGCCTTACTCCTGTTCTTATTTCAAATGCTTCTGTAAGCTGTCCTTCATGCACCACACTACATTTTGTTCCTTCATACATTGTTTTTATCAGGTTAATAAACTTTATGTGGATTCCGTAATGACTCAGCAACTTCCAAAGCATTCTTCTGTCTAAACTATCAAATGCCTTTTCGTAATCTATGAATCCAATACAAAGTGGGAATTTTAGTTCTAAACTTTGTTCAACTATTATACGTAGAGTAGTTATTTGATCAGCACATGATCTGTTTTTCCTAAAAAACCTGCTTGTTCATCTCTCAAATGTTTCTCTATAGCCTCTTTTATAGTCTCCCCAGGAATGATTCTGCTTAATATTTTTCCTGGCACTGATACTAGCATAATTCTCCTATAATTTGTGCACTCCTGTAAACTTCCTTTCTTTGGTAGTTTGATCATATAACATGTTTCCAGTCTTTAGATATTTCTTCCCTCTCCCAAATGTTATCTAATAGATTATGTAACATCTTGGTGGAGGTGTTGATATCTGCTTTGATGGCTTCCGGAGGATTTCATCTGGTCCTGTTGCGTTACCATTTTTTAATAGCTTGATGGCTTTCATTATTTCTTCCTTTGCTTGGTTTTCCACAGTTAACGTGTAACTCTTCTTCTGCTGGTAGTATATCCGGAGGATTATTTGACCCGGGTCTGTTCAAAAGTTCTTCAAAGTGTTCTTTCCATCTCTCCATTTGTTCCCTTATATTACTAAGCAGATTTCCTTTCTTATCTTTAATAAAGACATTGATCTGTTTGTATTTTCCACTTAATTTCTTTGTGCTGTTGTACAGTTCTTTCATATTCCCTTTATTTGCTGCTTCTTCTGCCTCTTTAGCTAGTTCATCTATATATTTCCTCTTATCCCTTTTAATGCATCGTCTCACTTCTTTGTTCACCTCTGTGTAAGCTTCCTGTGTCTTGGCTTTATTACTTCTTGTTTTGCTTTTATTTATGTCTGCTTTCTTGTTCTTTCTTTCTTTAATTTTATCCAGGGTCTCTGCTGTCAACCATGCCTTATTCTGGCGTTCTCTTATCCCTAGTGTTTCTTCGCATATCCCTTTCCATATATATTTTACCTGTTTCCAGTGATCTTCTATATTTATTGTATTTTCTAGTTTTTGGAGGACTTGGTATTAGTTTGATATTGTGACTGCGAATTTATCTTTAATTCCTTGTTCTTTAAGAAACCCTACATTGAAATACTTTCTACCCTTGTTCGTTGTAGTATGCCTTTTTAATTTAATTTTAAGTTTGGCTGTCAGAAGATGATGATCAGAAGCTACATCTGCCCCTGTATATACTTTTACATCCTGTAAGGATGCCTTAAACTTATTATTAATACATATGTGATCAATTTGATTTTCCGTTCTATGAACTGGTGACACCCATGTAGCTTTGTGTATTCTTTTATGTTGGAATATTGTTCCTCCTAGGCTCACTTGATTAAGGGCGCAGAAATTCATAAATATCTCTCTTTTCTCGATTATATCTCCAAGTCCATGTTTTCCCATAATCTCTTCGAAGCCTCTGTTGTCTGATCCTACCTTAGCATTTAGCTCTCCCATCAAGATTATAATATCCTTGGCTCGTCTCGCATCCATCTGACATTGTAGCTGTTTATAAAAATCATCTTTAACTAAATCATCCTTATCGTTGGTTGGTGCTTAGCATTGGATAATGTGTAATTTTATTTTGTTTTGGTTGTTTTAAATGTTGCTCTCATTAGTCTCGGTCCTACTGCTTCCCATTCTATTAATGTCTTCTGTGCATTCTTTGATAGCATTATAGCTACCCCTTCACTATGTTGTGCTCCAGGTTCCTGGTGTCCTGATGATAAAATCATCTCTCCTGTATTTAGTTTTATTCTTTCCATTCCTAGCCATCTTGTTTCACACATTCCCAGAATATCTATCTTGTAGTTTGTCATTTCTGCTGCTACCTGTGCAGCTTTTCCTTGTTCGTTTAGAGTACGAACATTCCAGGTGCCAATTCTGGAGGATTTCCTGTTAGACAAAGGGTGAGTCGGCAACCCGGACTCCTTACGGCTTTCTCCGGCTTGCGTCATATGTCTCTTAGACAGAGAGCCCTTCTCTTTCCTGGATGGCGGATTTACTTTTTATCTCTTTGACTTGTCCATGTTTGTGGAGTTTTTTCAGCTTATTTTTTTACAGAATGGAATAGCCAGTCCCATGCCCAACCCTCCTTTCTCGCCTCTTACGAACATGCCTGGTAGGGTACAGCGCCGTTATTCTTTACTCCCCTTTCGGGTCCCGGCAGCGCACGGGCGAAGATATACACCATATGACATTAAAACATCAATATTTAATGTCTTGCCTAAGAAGACCGATGCTGTGGAACGCAGTGACTTTAGAACAATAAGTTTGATGAGCCATGTAACACAAATATTGCCCACAGTTATACAGGGAAGAATTTAAAATAAAGTCAATATGGAATTAATAGAACAACAATTTGGATTTAGAAATAACAGTGGGATTCAAGAAGCCATCATCTGCATGAGAATGATAATAGAAAAATGTATGGAAATAAACAACCCAATTTGCGCATGCTTCATAGACTACAGAAAAGCTTTTGACAGAATACACAATAAACAACTAGCGAAATGAATGAAAGACATACACATAGATGACGCTGACATAAGACTGATATGTAATATATACTAGCAACAAATAGCTATGATCAAATAGAAAAATGAGAACTCTGCACCTATTGATACAAATAGAGGAGTAAAACAGGGTTGTATTTATCACCATTTCTATTTAACTTATACATTGAGCAGATCTTCGAAGACATCTTGGGGATGCCAGGACTAAACATCAGTGAATATATATCATCAATAATCTAAGATATGCTGATGATACCGTATTAATGACAGAAAATCAAGAAGACCTGTAAAAAAAATAGTGAACAAAATAAATAAGACAAGCAATATGAATTGGTAATAAATGTTAAAAAGACTAAAACTATGATTATTAGCAGAGGAAAGACAGAACATACGAGGAGATATTGGAGTAGATGGAAAGAGCCTAGAAATAGTTCAAGAATATTTCTATCTTGGCCATAATATAAAAAATTATGGAAAATGTAAGCCAGAAATAAACACAAGAATAGGAATGGCAAAAAGTAACTTTACCAACATGAAAAATGTACTGACATCAAAGTAAAAAAAACATCAGAGAACTAAAACTGCGAATAGCAAAATGCTATATTTACTCAGCTTATTATTATTTATTAATGTATGTATGGTGCAGAAACATGAACATTGAACAAGAAGATAAGAGAGCAAAAAATGGAAGCCTTTGAAATGTGAATATATAGGAAAATGAGGAGAATTGAGTGAAAGGAAAAGAAGATAAAAAGATATTTCTGAATCAGCTGAAAATGGGGAAAAAAAGAACGACAATTAGAACAAGACAACTGAAAATTTTGGACATGTGTAAGAGACATACCCTTCTATAAAGTCATCTTTGAAGGGAAAGTACAAGGTAGACGAAGCGAGGCAGACCAAGACTAAAGTGGATCGATAATATTAAACTGTGGACAGCCGAACCTATGATAGCGTGCATCCTCAAGACAAGAAACAAAGTAAAATGTCGCGACATGGTAGTCAACCTTCGATATGGAGACAGCACCCAATGAATGAACTGAATGCTGATCAGTGAAAAAAATACAAATTTAAACAGTTATTTACATCGATGAAAACGTATAGATGATACTCTGAAATTGGTTAGCATTATCAATAAAACACGAATCATCTGCGAATAACTTCGCTTCGGTTAATGGATTATATGACGACAAAGTTTATACTAAAATTATCAAAAAATCAGAGGGCGACAAGACTTAACTCTCTTAATCCAAACCAAGAGGGGGGAGGAGGGGTGCGAGAGCAAATTGGTACAAGTACAAATAGACGAGAACAATATGAAACACATAAAAATACAAACATTTAGTAGGTCAAGCAGAGCACAAATATTACTACAGTGTAATAACAACCAAGAAGACGAGAGAATTCTCAAAGTTATGATTATAAGTTATGAAATGTCTGTTGCACTATTTTCAACATATTGAACTCTGCAGGTGTAGTCTCTGCCTTTATGTTATTTTTTAAATGAAAATAGCTATTTCTTATAATTGTCTGCTTAGTGGAGCTGCATATCAAAGTATTTAGAAAAGCTCACAAATTGAGCAAACAAATCCTCTTCAGAGACATGATTACTAGGTTGCATATACTATTTGCAGTTTGAGTCCAAGAATACTAGCACAGAGCCACGATTGTGATGGTGTGGTCAAATAAAGCTAGTTGATTGAGTATAAAGAATCCAATTTTAACCATGTTTGAAAATGGTTAAATGCATGAGTAATTGCTGGATAATGTTAGAGAGCATTGTACCAAACACATACCAAAGCATGAAAACAAGCGATGAACTAAAAGGTGCGTTCTATTTAACAACAAAAGTCAGACAATATCGTGTATTATCACCATTGCTATTCAAATGTAAATCATCATCATCATCAAGTACCGGGCCTAGTGGCGTAGGTGATCATGTCTCTCCACAACATTCGATCTCGGCAGCTATTTATCATTTCTGTTGTTGACCTTCTGCCGAGCCATTCTCTTAAGCTGTCTGTTATTTTTTCTCTTTGCTTCCCTCTATCTCTTCGTCCCTCAATTTTTCCAGTTGTTACAATATATTCCAGTTGTTCTCTTCTCATTAAATGACAAAAAAAAATGATGATTGTCTCTTCCTAACATTGGAAATTAGCTCTCTTTTTGCTTTGACCATTCTCAGAACCTCTTCATGACTCTTCTTAGCTGTCCATGATATTCTCAACATTCTTCTGTAAAACCACATTTCTACAGACTCCAGTGATTTTCTTGTCTGTTGTCATATTGTCCGTGATTCGCATCCGTATGTTAAGACTGGCTCTACGTAACATTTAAGAACTCTTTTTCTTGTTTCTATTATCAAAAATGGATTGCATAGTATTTTCCTCATTTTTTGGAAAGCTGCTTTTGCCTGAGCCATTCTACATCTCATCTCATGCAGAACGGGTGCTTCCCGAGTCCCAATGCGGTTTCAGACCCGGGAGATCAACCATAGATATGATCTTCACTCTTAGACAACTGCAGGAAAAATGTCGGGAACAAAATATGCCGCTCTATATTGTCTTTGTAGATCTCACAAAGGCATTCGACACAGTAAACAGAGATGGTCTCTACAAGGTGTTAGAAGGCATAGGCTGCCCTCCTAAATTACTTAGGCTGATAATTTCCTTCCATGAAGACATGCATGGCAAAGTCCATTTTGATGGGAGTCCATCAGAGAATTTCAAAGTCAACAAAGGAGTGAAACAGGGATGTGTCCTCGCCCCCACCCTTTTTGGTATATTTTTTGCTGCCCTCCTAAATTACGCCTTCGAAAACAGCTCAGGAGATATTTACATTCGCACTAGACCAGATGGCTCACTGTTCAACCTAGCACGACTAAGAGCAAAAACCAAAACAAATGTTGCCCTACTAAAAGAATTTTTATTTGCTGACGATGCAGCCCTAGTCGCTCATAGTGAGGCCACCCTACAGTCGCTGATCAACAACCTGGATAAAGCATGCGACCTTTTCACACTGTCAATTAATGTTCAGAAGACAGTAATACTAAATCAAGGTGGCTTCAAACCTCTATCTATTATTACTAAAAGACTGCCCACTAGAATCAGTACATAAATTTACATATCTTGGATCCACAGTTACGCAAACCATCTCTCTTGATGAAGAAATAAACTGTCGAATTGGTAAGGCAGCTACGACCTTCGGCAAACTCACAAAAAGGCATGGAACAACACGAAACTAACTCGAAAGACTAAACTCCTAATATATCAAACATGTGTGCTTAGCACACTACTATATGGATCCGAAACCTGGACAACATACTCAAACCAGAAAAAAGACTAAATGTCTTCCACATGCGATGTCTCCGCAAAATAATGCACATCAAATGGCAAGACAAAATAACCAACTTAACTGTCCTGCAACGTGCTAAGACCCTAACAATCATGTCGATGCTCAGAAGTCGAAGGCTAAGATGGCTGGGGCATGTCCAACGGATGGATGAAAAACGCATTCCTAGGCAAATACTATATGGTGAGCTAAAACACGGAAAAAGACAAATCGGCAGACCTAAACTACGATATAGAGATATCTGCAAATCATCTCTGAAAGACTTCTCCATCTGTGAAAACGACTGGCAACATCTGGCAAGTGATCGCACATCATGGAGAGCATGTATAAGGAACGGTATAACAACATTTGAGACTGTGCTAAGACAGGACTTAGAAGAGAAGAGACTCATGAAAAAGGATGGTAAACCCTGTGGATCAGCGAGCCTGACCTGTTCATTATGTGACCGCGTGTGTTTGTCAAACATTGGTAGAATTAGCCACGAGAGAAGCTGTTCGGCAAAAACAATACCTCAAAAAATACGCAATAGCCTCCACTAGACCGTCTGACAAGACGAAAAGGGCCATATATATCTACATCTCACCTATTTTGTACATCTTCCGTCTGAGGTTAACAAAGTTCCCAAATATTTAAATTCATTTACCTATTTTAATAGTGTTCCACTTGTCTTTATTTTGCACTGAGGTGATATCTTTTACTTTGTTGTTACCATTACTTCTGTCTTTTTGCTATTAAGGCTGAGTCCTTTAGTTTTGCTTTCTTTCACTATAATGCCCATCATTTCTATAATATATAGGTAAATAATAAGATTAGAACTGAAGAGAAATTATGCGCTCGGATGATTATGTTGGTTATTGAGTTGATTGAACCTAGTGCGGACAGCAAAGTGTACCCCATGCAAACAATTTTGATTGAGAATAGTCTTTGCCAGGTAAACAAGTGTTATACTTCTCTGTGACCGATCCATACATTCCAGATTGAGGGCTGTCCAGTTTTAGGCGATGACTAGCTGACCACTGGAACTGAATGTCACCCCAACCAACAAAAGTGACCTGAACCTCCCTACCTCTTTTCAGTTTTGGAGAAATCGTAAATTCCACTTTCCGTCCAAGATTAAAGCGAAGGTTCTCCGTTTCGACTGGACGGTTTCAATTGGACGGATGATGCAGTGTTCCACTAACTTCAACATGACTCATTCAAGAAGGGTTCTGTAGGCAAGATTAAGTCTTTATGTTGGAAAAAAAACCCGATTTTCGTGGGATGTCAGAGTTTCGCTAAGATATGCTTTGCCTAATGGTCTCTCCCTCAGATGTAGTCATATACTCACTGAAACGACTGTGGGTTTGACGGTTTTAAGCAGTATTCCCTACGGTAGAAGACGAAAATGACTGACCATTAATTTTTGCATTGATTCACAAACAAAGCTGTTATACATTTACAGTGAAGTTGAATAAGCTAATCAGAAACAATTATTCAAAATGTGTTTTAGCACAGTTGGAAGACTTTATAATAACTTTCACCTTGCTCTGAGGGAATAATATGTGTAGAAACACTAGGAAAGGGTAGACACATATGAAGAGCGAAGTCATTATGAGACGCCTCGGCCATCCAGCACGCTCCAGCTTGCCCATTCCGTTGTACCATGTTCTGACCACTCTTTGCTGACAGCTGGGATGAGCTATGAACTGAAATTGAAAAAATCAACAACAAAATGTTTTGACAAATTATGATGAAAGGGGAGAAACTGAACGGGTCAGTAACACCTTCCTTGACGATGATCTAACATTTTCGTTCCACAACTCTACACATATAACGGCTCACAAAGTTGCCAACAGATCCATAACTTGGACGTACGCTGGATCTTAAAACGTCATTGATCAATTCTAAACTTTGATTCGATTAGCGACTTCATTTAGTTCATTCCTTTTTTGGCTGTGTTCATGTGTGAATGAAATGTTCACTACTTGATGGTTGGATTCGCTTCTGCAACTCAGGTCATTGTTACCAGATGAATTTTTTCTGCAGCCGCCGAGCTAGTGATGCCTGTTTAACAGGTGCAACTTTTCATATGACAACTTTGGTATTAAGAGGGCTTCGCCTGCATTAGTGCAACGTCACGTACGCAGACACCCGCCAACATGCAGTGGATCTGCATTCAATGAACGGGCATACCGTGTACATTTAAGTGATTGTTGATTGATTTATTTATTTTTTTTTTTTTTTTTTTTTTTTTGGGGGGGGGGGGGGTATCTCTCGTGACGCCGCTACTCAGCTCATTTATATTTTTGTCAGTATCGGTGTCTTCTACAAATTGGATGTTGGAATTACATCAGGCTTCATAAATGATCATAGTCGTTTTGACCCATGAGAAAGGTCTAGTAGTCTCTTTGATTCTTTAAACCCAAGAGAAATTAACTCGTTTCATTCTTTTCTCTAAGGAGATTTCGCGTGACTTCCTTTGCGTTTAGACGACCTCTATTCTCAAGTACTCTCCCCTATACTTTTTTATCCAAATTTTTTGTTGCTGCCTTTCTTGTGTGTTCGTTTGTTCATTTTTTAGAACTGCTATTTCATGAAACGAAACAATTTCTTATGTGATTTCTTCGTTTTCTATGAACTGGCTAGCGATATTTCAAATGCAGCCCGCTGCCATTGTTTTGAGTATTATTTTTGAGGGACTATTAATTGTTGTGTTTGTCCCCAGTAGAGAGCTGTGAATTAAAAATATTGGTATTTTTTGGGCTTGCTTTATCAGCAGAGATGAAATTAAGTTATTGAGTTATTTGCAGGTCATCATCATTGCACTCCGAACATGTCCGTAGGTGCTCAGATCCCCTCCTCAGCAATTCCCGCAGTGTCCAGCGACTGACGACTCCAGTTCTATGTTGGTTGATAAGTCTTCTTACACGGCAACTACGTTTCTCATTTCTCGCTGTGCCCACCTTAACTCCCATTTCCATCATCCGAAGAAGTGACGTGGATCTGTATTTGTCGAAGTCCTGTGCTCTTTCCACATCTCGGAGAGCATTAATGATGTCCGCCCGATCCATTGTTTGCCCGTCCTCAACGACAGCGCAACTAGTCAACCTGTCCGCTCTTTCATTTCCCCGTACTCCCACATGTCCAGGGACAAAGACAAAGGTGACCTTACCTATTTTGGATTTCTGCAACGACTCTACCCATTGCATGCGTACAGAGCCCGCCTCCACTTTTTTTATCATGTTCATCGAATCACCCAGTATACATGCGTGGGTGTAGTCTTTTGACTCTAACCATTTGAATGCCTTGGTCACTGCCATCGCCTCCATTGTCATGCTACTCGTGGTCATGACGTATGCACCACTGTCTTCGTAGACTATTCTGACTGCCGCGCGTGCTGTAAATGCCCATGCACTTCTTTCGTGTCGTCTTACAGATCCGTCTGTATAGATGACTGTATCTTTCTCATCGGTGTTATCGCAGATGAGACCGTTGACCTCAGCATTAACCACGACCGGGTTCTGTTCCCTACTTTTCCTGTCGAGTGTGACAATACACGAGAAAGTCCACTTGAAAGACGCAGTTACCGGCATCCACTCCTCACCAACGCTGATATTGGTAAGCCCACAGACCTGTTTGATGACATCTTCTGCTCGACCCACCCATGATTTGCCTCTTTTTAGCCTGGCACCTTTCCCTGTGTTGAGCACGTGGTGCAATGGATGCTCTTTATCTGTACTATTATTCAGGTATACTCGTGTTCTCCAGATTTTGATTCTGTCATCCATGTTTGGAAAGTCAAGAAGATACCTCATTGCTACACAGCGATGTGTTCCTTGTACATCCCAAGAAAATGCGCATGGCTTCATTTTGTATTTTCTCCAGTCTATCAATTTGAGAGATGAAATATACTTTTTAAAAGTTATTTTTCTTTAATTCATACATTTATTTGCTGTATTTTAATAAGTTATAGCTCATATATATAATCAAAATTACTAAGCACCAGAAGAAAGCTCAGGATTTTCAAATCAAGTGTGTTATCTACGTTTTCTTATGGAGACGTGAGCTGGAAAACAACTAAAGAAATAGAAAATAAACTGGATGCTTTTGAAAAGAAATGTTTCGAGAAAATACTTGGTATGTCATGGAATGAATTTAAGACTAGTGCAAAAATAAGTGAAATGACAAAGCATTCTAAAAAATCAACTGTACTCCAAAGAAGAATGTGGCCATAAGCTGGTCAGGTGATGAGAAGAGACAACAAAAGAATTTAAATCAGGCCCTCAAATGGGAACCAGAAGGTAAAAGAAAAAGAGGTTGACCTAGAGAAACACTAAAAAGAGCACTGAGGCGAGAGGCAATAACAACAGGCATCAACTCTCTCACCGAAATTGAACAACTCGCCCAGAACAGAGTCGTGTGATAAGATACAATGGAGTCCTGTGCAATATCTAATGTTTGATCGTCGGGCACACTGAGTTTTTAATTCTTGCCCTGATTGCCGTTTTCGACTCTAAAGGACAGACAGACAGGCAGATAGATAGACAGACAGACAGACAGGCAGATAGATAGATAGATAGATAGATAGATAGATAGATAGATAGATAGATAGATAGATAGATAGAGAGATAGATAGATAGATAGATAGATAGATAGATAGATAGATAGATAGATAGATAGATAGATAGATAGATAGATAGATAGATAGACAGACAGACAGACAGACAGACAGACAAACAGACAGACAGACAGACAGACAGACAGATAGGCAGATAGATAGACAGACAGGCAGACAGACGGACGGACGGAGATAGATATATTAGATAGATAGATAGATAGATAGATAGATAGATAGATAGATAGATAGATAGATAGATAGATAGATAGATAGATAGATAGATAGATAGATAGATAGATAGGTAGATAGATAGATAGATAGATAGATATATAGGTAGGTAGGTAGGTAGGTAGGGTGGGTGGGTGGGTGGGTGGGTGGGTGGGTGGGTGGGTGGGTAGGCAGGTAGGCAGGTAGCAGGTAGGTAGGTAGGTAGGTAGGTAGGTAGATAGATAGATAGATAGATAGATAGATAGATAGATAGATAGATAGATAGATAGATAGATAGATAGATAGATAGATAGATAGATAGATAGATAGATAGATAGATAGATAGATAGATAGATAGATAGATAGATAGATAGATAGATAGATAGATAGATAGATAGATAGATAGATAGATAGATAGATAGATAGATAGATAGATAGATAGATAGATAGATAGATAGATAGATAGATAGATAGATAGATAGATAGATAGATAGATAGATAGATAGATAGATAGATTGGAGGTAAGTGGGTGACTTAGAAGACTTTGTCAGAGGTTGAACGGATCGTACCTCGCGTTCATACCATTTTACATATAGTTGTTCAAAAAATTTCTCAGACCAACCAATTTTCTCGACTTGACCGCAAATTTGTAAGTCCTCCGGACTTCCGGTACTAAGATGATGGAATAGAATTTGTGACCTATGGATCGTACAGGTTCTGCTCTTTGAGACTGATTTATTTCCGCACTCTAATGTATATCGCTGCATTAGAGTCAATCGGATGTTCCACCTAACAGATTAGCCCTGATGCTACGGAGTCCGTGCGCCTGACAGCGGCCCTCTTTGGCTAATCAAGTGTTGTGTATAAGACCTTCCCCTGTCGTGGAGTCGATATGCGGTTCACGTCATGACATCGAGAGGTGTTCAATAACCGTCATTTGTACAGCGCTAATTACTTACAGCTATTTAACAAGGATTATTCTGTCAAGTAAACAGAAGATTCCATTTTAAGAATTCTGCACTGTCGCTACGGTGTTTCGTGCGTTTTGGCTGCATTCTTTGGAGTGAATCGGGCATTGTGGGCGCATCCATTATTGTGTGTTCTACGTCATCATGATGGACAATTGCATATCCCTAACTTGGCCGTACGCTCAAAATGAAGGGTGTGATTATAAAGATTTCGATGCTGTTTGTGAAGTTGCACACTTTGAGCGTCTCCTGGATCTTCATGTCAGTCAATAGGGATGTTATCTAGATTTAGGAGAGTTACAAGGGAATCGGGGGTAGACTTGTGAACCAGTTTATCTTTTCATACTGCAGGATTTTCTGGGGATAAGATCTGTGCGCTTTTTAAAAGAAAACCTTCAAATGGGAAAAAGAGACAAAACAATAAGTAAATAAATAAAAAGTCGACCGAAACAATAATAAGACCACTGAAGTGAGAAACAATGACAGAGTGCATTAGTTTCCTGCGTTCTTACAGTGTCATTAGACTTTGCACGGGGCTCGCAGTGAATCGCGAATGTAAGTTGGTAGTTAGTTGAGACTCGAAAGCAGAGTAAATGACAGACGCTGAGTTATTGAGTTATTAGCGGGTCATCAGCATTGCACTCCGAACATGTCCATAGGTGCTCAGATCGTCTCCTCAGCAAGTCCCGCTGTGTCCAGCGACTGACGACTCCGCTCTGTGTTGTGACGACTTACTGTCGTCATGATTGATATGGTCGCTGAACGTTGATGCTTTGGATGGTCTAAACTCACGTGCACTCACTCAGTAGCACGGTCTAGAACCCCTTAACCACGTTATAGGCTGGTCAATTCCAGTCAATTAGCTCTACGACATGTGGAGGCACCGTATACGATTGATTTCCGTCGTTTAGAAGCTCACAGAAATGAAATTATGCTTCGTTGACAACGGTCTAGTGAAAACACACGCCATCTTGGACAGACACTGAAAATGGCTAACTACCACGAAGGATGGTTAACATCGTTTTCATATTATTCTCATAAGATGCCAGACTTCGATGTACAATTTTATATTTATAGTTAATCGAAGGCCCTGGTATCACTGCAAACAAATGAAGATCCGCGATTGGCTCAACCGCCCGTGCCTGTGGAATCATCCGAATTAAAATCTCATCGAATATCCGAACAAAGAAAAGCAGCTGCAGTCCCCATCATAGCAAATACACCACATGTCAAAAGACATAAGGCGTTTCAGCACCGAAAGTAAACACAGCTGAACTGTCCTTAGTCATTCGATATCATCAGTCATCGTAAGCAACCTGAATATAGAAACACCATCCAGACGAAAAGCACAGCTCACGGTGTGCATAAAGCACTAAACTCAGTAATCCGGCAGCAAGCCGCACTTGGAATATGAGGAAACTGCAACATGGAACACTTTTCAGACAGTACCTCAACGGTTCCTGGTCGCCTATCCGCGATACTGACAGGAAGTCCTGTACAGTCTTATATATGAGTAGAAGCAGAGAATTATTATACAGCCATTCAAGTTATACAAAAACTGGACGATGTGAAGTACTGAATTGGTCTATTGCCACCTGAGCGTCAGCTTGCCTACCGACGTACATTGTATGAAGACTTGTGCACTGTCAGCCTGCCTACCGACGTACATTGTATGAAGACTTGTGTACTGTCAGCCTGCCTACCGACGTACATTGTATAAAGACTTGTGTACTGTCAGCCTGCCTACCGACGTACATTGTATAAAGACTTGTGTACTGTCAGCCTGCCTACCGACGTACATTGTATAAAGACTTGTGTACTGTCAGTCTGCCTACCGAAGTACATTGTATGAAGACTTGTGTACTGTCAGCCTGCCTACCGACGTACATTGTATAAAGACTTGTGTACTGTCAGCCTGCCTACCGACGTACATTGTATAAAGACTTGTGTACTGTGAAACGCTATCGAAAACATACAAATTACCAGCAGTGTGATTGTTAACCATTATTAAATATGAACTATGTTTTGCTTTCTTAGTCACGACGATGCAGCGTACCTCGTGAAGCCCATTATGTAAATAAATACAATAGGTATTCTGTTTACAGTGTTTAAGCTAGCTATGTGTGTAGCTATTTTCATAAGACCACTGCTACACACACTAGTTCACACACACACACACACACACATACACACACACACACACACGATATAAAGATCTATAATGATGAACTAGTAGGATAAAAGACATGAAAAATTCTTTGTTGCCGTGTTGCCGTCTTTGAGACTTGTCGCAATGATTGCTGTGTTAAATTGTAAATACGATCAACATATTCAAAGCTATATATCCAACCTTCTTTTCCTTGTAGTTCAGTGCAAGTTTGAATCTGGCTAAGCTTTCATATTTCTCTTGATGATGTTTTCCTGTCTTATTTAGAACCAATTCTAGTTCTTTCTGTGTTCTTATCCGGTCCAGAAGTTTAACAACATAATCACTGAGCTGGTCTGCAAGGTCTCTGTACTCTCTCTGGAAACAAATGGCAATTCAAATAATTGATGCAATGTATGTATATATATGTATATATATATATATATATATATATATATATATTATATATATATATATATATAATTTCTATCGCATTAGACGATCTACTCAACTGTATATAGTCAACACAGGTATAAAATCGTATACGTTATAGTTCTAGTCTGCATCGTTTAGCTACTTGCTTGGTGTTGTTTTCAATTGTATTAACATACGTAGTAATCATACACGCTACTTATTTTTATTAGCTTATGACATGATTATAATAGTTTACTGGAAACTTTATTAATTCATAACCGATAAATTACAAGTAGCCACAAGCCACAGTTTAGAGCTAACCTTTCATTACAAGGTTAGAGGTGTGACAACTAGGACTCTTGGTGACTGACTTTTTCAAATGCTAAAGAAGGATTGCACTGCAGAAACATTAAAGACAAATAATAACAATAAAAAGGGAAAACGAAAAAGATGGATCAAAATAGTAGACGTAAATTATATACGACCATTAAGACAGCAATAGAAAAGCAAACAAAGTTGAGCTAGCTGTTAGAAGATATCACAATACAGGAAAGCGTCAGTTTGATGAATGATAATTTACGACTTCTCTTCACTTTCTCTTGTACACGATTGGGTGTCCAGGAAGATCCTGTTCCTCTGATGTGGTCAGTTCATATTACTCTGAGCCTGTTTCTTTATCTTCTCCCTTCAACTCTTTTAATATATGCTCATTATAGTAAGGAATCGCATGGTATTCTTTCTGGATGGGCACACCGTTTTATTTGTTAACACATTAGTTAATTTTGTACATAGAATATTTGTGCATCGACGATCAGCAATACTGAGCGCAAAGAAGCACTTGAAAATTGCCTTACGTCACTATCTTCTTTTTCTTCTTCTTGTCCGACTGCTTGAATATTGAGTTTTTGCAGAGAGGAGGTGGAGCGCTAGTTGTGCAACTTGAGTTTCCATCTTGAATTTAATTCGCGACTCGTCCAGATTCTGTCATTATGTCTTCATTTTTGTCATGTCCAAACCATTAAATGCTTTCATGTTCGATAGGATCATTTACTTGGATAATCCCTACTGCTTTTATTAGAGGTTCAATTCTTACTTTGGCCATCCTTTTTTCTTTGCAATATTTCATATCCATTTTATTTCGCATGATATGAATTTTCTCTTTTTTTTTTCAATGATTGTCTGTATCTTTCATTGGTAATATAATGTAGATACAAACAATCAATATGTAAATGTCCATTTTGCATGCATTTTTTTTATTTTTCAGTATCAGTAGTCCCATTTCAATTAACAACCAAACAGGACAATTCCAATATATAAAGCAAGGAGACAGACAAGGCTGTGTTCTGTCACCGGATTTGTTTTCACTTTACAGCGAATATATTATGAGATCAATAGTAGACAAAAAAGGAATTGAAGTCAACGGTCACAACATAAATAATTTGCGATATGCCGATGACACAGTCTTAATAACAGAGACAGAATGAACTACAAGAAATGAAAGTTATAATAGTAAAAGAAAGCAACAAGAAAGGTCTCAGTCTGAATAGTAAGAAAACATAAGTAATGGTCATATTGAAGAAACAATCATGACCATCATACAGCATAAAAAACAAATAGGACAAATCTGAAACAAGTGTAACACGTCAAATACTTGGGCACAATAATAACATCAGATGGAAGACGCACCACAGAAATAAAAAGCTGAATAGCTCAGGCCAAAATAGCATTTCAGGAAAAGAAAAACGTCTCATGCAACAAAAATATGTCAATAAAATGGAGAAAGAGAGTTCATCGGTGCTATATAGAACCAATTCTGACCTATAGAAGCGAATCACGGACAGTAGACAAACAAATGAAAAGACGATTAGAGGCCACAGAGATGGGATTTCTCAGAAGAATGTTGAAAGTTCCCTGGACTGCTAAAAAGACCAATGAGGAAGTTCTCAAAGAAGCCAACACAAAAAGGGAACTCTTAAAAAACATCAGAAAGAAGCAATCAACATTTTTCGGGCACATCTTGAGAAGAGGAAAGTTGGAAGACTTGGTTACAACTGGCAAAATAAAAAGAGAGAGAGATCGCGGGCGACAAAGAGAGAAAATACTGGATAGCTTGGTGTCATGGCATGGAAAACAGTCAACAACAGAACTGATACGATGCACTGTAGATAGAATATTGTGGAGGGGCATGATCATCTACGCCAACCGGTATGGCACATGATGATGAGTGCCATTTCGTGCGTTATGTTGTGTAAAATCTCTTTTTATAATTCTTTTTTCGCATTTGTCATTGAAGATACTTCCACACATTGGCGATTTTTTCTGTAAAAGGATAAGTGATTGCACATGTCCTGGGGACTCAGAAATGTTTGTGCAAATAATTGATATGCCACTAGAAGCACTTATGAAAGAACATTGTAGAGATAGAAGTTATCTAAAGTCTGTCCACAGCAGACACTCCAAATAAGACTTACGATAAAACAGAACTTGACAAGTATGTGAGCCAATTGTGCATTTCAGATTTTATCTCAAGCCAAAGAAGATGAAAATCCCTTTAATGCAGAAGAGGGAATTATCTGAAACAACGTTCTTAGTGTTCAAATACGTAGGGAGGTCAAAAAGTAATGCACACCAATTTTTTTCTCGGAAACTATTCGGGCAAAATGTGTGAAATTTTCACAGATTGTAGCTGAACATCCCCTTTACACTACCTATTTTTCAACATAATCTCCGTCCAAGCGTATTGCCTTACACCAACGCGAAACTAGGTCATGAATGCCTCGTTTGTATCAAGTTTTGTCCTGCTCGCGTAGCCATTTTTTAACTGCACGAATCACATCCTCATCATTGTCAAAGTGTGTCCCACGCAGGAATTTTTTGAGTGGTCCAAACAGATGGAAATCTGAGGGAGCCAGATCAGGGCTGTAAGGAGGATGGGGCAGTACAGTCCAACCAAATTTGTTGATTGCTTCCCGTGTTACCAGACTTGTGTGAGGGCGTGCATTGTCATGTTGAAGCAACAAATCTGCAGATGGCTTATTAGGCCGAACTCTGTGGAACCGATTTTTGAGTTTTGTCAGTGTATTGATGTAAGCTGTCGAGTTGATTGTCTCACCTCTTGTCATTACATCAACAAGAATCACACCATCAATGTCCCAGAAGACAGTGATCATCACCTTTCCGGCTGATGGAGATGTTTTGAATTTTTTTCTTTTTGGTGACTGCGGATGATGCCATTCCATTGACTGCATTTTTGTTTCAGGCTCATAATGATGTGCCCACGTTTCGTCACCGGTAACAATTTTTGACAAAAACATTTCTCCTTCAACACCGAAACGCTCCAACAATTCAGAACAGAATGTTTTCCTTTGAACTCTGTGATCATTTGTTAGGCACCGAGGAACCCATCGAGCGCAAATCTTTGAATATCCGAGAGTTTTACAAATTGCGATTGCACTTCCCTTGCTGACTGTAAGCTGCAATGCCAATTGCTGACTAGTGATACGCCTATCCTTACGAATAATGGCATCAGCCCGGTTTAACATGTCTGTGCTGGTAGCCGATGCAACACGTCCAGAACGCGGTAAATCATGCAGCTCCACTCGTACACTTTCTGCAGCTTTAATTCTCTGAACCCAGCGACTAACTGTGCTCCTATCGACTGCAGAACATTTGTACACTGCACACAGTCGTTTATGAATGTTTGCCACAGTTTCTTTTTCCGCAACCACAAATTCTATGACAATTCGCTGTTAGTAACGGACATTGTTGACAAGCTCCATTTTAACGGTTCATAGATTGCGTAATATTTATCAGAATGCTGTGCAATTTGGTACACATAATTGGAACATGTCATATTCCAAGTGTGCAAAATTTCATATTCCTATCTTTATTATTAGCCGAGAAAAAAATTGGTGTGCATTACTTTTTGACCTCCCCTCATATATATATGTATATGTATATGTAATGAGAGCAGTATCAGTTACATATTTTGACAGGAACTGACACCCGATACTATAGCAGTACAAGAGTACAAAATGGAGATATCATACAAGAAATTACAGATTACAAGAATAAACCTTACAGCACCCAGGGTAGTCTCATTGGTGTAAATTATTCCCCACTAGATAACGCAAATTAGATACTTTGAGATTCTTTTAGCTCGCTGGTTGCACACATTTCTGACCGACTATCCAGACTTCCTAGACGAGTTGTATTTCGCTGAACTCCTCGATGTCAAAATCTCATGAATTCACCTTCATTAATCATTGTGTCATTGTTAATTTTAATTTATTGTTCCTTGCTATTAGAAGTGACATCACAGCACTCCGTGCAGACCCTGAGGTGCTCAATCACTTTCAGCAGATAATACGACCACCGGTTACACACATATTTATCTTGCACTTTTTGTCATTGTACTTGTTTGTCATTGTATTTGTTAGTTGTATTTGAAAATGGTTGCAGTTTAAGAACAGTTGTGTTGATTTCAAACATACTATCAACTCGTTGATCGTCGTATTGATTTCCAGCATACTATCAACTCATTGATAGTCCGGTTGATTTCCAATATATTACCAACTCATTGATAATCTTGTTGATTTCAAACATACTAACAAGATAGATAGTCGTTAATGGTTATAGTTATGGTTAGTCGAACGCCCGTTATTACTGCAAACGAATTAAAATCCATAATTGCTGAATCGCCGTGCCAGTGGAATGAGCCGAATTAAAACCCATCTCATTGAAGGATCCAAACACAGAAAGGCAGCTACAGTCCCCATCATAGTAGCTACAGCACACGCCAAAAGACGTAAGGCCAAGCGGCATCGAAAGAGAGTGTAGCTGAACTGTCCTTCGTCATACGATACCATCATTCATCGTAAGCAATCGGAATATCGAAACACGATCCGTATGAAGAACACATCTGACGGTGTGCACAGAGCTCTACAGTAGCTCGGGCAGCATGCCGGACTTGGAATATGAGAAAACTGCAACAAGGAACACTTTTCAGACTAAGCCTTAATGGTTCCTGTTGCCTATCCGCATTATTGGCCGGAAGTCCACTGAAGATGAATATGTTGGGTAACTATTGTAGCTTTCTGTAAGAGACAACAAAATCACCTGTGCCAATCTATGTTCTTTTAGGGGCAGAATATGAACAGGAATAGTTGGCAGGTGAATGTAGCAGAAAAAGAAGCGTCAACATTAGCAATTATCATTTTGATAGAACAATAAAATGAACGACCAACATTCAAAAATATATTTTATAATGCAACTGGCAGTTTATCTGCATAATGTACAATAAAAAAAACATGACAGTTTATGGAATACACAAATAAATGAATAATCTGTATACACAGATGTTAAATAACATAAATGGATAAGGCAATATTAATCTTTTCTGTTGTTTAGTCCAAGTGCTAATTCAAAATCCATATAATTTTATTTATGCCTATCCACCTACATATGCAATACCTGTGTCTGTATTATTTATATCTAAGGTTGAAGTTTCCCTATTATTTACATATATAACCATTTGAGACAAGGAAGAAAGTCAATAAAGCAGTCTATCAGAATTCTGCTCAGCTGAAATTTAGCTCAGACAAAATGTTAACAATCAACAAAAATGTTGCTCTGGCTGTATCGTGTAGATATGTAAAAAAAAGGGAAAGAAAGAAAACATGAGACAACATTTTATAAATAACTCAGTTATTGTGTTTGCAGATGAAAAGCCTTCTTTAGCACAAGAAACACGACATACACAAAAAAACAGATAAGCCCCTTTAGTAAGTATGAAAGCAACGTCAGCCTCAGGCATTTGAAAGTAGTATGTCCAGTTTTTCTCTAATTCTAGAAAAAGATAGTCGTGTAGATTTCCAATATACGATCAACTCATTGATAGTCGTGTAGATTTCCATATATTACCAACTTATTGATAGTCGTGTAGATTTCCAATATACGATCAACTCATTGATAGTCGTGTAGATTTCCAATTTATTACCAACTTATTGATAGTCGTGTAGATTTCCAATTTATTACCAACTTATTGATAGTCGTGTAGATTTCCAATTTATTACCAACTTATTGATAGTCGTGTAGATTTCCAATATATTACCAACTTATTGATAGTCGTGTAGATTTCCAATTTATTACCAACTTATTGATAGTCGTGTAGATTTCCAATATATTACCAACTTATTGATAGTCGTGTAGAATTCCAATATATTACCAACTTATTGATAGTCGTGTAGATTTCCAATATATTACCAACTCATTGATAGTCGTGTAGATTTCCAATATATTACCAACTTATTGATAGTCGTGTAGATTTCCAATATACGATCAACTCATTGATAGTCGTGTAGATTTCCAATTTATTACCAACTTATTGATAGTCGTGTAGATTTCCAATTTATTACCAACTTATTGATAGTCGTGTAGATTTCCAATTTATTACCAACTTATTGATAGTCGTGTAGATTTCCAATATATTACCAACTTATTGATAGTCGTGTAGATTTCCAATTTATTACCAACTTATTGATAGTCGTGTAGATTTCCAATATATTACCAACTTATTGATAGTCGTGTAGAATTCCAATATATTACCAACTTATTGATAGTCGTGTAGATTTCCAATATATTACCAACTTATTGATAGTTGTGTTGATTTCCAATATATTACCAACTTATTGATAGTCGTGTAGATTTCCAATATATTACCAACTTATTGATAGTCGTGTAGATTTCCAATATATTACCGATTCATTGATAATCGTATTGACTTCTAATATATTACCGATTCATTGATAATCGTGTTGACTTCTAATATATTACCAACTTATTGATAGTTGTGTAGATTTCCAATATATTACCAACTTATTGATAGTTGTGTTGATTTCCAATATATTACCAACTTATTGATAGTCGTGTAGATTTCCAATATATTACCAACTTATTGATAGTCGTGTAGATTTCCAATATATTACCAACTTATTGATAGTCGTGTAGATTTCCAATATATTACCAACTTATTGATAGTTGTGTTGATTTCCAATATATTACCAACTTATTGATAGTCGTGTAGGTTTCCAATATATTACCAACTTATTGATAGTCGTGTAGATTTCCAATATATTACCAACTTATTGATAGTCGTGTAGATTTCCAATATATTACCGATTCATTGATAATCGTGTTGACTTCTAATATATTACCAATTCATTGATAATCGTGTTGACTTCTAATATATTACCAACTTATTGATAGTCGTGTAGATTTCCAATATATTACCAACTTATTGATAGTCGTGTAGATTTCCAATATATTACCAACTTATTGATAATCGTGTTGACTTCTAATATATTACCAATTCATTGATAATCGTGTTGACTTCTAATATATTACCAATTCATTGATAATCGTGTTGACTTCTAATATATTACCGATTCATTGATAATCGTGTTGACTTCCAGCTTCAACTATCAATGAAATCTTCACTACGTTGCCATTGTGTCGTATTATATCCCCACTCACAGCTATAAAAAAAAAAATCTACATTTCCATCGCCCATTCGAGTATATGATAATATAGCGAGCACTAATGCAAACATATGGGCATAGAATAATGTAGACAATATTACTAATTCTATTTGTCAGTGATGCAGAATATACCTTGAAATGCTTCTCGACCCGGGATAACCTGCGAAGCTCCGCAGCCAACTCAAACGCTGTCAGTATAGGATCTTTGCTGGATAAGGAAATATAAGCCTCGCTGGCCAGACCTCGATAGGCGTTTAGTCTATATTTAGCCAAACGCAGCTGGTCAAACTTCATTTTGTTACGGCATTCCTAATTACACAGTTAGTACAGAATACAAAGTAAAAAAGACATGATTACATATTACCATTTTCACTGGATGATTCATATATTAATATTATCACAGGATGATTTGCATATTAATAGGATAATTCATTGATTCAACATTGACAAAAACATTAGGATTCTTTCGATGTTTTGTGTGTAGATATGACAGTACATTGTTTACTTATAACCTCCTATCGTGACATTTTTTACATTTCTTCAGCAATTGTATACTCTAAAAAAAACAACGCAACTGGGATGATTTATTGCCATCAATGAGCTATAAAAAGATGGAACGATGAACATATATTTATATGGAAGAAATAAAATGGAAAGGAGGTTTAGAGTGACAGTGTGTAATGTTTCAGTTGGAGGATATTCTCTCCAGGAGTTATAAAAAAATTAGGATTCTTCACATTAATGTAGGACAAAGTAAGTACTCAGTAAAAAAAAAAATACCATTAAAGCTTACTTTATTTAGTGAATATTTTTCTGAAGATTCATTGGGCATGCTATTAACTCTAACAGATTTCGCTGTATACCATTTTTTAAAATAGACAAAATATTGTATCACATTAACGGATAGTTTCAGAGAGACACGATTGCTCACGTGAGTCCCTACTACAATAATAAGACAACTTGTTATTGAAAATGTGAGTGCATTCTGAATGGATGGAGTGCTTCAACGTTGAGGAACGATTGAACTGTTTATGATGGCTTCGTCATTTAAATATATAATAGGTATAGTTATTTATGTTTCACACAAAACTACTGAAATTGTTAGTACACAACATTATAATGGTTAAGTTATTAAAGATAAGGTACGAGATATTTATTTGTAATAACTTGTTTATGAAATGTATTTTAGTAAGTATTTTCAGATACGTTGTTGCTATCATTTTCTTGTTATTAGATTGCAGGGTTGTATCAATCTGGTTATATTTCACATTGTCATTATTTGCAAAATGAGCTATATCGAGGCAAGGGTGAAAACCAGTTTTATTTTTCTGTTCTTAGTTATTTACCTTTCAGTATTTACCTTTCAGTATTTACCTTTCAGTATTTACCTTTCAGTATTTACCTTTCAGTATCGATTGGAGAGACAGGTTCCGTCTTTTTCCTCTATGATTTGTTTTACTATCAAGCTTCCAAAATTCTAGCATTTCGGCTTTTTACGTCCTCGCTGTCTGATTTTGTAGATTTCTTGATAACTGCTTGGACTGTGTTCGCTATTGCTGTCTTGTCACCTGGTTAAACAAATCTATGTTGTCGTTTCTACTGCTGTGGTAAGCCGTAACTGTCTTAGATCTTTGCTTCCAATTCATCTCATAAGCTTACTTCCATCATAAGACTGACATATTTAATTTCGGTTGAATTTATCTGATTATCTCTCTCTCTCTCTGCGATCAAGACTCAATCAGAGTAGGATTCTAGACTCTCTCATGAAGTCAGCTGTCTGTTTAAATGAATCGATTGCCCTATATAGTTTCTCTACCAGGGAGGTGGGTGTGGACCACATTGCTCTTCTCGAGACGATGTAACGGGGGCAATCCTGTAGAATATGTTTTGTAGTCATATTGTCCAGTGTACAGTGGCATTGGCTTGTAGTTCCTATTTTGAATTTGGTGAACATGTGATTTCTCATTCTATTGTCGCTAGTAAAAAAGTAAAGTAAAGTACCCCCCCTCCCGTCACGCCAAGTGGCGTATAGGGAAATATGGTGTTAGTGACCCTATATTTTACAGACCTTCAGCACATGATTTTTGGGTAATGTGGTCGGTATTACGCCCGTGCTGCTTTTACTTTCCAGAAAAATCCGGTACCCATTTAAGGCTGGGTGAACCCGGAGCCGTCGGTTGGGATCGAACCCTACCCCTTGTCCGTAGTAGTCCAGTTCACTAACCACTGAACTATCGCGGCTCCTACTAATTTTTAGGGAATTAGTAAAACCCAGGTGTCCTCGCCAGGGTACGAACCCCGGCTGTTGCCGTGGTAAGCCAACCGCCTATCGATTGCGCTAACCGGACACCCATTGTCGCTAGTGCGTAGGCGAAATATGATGACTTGATCCCTCCTTGATAGTTGGTGGTATCCGTCACTCTCGTTATGCTTTAGGTGTTCTCGTTTCCATTTTTCGTGGAACTGACCCTTGAGGATGGATTTGGCTTCATCATAACTGAGCGGATGGTTCTTTTGTGGTAATTTCCCTCCTTCTTTAGCTAATTTGTCTGCGCGTTCGTTTCCGTGTATATTACAGTGTGATGGTATCCACTGAATGACTACTCTCTGGAAGTTATTGCATAGTTGGTCCAGGGTTGTTCTCAAGTCATCTAGTTCATTGTTCTTGGGGCTTTTTAGAGCTGATAATACTGACAGTGCATCAGTCAGAATCACCAATTTATTGTGCATGTTATTTTTGTGTTGAGTAGCCAGTGTTGCGGCATCTCTGATGGCATCAGTTTCTGCTTTAAAGTTGTTTGAGAATTTCCCAGTAGCTATTGACTTGGTGATCTCGTCCTGATTAATCAGCGTCAAGAACATACCTCCCCCTCCATTTCTGGTGGCATTTGTAGCAGAGCCATCTGTGTATATGTGGGACCAAGAGTCCTGTGGGTAGGTATCGTGTATGTATTTTTCTGCTACATGTTTTCTTTCTGTGTCTGATTGGGTGCCTTTTTTTCATGATTCCTTTTATATTTTCCTTAAGTTATGGTATTTTATGTTTTCCATGAGGTGACATATCAGATGGGCCCAAGGGTTTCGATATTGTTTTGGAAAGTACTGGGTCTCCAGTACTTAGTTCATTGGCAATTGCAGCGAAGCTGCTATTCTTTAGTCGTACAGTTTCGAAACCAGATATTCTTTGGTGCATGGGGTGGCTAAGGAGCCTTCTATATTTCTCCGCTTGCTGCAATACTTTAGTGACCCGTCTGTCATCTAAGGGTTGTAGACCTGTTACTGTTTCTAGAGTCTTGATAGGTGTAGATTTCATAGCACCAGTGATGATACAGGCAGCTTGGTTCTGTGTTCTGTTAATTTTGCTAAGATGTGATTTGGAAGCCATAGCCCAGGCTGTGATTCCATACTCCAGAACTGGTCTGACTCTTCCTACGTATAGTCTTTTCAAGATATTGCTGTCTGCTCCCCAGTCCGTTCCTGCTAATTTCTTTATAATATTAGTTCGTTTTCTGGCATTTTTTCTTGCTCTGTCTATCTGATTTTTCCAAGTCATTCTGCGATTCATGGTGACGCCAAGATATGTTGGGTTTTGGTCAATAGGGAGTGTATGGTCTTTTATCTTCAAGTTTGCATAGAGTGTGTTTCTTGATAGGCTGAAAATTGTATATGTAGTTTTTTTTCGTTGATTGGTAAGAATCAGGTGTTCGTCCACTTTTCAAGTTCACCTAGGATATCTTGCATCCTGGGTCCAGCCACCGACATACTATTCTCGCGAGCCCATAACGCCAGAACATCTGCGTTACAGATCCCCCTTACATCGGGGGCCTCGGTAGCCTAGTTGGGAAAACCACCCGACTAGACTACCGACGTTCGGACAACCCGTGTTCAATTCCCGCTGGGAGCAGTGTGAATTGTACTCGTGTTTGGAATAAAAAAAATACCCCCACGGTCGACCCAGCCGTTGGCAGAAATGGGTACCAGGGTATATTATCCTGGGAAGGTGAGGAATGTCGCTTCGCATCTGAGTTTCGATGCTTGAGGCTACACTATACAGAAATATCCGAACATTTCTGGATAGGCGGCCGAGCACATATGGGTATATACACGCGTGCTAAGACGCCGGTTCAAGTCTCGTACTTTACTTTACCTTTACTTTACATCTGCGTACATTGTTGATTGTATTCTGGGTGGAATGTCCATTACGATGTCGGATAGGAAAATTAAAAAGAGTGTTGGGGACAAGACTCCGCCTTGTGGGACACCTTGTTCGAATGAGACCTTCTTACTTAGTTGACCTTGAACTTGTACTCTGGCCGTTCTATCCTGAAGGTATTGAGAGACCCAATTGAATAAACAACCCTGGATGCCAAGTCTAAAAAGCTTCTTCTTTAAACCCTCTCGCCATAACCTATCTGATTATAAATCCAATTTGACATTGATGGCACAACTTTGGGAATTTGAAGATCGCTCTAAAGAGGATTGTTTTAAAGATTGCACACTTTTCTATTAATTCTTCTTACTTGGTCAATAATAGTGGCGTAATTATTAACAGCGAAATAGTTTAAAATATAATTTAAATCAGTTGCTACTTATTCAATGTGAATTCATAACAGAAAGCGGTTTGAGGATGTACCTGACAACCACAACTGAACTTATGAGGTTTCATGACGGTTTCTCCTCTGAGCAGCAAGAGCTGAACAATCTCGTACTGGTTTTTCTGGGAGGCCAGAATCAAGGGTGTTATGTCAGGAGAAAACTGAGAGTCTGGGAAAGCTGTTTTGTAGAAACCGTCTGTTAAGATAAACAGTGATTGTTAAATTGTTGAGATCCACGTTTTCTATTCATAAACATGCATATACATACGTAGTGGAGACTCTTACTTCGAACTTAATTCGTTCCAGGACGATTATGAATTGTTCGAAGTACGAGTACATTGTTTCCCACTGAAAATATTGCAATGAGTTAATCCACTCCTACACCTAAGACAATTCTTATCTAGATAACTAAAACAGGAAAAAACACATAATTTTAAGGTAAAAATAGCACTATTATTTATCCGAAATAATACATTCAAACATGAAAACAATAAAATACGTCAATATTGTAAATATAATGAAAATTGCATATATTTAAACTTTGTGAAAGGTGTTGATGTCCCATGTGGCTGGTGAAGTGGAGTATAAAAGTTTTTTTTCTATAAACATAGTAAATAGTCTCAATTCTGGTGTGTTCACTCTCTCGCTCTCTCACTCTCTCTCTCTCTCTCTCTCTCTCTCTCTCTCTCTCTCTCTCTCTCTCTCACTCTCACTCTTTCTATCTCGCCTTATGGGTTGTGGTTACTTGTTCTTCTCTTCTACAGATCCGACAACGATTTCAAGCTCCGCGTTAAGTTCCTTTTTCATATCAATCGCCTTACTACAACCTTCTCTTTATGCTTTTTTTCTTTACACCTATCTTGGATGCTATAGCTCATAGTTAGGTTGCTGTATTTATATACTCAAACACAGCAAAAACAAAACGAAAAATATGCATTGAAAACACAAGGGATGACTTTGGGGTACATCAACATTTGTTTTCCATTAGCTTTCGTTTTTTTTTCTCTGCGCATTCGCATCGTTCTAATTCCGGAATTCAATTTATCATTTGAACTCTCGAACGTTGGAAGTTCGAGGTCATTCGAAGTTCCAGGTTTCACATCACGTACGTACATACATAAATACATATGTTGTAATTGTTGTTAGGATCCCTACCACTACACACTGAACGAATCCATAGATGCTCTCAATATCCTCCTCGAGAAAATCTATGAAGAATTCTGGGCCACGTGCACGAACTCCGTAGCACGGCCTGGGATCCACGGTGTGGGGAGGTTTCTGGATAATTTTCCCCACGACGAGCATATGTATGGCCTACTCTTTTCGATTATTACCGCCGTTGGCTATTTAACGTGCGCGAGTGTGCCGTTTTTGGAGAGAATTAGACATCGGGATTCGCTACCCACGAGATCAGGGAAGGGTAACAGCATAAGGAAACCACTGATTAATTTGTTCTATTTTTTAAAACCACTCACCGTTTCTGTTTTGGCTTTGAACCTTGCATGTAGTGTAAGTAGTATAGCAGGGATTTTTTCACACATTTGGGCAATAAATTAATAAAGATATGCGTCATAGATATGCTTTATAAAGATATGCGGTGCGTCGCAAACGTCTCACTAGCGCGCGGCGCATGGGGAGCTGATCGTGTCTAGTGATTAAAGGGAGATAAAAAAAAATGGTCCATTGTTATGTATCAAATAATCGGTATTAAATTAAAGGGAAATAATTTGAGTTATTTTTTAATGGGAGTGTAGAACCTCCACTTATTAATGTTTATAGCAGATGGATAACATAGTCTCATTGGTATATGTGATCCAATCAAGGGTTTTTGTACAGCGCGGCTGCATAAACAATGGAATTAAGACAAAGGGCTAAGGTTAGTTTAGTAGATTATGCAACGGCGATGAAAAAGAATAACGTTCAATATAAAACAAAACAAAGATTATTTTATTACCTCAGTAGATATATAACATAACACAGCATATAGTGGATATTATATAACATTACAATAGTTACAATATTTAGTACACTAACTAAATATATAGTATAAAAGTAAAATAAAGTACCCCCGTTACGCCAAGTGGCGTATAGGGAATATGGTGCATACATTTTACAGACCTTCGGCACATGATTTTTGGGGTAATGCGGTCGGTATTACGCCTGTGCCACTTTTTTCCCAGAAAAAAATCCGGTACCCATTAAAGGCTGGGTGAACCGGAAGCCTTCGGTTGGGATCGAACCCCACCTCTTGTCCTTTGTAGTCCAGTTCACTAACCACTGAGCTATCGCGGCTCCCCGAATTATATAGTATAAGGATAATATTTATTTCTAGCTATGTAGTTGGGTGTCTGCATAGCTCTATGATATAAAAGAGACATAAGGGATGAACTGATAGACATCACTGGTGGGTCGAAGTTGGTAGTGTAAAAGAGCTAAATATCTAGAGGTGTAGTTGAGACGTTATCATCAGCTACCTTTCTATTTATATATAAATAGGAAAGAGAATTTCTTGATTGACTATAGGAAAATATGGAATTATTTAAGACTTTGAAGCCTATATTTTTCCCACCCTTGGCCTTTTTGCGTGTCGAGGACCTCTAAAAACACATCTTTATCTAATTTGTTGTGCTTCTTATTTAGCCCTTTACAACTGATTTTATCGTAATCCCCACTACAATGGTACGACTTACTACCTAAGCTAACAAGGGCTGTCCATTCGTACTCTATTTTAAAAAGATCGGGCGTTCGTTTGGTGTACGCTTTACCACCCTTACTTTTATACAGTCTGTGTCGCTAACATGCTCATCGCAAAACTTGGAGGGAAGCCAGTCTTATATACTCTATTAAACTCATCCTGCAGGCCTGACTTAACTATGTCCTTTAAGTTACGTGCACTTAAAGCCAGAGTATAAACTATCGGTATCTGTTTCGCATAAATGTAAGTCGGACCTATCTACAAGATTATCTAAGAACTCGAAATGAAAAATTAACATACGAAGTTTCGCATATTGATAGACGAATAAACTTATTTGTAAGTCTCATAGATGCATAGTCAAAATTTGGCAGAGGACATTTTTGTATTGACAAAGGACATGTTTGAAAGTGTTAGAAGATATGTTTGTATTAACAGAGGACAGATTTGTTGGACTGACTTAACAATGTAGTTGAAAATTTTTATTTTTATATATTTATCTTAACTTCTTTGGATTTACATGTTTTCCACTACAAAAAATGACAGGAAACATTAAAGGAGGTTATTGTAGATCATTAAACTAAAAAGCCAGGGCAGAAAACTAGGAAGCAAGAGCAGAAAACTACGAAGCAGGAGCAGAAAACTAGGAGGAAAGGTAAGAAATCTTGGAGAGAAGGTCAGAAATCTAGCAGAGAAGGTCAGAAATTTAGGAGGGAAGGGCCAAATTAGTCTCATAGTAAATAAATTAGACATAAAGTAAAAAAACTTAGACCCAAAAGTAAAAAAAGTTAGTTCGAAAGTAAAAAATCTTAGATGGATATTCAAAAACTTATCCCCAAACTAAAAATTCTTAGTTCCATAGTTAAAAAGTTTAGTCGTAAAGGCATAAACTTTGTCCCAAAACCCCCAAAACGTTCGTCTCATAGTCAAAATAGTTAGACAACGACCAAAAAGTTAGATCCAAAGTCCAAAAAGTTAGTCCCAAAGGCAAACATTTTAGATTCAAAATCCAAAACGTTAGACCCAAAGACAAAAAAGTGAGACCCAAAGGCCAAAAAGTTAGTCCCAAAGACAATAAAAGTTAGAGCCAAATGCCAAAAATGTAAGCCCAAATTAGAAAAAACTTATTTCCATAGTAAAACAATTTAGTACCAAACACAAAATACTTAGACCCATAGCCCAAAAATTTGGGTCCAAAGACAAAAAATTATACCTAAATGCCAAAAAAGTGTGTCCCAAAGGCAAAATAGTTAGACTTAAAATCCAAAAAATTTAGACCCAAACCTCAGAAAGTTAGTCCTGAAGACAAAAGTTAGATTCAAAACTCAAAAACTTAGTTCCAAAGGTAACTAAGTTAGTCCCAAAACCAGAAGACTTCGCTTCTTAGTCAAAAGAAGTCAGTCCCAAAACACAACAAGTTTGGCTCATAGTCAAAAAGTTAGACTCAAAACCCAAAATATTTAGTCCTAAAGTCCAAAAATTAGTCCCAAAGGCAAAATAAATAGACTTAAAAACCACAAATTTAGACCCAAATTCTAAAAACTCAGGCCCAAACCCCAAAAACTTAGTCTCAAAGGTAACAAAGTTAGTCCCAGAACCCCATAAGTTGGCTTCACAGTAAAAAAAATTTAGACTGAAACGAAAAAAAAATAAAATCTTAGTTGACATGCTCAAAAAGTTTAGACTAATAGTAAAAAAACTTAGTGCCAAAGATAAAAAAGAAATTTAGACTCAAACTCAAACAATTTTAGATACATAATAAACAATCTTAGACTAGTAAAGAAGTTAGTCCCAAAACCGAAAAAGGTAGCATTAGATGCAAACTAAAAAAATTTAGTCCCATTTAAAAAAAGTTCGTCTCATACTCCAAAAGTTAGACTCAAAACCCAAACAATTTAGTCCTAAAGTCAAAGTAGTTTAGTCCCAAAGGCAAAATAGACTTAAAACCCCAAAAGTTTAGTCCCAAATACACAAAAAGTTCGGCTCATTGTCTAAAAGTTAGATTCAAAACCCAAAATATTTAGTCCCAAAGTTAAAAAAGTTAGTTCAAAAGACAAAAATGTAGTTCCAAGGGCAAAATAGTTAGATTGAAAATCCAAAAATGTATAAAATGTAGTCACAAACCCAAAAAAACTTAGTCCTAAAGGTAACAAAGTTAGTCACAAAACCCAGAAAGGTCACGTCATATTAAAAAAATTTAGACTCAAATGCAAAAAAATCTTAGATACATGCTCAAAAGACTTTGACTAATAGTCAAAAAATTAGTCCCAAAACCCAAAAAAGTTCGGCTCATAGTCAGAAAGTTAGACTAAAAAAACTCAAAATATTTAGTCCCAAATCCCAAAAAGTTAGTCACAAGGGCAAAAAGTTAAATGCAAACTGAAAAAAAGTTAGTTACATAGTCAAAAAAGTTAGAACCAAACCGAAAATGTTAGTCCCATAGTCAAAATAGTTTGACCCAAAGACAAAAAAGTTAGATACAAAGACAAAAAGCTTACGATCCAACTTAGAAAAATCAAACAGGTTACAACCCTGCTATAACTCTTCCTTAAGAAAATACTACTACTCATGAAGGTTACGTCCCTGTCATAGCCCTAAAAAGAAAACGACACTAACAAGTATGAAAGTTACGCCCCTGTCATATTCCACTAAAGAAAATGGTACTACCAAACATAAAGGTTACACCCATGACATAAGGCTAATAAAAGATAATTTGTACACCCCGATTATTTTTAACGGATACGCCTATGAAATTATTACATAATAAAATTTAACCTCTAGGCACATACCAAACTTTATATTGGACACGCCCATATAAAAAAATGTACTTAAATTTATGTTTCTTACATCCGACTATTTTTTATGGCTACGCCTTTTAAATTTGTTTAAAAAAGTAAATTTAACTTCTAGACTTACTTTACTTTATTTACTTTATTTATTACTTACTTTATTTAGAGACGACCATATAGAAAATTTCCTTTAAAAAATATGTATGTTTCTTACCCCCAACCATTTTTTGTATGTATACACCTAAGAAATTGTTTAAAAAAAATTAATTTAACCTCTAGGCTTGCCCTCCTACTTTATTTAGACACACTGATATAAGAACTTTGCTTAAAGAACAATTGGAAATTAGTAGTATAGGCGCAGCATTAGATAACATTTCCCCGACATCGCAAACAAACCAAGTTCCACAGGTCCGGGTTCGAGTTGCGTCTTTTAATTCCCTCCCCCCCCCCCGGTCCGTGACTAGGATCCTTTATTATGTTTTCTCCAGTGAAAGCACTGAAGATGGGGATTATCCATCCTAAACTGAACCTAAACTATTAATTTTTTTATTAACAAGTCTGGGTGATGAGTTTAATAGAGTATATAAAGACTGGTTTCCCGCAGAGTTTTTCGATGACCATGTTAGCAAGACAGACTGTATAAGATATAGGAGTGTTAAAGCGTGCACCAAACGAACGCCTGGTCTTTTTAAATTAGAGTACGAAGGGACAGCCCTTGTTAGCTTATGTAGTAAGACGTATCATTGTAGTGACGATAAAATCAGTTGTAAAGGGCTAAGTAAGCAAGACAATAAGTTAGATAAGGATACGTTTTTAGAGGTCCTCGAAACACAAAAGGCCAAGAGTGGGAAAAATGTAGGTTTCAAAGTCTTATATAATTACATTTTTCCCTACAGTCAAACAAGAAATTCTCTTTCCTATTTTTATATAAAAAGAAAGGTAGCTGATGATAACGTCTCAACTATGCCTCTAGATATTTAACTCTTTACACTACCAGCTTCGACTCACCAGTGATCTCTATCAGTTTTACCCCTAACGACTCTTTTATATTATATAGCTAAGCATAAACCTAACTAAATAGCTAGAAATAAATTGTACCCTTTTACTATATATTTACTCAGTGTACTAAATAGTGTAACTATTGTAATATGATATAATATCCACTGTATGCTGTGTTATGTTATATATCTACTGAGATAATAAAATAATAAAATATATCTTTATTTTCAGTTTTATATTGAAAGTTATTGTTTTTCATTGATGTTATATAAGCTGCTAAACTATCCTAAGGTCTTTGTCTTAACTCCATTGTTTCTGCCCACGTCTCTACAAAAACCCTTTGTTGGATCACATATACCGATGAGACAAAGTTATCCGTCTGCTATGAACCTAATAAGTAGTGGCCCTACACTCACATTAAAAAAATAACTATTACATTATTTCTCTCTTTAATTTACTATCGATCCTTGTTAAACAACAATGGAGCATTTTTTTCTCTTTAATTAACAGACACGATCAGCTCCCTCTGCGCCTCGAGCGCGCGAAGCGCTAGAGGCGCGCTGCTATATACCTTTGTTAATTTTGGGCCAAATAATATTCAAATGGACTTGATGCTACTAATACAATAGATGAAAAAAAAATTGTATAAAATAGGTGTTCGCGAATTTATTTAAATTGATGTAGCAACAACCGTTGACAGCTAGCAGCTCGTTCTCCATGCTGTTTCTGAGAGAAGCATATCTTCCATCATTCACACAAAATGCCTTTCAAACGGAGAACCGTGAAACAATCATACTTTTTCCAGTACCTGTGTCACCAAGTTTCCTTCTCTCTTTCCACATCTCCAAATACCGTCTGTGCTTCAAAATTGTCTCAGCGATCTGCGTGTGTCCGGCACTGATGGCTTGTAGAACAGCCTCATATATGTGGTGCTGGTTGGATTTTTCCAACAATACCTCAACCACCTGCATGTGAGAGTATATATGCCAGAATATAAGTATAATGATTTTTATAAGAATATGTTAATACTTGGAAAGTGTTTGTTGAAGACCTATGCTCCACTAAAAAAAAAAACTAAAAAACTATCTTTACGTCACATAGTACCATTGCTGGTGTATGACAGGGGGCAGCGATAGGACCAGAGAAATAAAGGCCGCTTGGTCAAAGCAGTCGCCACGACGTGTGAGACTCAGGATTTTTATTTCACCCCCGATAGAAAAAATCCTTTCTGTCTACCGCGGGCTTCGAACACCAAACGTCGGCTTTTCAGCCAGCGGAATAGTGGTTTTAGCCGCACGGCCACGCGCTATGCTCCACTGGGAGCTAAAAAGGTAGAAGTAGAAGAAGATGTTAATAATTGTAATGTTGTACCATGTACACCTAAGAAGAGTAATGAAAACGTTATGAAAGAGGCCAAAGCAAAGAGAGAGCTAATTTCCAATATTAGGAAGAAACAATCATTATTTGTTGGCCATGTAATGAGAAGGGAACAGCTGGAATATATTGTAACAACTGGGAAAATTGAGGGACGAAAAGATAGAGGGAAGCAAAGAGAAAAGATACCAGACAGCTTAAGAGAATGGCTTGGCAGAAGGTCAGCAACATAAATGATAAATAACTGTCGAGATCGAAAATTGTGGAGAGACATGTTCACCTACGCCAGTAGGCAAGGTACTTGATGATATTAATAATTATAAGTATATGTTAACAAGTATAAAGATGTTTACTACAATATCAACATAAGCATTTTCACTTATTGGTACATGTTTTCGCTACATTTATAATACAGCATTGGCGTGTAACCGGTAGCACCGCTCATTAAATGTATACTTGCCTAAAAAAATGATTGCTAGGTACATAGTTTCCATTTTTCTTCAGGTGTGTAGATAACCCCCTTTTTTATAATAGCTTACCTAAAAGTAGAAACAAGAACAATGAAAACTTGTGACCCATTTATTGTCGTTAAACTATTTTAAATAGTAGAAGCAGCAGCAATATTCGAAGTAGTAGTTGTAGTAGCAGTAGTAGCAGCAATAGTCGCGGGAGTAGTGATCAAAAGGGTTTTGAGCAGGATTTTCATCGCATAGCACCATGCATGCCCCTTTATGAGAGTCCTGTTTGTACCATGCCTGCATATTTTTTCGCACCATGCAATGTTGTTGTTATGACCTGACCCGGTGGTCGGGTGGTCGGGTGACCGCTTATCTATGACCTGACCCGGTGGTCGGGTGGTCGGGTGACCGCTTATCTCGTGGGGGATTATCTCGAGTGGTCGAGTGGGCAACACGCCGGGGCTTATCTCAAGTGGGTTCGTAATTCGCGGGGCGTCTGTCGCTCGCTGGTTATGGACACCAGTGGTTCTAAAACTTGTGCGTGTGTCAGCGGTTCTAAAACTTGCGCGCTCACGCCGGTTATCTCGGGCGGGCGGATGGAACCGGAAGGGTGGGGTCTAAAACTTTGGGGGAAAAGGGGCATTTATTAGTATCATCGTGTGCCAGGATAGCGGTTCTTGGGGGTGCCTTTATTGGTCAAATTGTGTTATTAGTATCATCATGTGCCAGGATAGCGGTTCTTGGGAGTGCCTTTATTAGTCAAATTGTGTTATTAGTATCATCATCATGTGCCAGGATAGCGGTTCTTGGGGAAAGGGTGCCTTTATTGGTCGAGTGTGTGTTATTAGTATTGTTAGCATCATGTGTGAGGTGGGTGTTAGGCAACAGGAGGCGACATGTAAAAAAAAATGCTGACAAAGCAATGACGTTGAAGGGGGGTATTGTTAGGAAAAGGTAAATACGACTATCTCGCGGGCGACGCGGGTGGGGAACGGGTTTGGACGGCACAGGGTGTGTTATTGTAGTATCGCTAACATCATGTACCAGGTGTTATAGCGATTTTTAGTGACACATCATCATCATGTGCCACCCTCAACAGCATCATCATGTGCCACCCTCAACAGCATCATCATCATGCCTCCCTCAACAGCATTATCATGCCACACAAAGACTCTCGCTACCTCGCTCCCTCTCGAGCTCTGTCTCTTCGTTCTCTCTCTCGCTCTCTCTCTCTCTCGCTTCCTCTCCATCTCTGTCTCTTACGCTCTCGCTATCTCTCTCGATCGCTGTCTCTATCTCTCGCTATATCTCTCCCTCTCCATCGCTCTCTCTCGCTCCCTCTCCAGCTCTGTCTCTTTCGTTCTCTCTCTCTCTCTCCCTTTCCATCTCTGTCTCTTCCGCTCTCGCTATCTCTCTCGATCGCTGTCTCTATCTCTCGCTATATCTCTCCCTCTCCATCGCTCTCTCTCGCTCCCTCTCCAGCTCTGTCTCTTTTGTTCTCTCTCTCTCCCATTCCATCTCTGTCTCTTTCGCTCTCGCTATCTCTCTCGCTATCTCTCACTCTCTCTCTAGTATGACTGTCTCGTTCGCAATCGCTCGTTCTCTTTCTCTCCCTCTCCATCTCTGTCTCTCTCGCTATCTCTTTCTCTCTCGACCTTTCAATCTCTGTCTCTTTCGCTATCTCTCTCTCTCCATCGCTGTCTCTTTCGCTCTCGCTATCTCTCTCCATCGCTGTCTCTATCTCTCGCTATATCTCTCCCTCTCCATCTCAGTCTCTTTCACTCTCGCTATCGATCTCGCTATCTCTCTCCCTCACCATCGCTGTCTCTATCTCTCTCCTTCTCCATCACTCTCTCATTAATAGTGGTTCGCTATCTCTCTCTCTCTCCCTCTCCAGCTCTGTCTCTTTCGCTCTCGCTATCGTTTTCGCTATCTTTCTCGCTCTTCCTCTCCATCGCTGTCTCTTGCGCTCTCGCTATCTCTCTCCATTGCTGTCTCTATTTCACGCTATATCTCTCCCTCTCTTTCCTTCTCCATCTCAGTCTCTTTCGCTCTCGCTATCGATCTCGCTATCTCTCTCCCTCGCCATCGCTGTCTCTATCTCTCTCCCTCTCCATCACTCTCTCAGTAATAGTGGTTTGCTATCTCTCTCTCTCTCGCTCCCTCTCCAGCTCTGTCTCTTTCGTTCTCTCTCTCTCCCTTTCCATCTCTGTCTCTTTCGCTCTCGCTATCTCTCACTCTCCCTCTCCATCACTGTCTCTTTCACTCTCGCTCGTTCTCTCTCTCACTCTCCATCTCTGTCTCTCTCGCTATCTCTCTCTCTCTCTCGCCCTTTCCATCTCTGTCTCTTTCGCTCTCTCTCTCTCGCCCTCTCCATCGCTGTCTCTTTCACTCTCGCTATCTCTCTCCATCGCTGTCTCTTTCGCTCTAGATCATTCTCTTTCGTTCTCTCTCCATCTCCGTCTCTGTCTCTCTCGCTATCACTCTCCCTCTCCATCGCCCCCCCTCTCTCTCTTACTCTCCATCTCTGTCTCTTTCGCTCTCGCTATCGCTCTCCTTCGCTGTCTCTAGCTCTCGCTATCTCTCTCCCTCTCCATCGCTCTCTCTCTCTCTCGCTCCCTCACCATCACTGTCTCTTTCACTCTCGCTCGTTCTCTCTCTCCCTCTCCATCTCTGTCTCTCTCGCTATCTCTCTCTCCCTCTCCATCTTTCTCGCCTATCCTCTCTTAGACGTCTAACCTATCAGGCCACCCTCCCTCTTCTCCCTTTTATCTCTCCCACATCATTCCGCCCTCCCGTATATTTTTAGCGTTCCTCCTAGTGTAACACTTGATTATTCTCACCCTTTATGCTTAGCACCTCGCCTTCCTTCTCCTAGACTTCTCTGTATCTCTCTCTCTCGCTCTCTCTCTCTCTCTCTCGCTCTCTTTTCTAACCCCTACTAGACTTCTCTCCTACCACTCGTACTTTATATACATCACCATTAATACAACTGAAATTCCTTTAATGATAACCTACCACATCGTTATGAGATAAGAGAAAAACAGAAAAAAATTCAACTTACACCGTAAAATATACCACTACAACACAGACCGCTAGATTGAACAGTACTATGAAAATAAACTTCCGTGAATCAATCGCGCTTATAACACGAAGTTTCACATGCGACTAATTTAAATATAATCTGGTAAATAAAAGTCAACCGGTGCCATTTTTATACTTCTGTGATATGAATGGTTATAACTTCGAAGTAGGGCGGGTAGGACTCGGACATAAGATAGCTTATTGGATTTCGTGAAATATAGCCACATCCGTTGTTTGAGAGCCCTATTAAAGCGTTCCACAAATTTCCCCCACCATTGACCCGCTAGGTGGATTGTGTCAGGGGCCGAATCGATTTAAAGTAACCGATGCGTCAGACTCGGCAGCACTTCAAGTTGAAAATGAGGTCAGTTATCACAATAACAGTAATCCTCTTCTCTGATTAGTTAATCAAGAGGTCAGTCATTTCGTTGGTGGGTGTCCGATAGAAATCCTCTTCTCTGATTGGTTAACCTAGATGTTAGTCGAGGGTAGAATAGTGTCGTCCAACTTTTATTTACCAGATTATATTTAAACTAGTCGCATGTGAAACTTCGTGTTATAAGCGCGATTGATTCACGGAAGTTTATTTTCATAGTACTGTTCAATCTAGCGGTCTGTGTTGTAGTAGTATATTTTACGGTGTAAGTTGAATTTTTTTCTGCTTTTTCTCTTATCTCATAACGATGTGGTAGGTTATCATTAAAAGAATTTCAGTTGTATTAATGGTGATGTGTATAAAGTACGAGTGGTAGGAAAGAAGTCTAGTAGGGGTTAGAAGAGAGAGCGAGAGAGAAAGAGATAGAGAGATACAGAGAAGTCTAGGAGAAGGAAGGCGAGGTGCTAAGCATAAAGGGTGAGAATAATCAAGTGTTACAATAGGAGGGACGCTAAAAATATACGGGAGGGCGGAACGATGTGGGAGAGATAAAAGGGAGAAGAGGGAGGGTGGCCTGATAGGTTAGACGTCTAAGAGAGGATAGGCGAGAAAGATGGAGAGGGAGAGAGAGAGATAGCGAGAGAGACAGAGATGGAGAGGGAGAGAGAGAACGAGCGAGAGTGAAAGAGACAGTGATGGTGAGGGAGTGAGAGAGAGAGAGAGCGATGGAGAGGGAGAGAGATAGCGAGAGCTAGAGACAGCGAAGGAGAGCGAGAGCGAAAGAGACAGAGATGGAGAGGTAGAGAGAGAGAGGGGGCGATGGAGAGGGAGAGTGATAGCGAGAGAGACAGAGACGGAGAGGGAGAGAGAACGAGAGAGAATGATCTAGAGCGAAAGAGACAGCGATGGAGAGAGAGATAGCGAGAGAGAGAGAGAGAGAGATAGCGAACAACTATTACTGAGAGTGATGGAGAGGGAGAGAGATAGAGACAGCGATGTCGAGGGAGAGAGATAGAGACAGCGATGGCGAGGGAGAGAGATAGAGACAGCGATGGCGAGGGAGACAGATAGCGAGATCGATAGCGAGAGCGAAAGAGACTGAGATGGAGAAGGAGAGAGAGAGGGAGAGATATAGCGAGAGCGAAAGAGACAGCGATGGAGAGAGATAGCGAGAGCGAAAGGGACAACGATGGAGAGGGCGAGAGAGAGAGAAGTAGCGAAAGAGACAGAGATGGAAAGGGCGAGAGAGAGAGAGATAGCGAGAGAGACAGAGATGGAGAATGAGTGAGAGAACGAGCGAGAGTGAAAGAGACAGTGATGGAGAGGGAGAGTGAGAGATAGCGAGAGCGAAAGAGACAGAGATGGAAAGGGAGAGAGAGAGTGAACGAAAGAGACAGAGCTGGAGAGGGAGCGAGAGAGAGAGAGAGATAGCGAACCACTATTACTGAGAGAGTGATGGAGAGGGAGAGAGATAGAGACAGCGATGGCGAGGGAGAGAGATAGCGAGATCGATAGCGAGAGCGAAAGAGACTGAGATGGAGAAGGAGAGAGAGAGGGAGAGATATAGCGAGAGATAGAGACAGCGATGGAGAGAGATAGCGAGAGCGAAAGAGACAGCGATGGAGAGAGAGAGATCGCGAAAGAGACAGAGATGGAAAGGGCGAGAGAGAGAGAGAGATAGCGAGAGAGACAGAGATAGAGAGGGGGAGAGAGAACGAGCGAGAGCGAAAGACACAGTGATGGAGAGGTAGAGGGAGAGATAGCGAGAGAGATAGCGAGAGCGAAAGAGACAGAGATGGAAAGGGCGAGAGAGAGATAGCGAGAGAGACAGAGATGGAAAGGGAGAGAGAACGAGCGAGAGCGAAAGAGACAGTGATGGAGAGGGAGAGTGAGAGATAGCGAGAGCGAAAGAGACAGAGATGGAATGGGAGAGAGAGAGAGAACGAAAGAGACAGAGCTGGAGATGGAGCGAGAGAGAGAGAGAGCGATGGAGAGGGAGAGATATAGCGAGAGATAGAGACAGCGATCGAGAGAGATAGCGAGAACGAAAGAGACAGAGATGGAAAGGGAGAGAGAGAGAGAACGAAAGAGACAGAGCTGGAGAGGGAGCGAGAGAGAGAGCGATGAAGAGGTAGAGATATAGCTGGAGATAGAGACAGCGATGGAGAGAGATAGCGAGAGCGTAAGAGACAGAGATGGAGAGGATGCGAGAAAGAGAGAGCGAGACAGAGAACAAAAGAGACAGAGCTGGAGAGATAGCGAGAGTCTTTGTGTGGCATGTTAATGCTGTTGAGGGTGGCATGATGATGATGCTGTTGAGGGTAGCACATGATGATGCTGTTGAGGGTGGCACATGATGATGATGTGTCACTAAAAATCGCTATAATCACACCTGTTACATGATGTTAGCGATACTACAATAACACACCCTGTGCCGCCCAACCCCGTTTCCCACCCGCGTCGCCCGCGAAATAGTCGTATTTACCTTTTCTTAACAATACCCCCCTTCAACGTCATTGCTTTGTCAGCATTTTTTTTACATGTCGCCTCCTGTTGCCTAATACCCACCTCACACATGATGCTAACAATACTAATAACACACACTCGACCAATAAAGGCACCCTTTCCCCCAAGAACCGCTAACCTGGCACATGATGATACTAATAACACAATTTGACCAATAAAGGCACCCCCAAGAACCGCTATCCTGGCACACGATGATACTAATAAAGGCACCCTTTTCCCCCAAAGTTTTAGACCTCACCCTTCCGGTTCCATCCGCCCGCCCGAGATAACCGGCGTGAGCGCGCAAGTTTTAGAACCGCTGACACACACACAAGTTTTAGAACCACTGGTGTCCATAGCCAGCGAGCGACAGACCCCCCGCGAGATACGAACCCACTTGAGATAAGCCCCGGCGTGCTGCCCACTCGACCACTCGAGATAATCCCCCACGAGATAAGCTGTCACCCGACCATCGGGTCAGGTCATAGATAAGCGGTCACCCGACCACCCGACCACCGGGTCAGGTCATAACAACAACAACATTGCATGGTGCAAAAAATATGCAGGCATAGTGCAAACAGGACTCTCATATAGGGGCATGCACGGTGCATTGCGATGCGGAATCCTTCTCAAAACCCTTTTTATCACTACTCGCGGGTAGTAGTAGTAGTAGTAGTAGTAGTAGTAGTAGTATTAGTAGTAGTAGTAGTAGTAGTAGTAGTACAGTAGTAGTAGTAGTAGTATTAGTAGTAGTAGTAGTAGTAGTAGTAGTACAGTAGTAGTAGTAGTAGTACAGTAGTAGTAGTAGTAGCAGCAGCAATAGTCGCGGGTAGTAGTAGTAGTAGTAGTGGATGTAGTAGTAGTAGTAGTAGTATTCGTAGTAGTAGTAGTAGTAGAATTAGTAGTATTAGTAGTAGTAGTAGTAGCAGTAGTAGCAGCAATAGTCGCGGGTAGTAGTAGTAGTAGTAGTAGTATTAGTAGTATTAGTAGTAGTAGTAGCAGCAATAGTCGCGAGTAGTAGTAATAGTAGTAGTAGTAGTAGTAGTAGTAGTACAGTAGTAATAACAGCAGCAATAGTCGCGAGTAGTAATAGTAGTAGTAGTACAGTAGTAGTAGTAGCAGCAATAGTCGCGGGTAGTAGTAGTAGTAGTAGTACAGTAGTAGTAGTAGTAGTAGCAGTAGTACAGTAATAGTAGTAGCAATAGTCGCGGGTAGTAGTAGTAGAGTAGTAGTAGTAGTAGTATTAGTAGCAGTAGTAGCAGTAATAGTCGCGGGTAATAGTAGTAGTAGCAGTAGTAGCAGCAATAGTCGCGTGTAGTAGTAGTAGTACAGTAGTAGTAGTACTAGTAGTAGCAGTAATAGTCGCGGGTAGTAGTAGTACAGTAGTAGTAGTAGTAGTAGTACTAGCATCAATAGTCGCGCGGGTAGTAGTAGTAATAGTAGTAGTGGTAGTAGTAGCAGTACTAGTATCAATAGTCGCGGGTAGTAGTAGTAGTAGTAGTAGTAGTACAGTAGTAGGAGTAGTAGTAGTACAGTAGTAGTAGTAGTGGTAGTAGTAGCAGTACTAGCATCAATAGTCGCGCGGGTAGTGGTAGTAGTAGTATACAGTAGAAGTGGAAGTAGTATAGTCCGTTCAGAAATTCATAATCACACCTGAATTAGTTTTTCGTGATAACCGCTTGTTATTTTGGTTTCAAATTTTGCATGCAATCTTAGAATATTGATGACGCAAAGATTTTGGAATTTTTTATTCCACAAACACAACAGATTTTGCACATCAGCGAATTCCTTTGATCTTTTATGACGATATCACACAAGTTGATTCAAATTTTAGAGTTTACTGTAATCGTGTAAAATTTTCCAGTTTACTGCAATTCTTGTCAGAGGCGTATCTACATAGTGCTTAATTGTGGGTGTTGTTCGTTATGTGTATTTGCAAACATGAATTCAATTGGTTACAATTAGTCTTATCCTTCGGTCACCATTAGACCCCAGGACGTCCTAACTGCAGCTGGAATTGAATTCATCTTAATTGTAATCATTCCGAATCTGACGATTCCAAGAGGTTAATAATCATTACTGGCTGAACAAATAGTAATCCATCTAGTTTCCAGTACTCATTTTCCACCCGCAGCACATGTTCAACACACTTCTTCCAGAACGGAATGTCTATTTTTGAGAGAGACTCGCGTGTCAGAACTTTAACATCACACATTTTAAACGTCCTGTTCTGTTCTGCAACTTGTCCTTTGACGTGAGTCCAGACAAGTTCGATTGGATTAAGGTGCGCATGATATGCAGGGAGTCGAAGAGAGGTGTGGACGTATTTCTCAATGATTTTGTCAACATGGTACACCTTTTTCTTATTCGTATTCTTCACAAGTTGTAACAATTCGGGTTTTAAATATGTGTTGTCAAATTTCATTTTCATTCGCAAGCCATGTCCTAATTTGCTATTTTGTATTTGATGCAGTAGGCACTTTGTCTTCTTCTGATACGACATTGTGGTATGATGCATTATCCATGACTATGCATGAAGGTCTCTCCAGGATTTGTAAAAGATCGTTCTCCAACCAGTGCCTGAAAATGTTTCCATTCATTTCAGAATAGTAGTCCCTACCGTCGGTACTTTTTGATTGGAAAATAAGTCCCGCATCATGGACAAGGCCGTTTTCAGTGCTTCCAGCATGCGTTAATATAATGCGCTGGCCTTTGCTGCTCGGAATTGTTCTTTTGAGTTTGCCATTTACTGACTGCCATTCTTTAGCATAGGTGTGGTGTGCGTTGACCCATGATTCGTCCAAATATACAATATCATACCATTCACTCCGCCGCTCACGGATCTGTCTCAGGTATTTGCTTCGAGCAATGACCAAGTGTGGTTTTTCACAAATAATATTCCTGCCCCCAACAGTTTTTCTGAAAGTGAAGCCGGCTCCTCGCACAATCTTCCATAGAGTACTTTTAGAAATGTCAATATTGCAGTCTGCATGCAATTTTAATTTCAAATTCATGAGAGTAACTAGTACATTATTAGCAAACATTTTCAATATCTCACGTTTTATGACATCCATGTCAAAGCTGTCGACTTTCCTTTTCTTTCCTTGATTGACATGAGTGCACTCTGAGTCTTGTTTAATCCAACGAGAAATTGACAATCTATTAAGACCAATCTCGAGTTGCGTTCGTCTCTCTGGGTCATGAATATCACAATATAAATGTCCCATCTTGGATTCCCGAAGGAAGTGCTTATATAGTAAAAAAGTAACCTTTTGCATAGTTATAAATTTGCATTTCAAACTCATTGTAATTTAGATATAAATGTTGTTATTTAAAGTTAACAAATTGTCTACTGAGTCTTCACAAAATTAATAAAGATACGCCTTCCCTTCGGTAATTAATGCCAAGGCTGTGGTGCGTCATGTCGTTCAATAACAATTCAGTTATGTGCACGGGATTTTCCTGAAGTTAGTGTTTCTGCAATAGCCAAACTATTTTACGTGAACGACCGCACCAAATTAATGTATATATCCTAAAATGATGTCAAATTCGAACAGGATGAATTTAATTTAGCCTATAGATGAAAATCTTTAAACTAGATCAAATTTCTCAGAGCAAAAATTATTTCTATAACGTCATCAATATTCTAAGATTGCATGCAAAATTTGAAAGCAAAATAACAAACGGTTATCACGCAAAACTAATTCAGGTGTGATTATGAATTTTTGAACGGACTATAGTAGTAGTAGTAGCACTAATGTTGCCCTACTTAAAGAACTTTTATTTCCTGGACGATGCAGCCGTAGTCGCTCAAAGCCACTCTACAGTTGCTGATCAACAACCTAAACAAAGCATGCGACCTTTTTTCACTGTCAATTAGTGTTCAGAAAAACAGTAATACGAAGTCAAGGCGACATCAAACCTCTATTAATCATTTTAATAGATTGTCCACTAGAATCAGTTCAGAAATTCATGTATCTTGGATCCACAATTACGAAAACCACTTCTCTTGATGATGAAATAAACAGCCGAATTGGTAAGGCAGCTACGACTTTCGGCAAACTCACAGACAGGGAACAACACGAAACTAACACTGAAGACTTACAGACTCTTAATATATCAGACCTGTGTTCTTAGCACACTATTATATGGATCTGAAATCTGGACAACATACTCAAATCACGGAAAAAGACTAAATGTCTTCCACATGCTATGTCTCCACAGAATAATGCACATCAAATGGCAGGGCAAAATAACAAATTTAACTGTACTACAACGTGGCCCATATAATAATATATAACAATAAGACCTCAACAATCATGTTGTTGCTCAGATGTCGAAGACTAAGATGGTTGGGGCACGTTCAGCGAATGGAAGAAAAACACCTCTCCAAGCAAATACTATATGGTGAACAAATACGCCGAAAAAAAACAAATCGGCAGACCTAAACTATGATATTGAGATATATGTAAATCATCTCTGAATGACTTCTCCAGCTGTGAAAATGACTGGGAACATCTGGCAAGTGATCGCACATCATGGAGAGCATGTATAAGGAATGGTATAACATCATTTCGGTGTGTGACTGTGCTGGCAACACGACACAATTTTCGATGGGAGTCAGATTTAAGTTATAAGTTAATTTCATTGCCCGTAAAAAAAGAAATTCAAGCGTTCTTGTGCTATTTTAAATGGATTTTTTTTGTGATCTATTCTTATAGTTTAGTTAGTACGAATAAGTAGAATTACCATACATCATTGTGCTATTACGATATTACGATCACGAACGAAAATGTCAAAGCTAAACAACAAATGATAAATAGCATCTTCATACCAACTTTATGCTATGAAAGTCAAACATGGACCCTTTCTAAATCACATTTAAGAAAGGTCAATAAATGTGAGATGCGTTGCTTGAGAAAAGTAACAAACAACACAAGAAGAGATAGAATACCAAATGAAACCATAAGAAAAATAGTAGGAACAAAACCCTGCCAAGAATATATAGAACAACAACTTAAATGGTTTGGTCACCTGGTTAGAATTAATCCTCACCAATCACCATCAAGACTGGACTACTACGGACAAAGGGGTAGGGTTCGATCCCAACCGACGGCTCCGGGTTCACCCAGCCTTAAATGGGTACCGGATTTTTTCTGGGAAAGTAAAGCAGCACGGGCGTAATACCGACCACATTACCCCAAAAATCATGTGCTGAAGGTCTGTAAAATATAGGGTCACTAACACCATATTTCCCTATACGCCACTTGGCGTGACGGGGGGTACTTTACTACTTTTTTTTTAATCACCATCAAGGGAATTCTCGAGAATGCAGGTAAAAAGACCAAGAGGAACACCCAGAAGAAGATGTATAGATGCAGTGACAGAGACATGTAACAACAAAGGAAAATCACTAATTTAGACAATTTGAGCAGCACAAGAACGACAAATGATATAAACCACGACACCTTTTAGGTATCAGTGAAAAGAGAAAAGAAGAGGAAGATAACATCATTTGAGACTGTGCTAAGACAAAACTTAGAAGAGAAAATACTAATGGCAAATGATGGAAAACCCTGTGGATCAGTGGGCCTGACTTGTTCATTCTGTGGCCGTGTGTGTGTCAAACATTGGTAGAATTAGCCACGAGAGAAGCTGTTCGACAAAAACAAAACTTAAAAAAAACAAAGTACACTATAGACTCCACTAGACCGTCTGACAAGACGAAAAGGGCCATATAGTAGTAGTAGACGAAGAAAAAGTAGTAGTGATAGTAGATGTAATAGTAGTAGTAGAAGAAGAAGAAGAAGAAGCAGTAGTAGAAGAGAAGAAGAAACAGTAGTAGAAGAGGAAGAAGAAGCAGTAGTAGAAGAGGAAGCAGTAGTAGTAGAAGAAGAAGAAGCAGTTATAATAGAAGAAGAAGAAGCAGTAGTAGACGAAGAAGAAGCAGTAGTAGAAGAGAAAGAGGAAGCAGTAGTAGACGAAGAAGAAGCAGTAGTAGAAGAAGAAGAGGAAGCAGTAGTAGTAGAAAAAGAAGAAGCAGTAGTAGAAGAAGAAGCAGTAGTAGAAGAAGTAGAAGAAGCAGTAGTAGACGAAGAAGAAGCAGTAGTAGAAGAAGAAGCAGTAGTAGAAGAAGTAGAAGAAGCAGTAGTAGACGAAGAAGAAGCAGTAGTAGAAGAAGTAGAAGAAGCAGTAGTAGAAGAAGAAGAAGCAGTAGTAGACGAAGAAGAAGCAGTAGTAGACGAAGAAGAAGTAGTAGTAGACGAAGAAGAAGCAGTAGTAGACGAAGAAGAAGCAGTAGTAGACGAAGAAGAAGCAGTAGTAGAAGAAGTAGAAGAAGCAGTAGTAGACGAAGAAGAAGCAGTAGTAGAAGAAGAAGAGGAAGCAGTAGTAGTAGAAAAAGAAGAAGCAGTAGTAGACGAAGAAGAAGCAGTAGTAGACGAAGAAGAAGCAGTAGTAGTAGAAGAAGAAGAAGCAGTAGTAGAAGAAGAAGAAGCAGTAGTAGACGAAGAAGAAGCAGTAGTAGACGAAGAAGAAGCAGTAGTAGTAGAAGAAGAAGAAGCAGTAGTAGACGAAGAAGAAGCAGTAGTAGTAGAAGAAGAAGAAGCAGTAGTAGAAGAAGAAGAAGCAGTAGTAGTAGACGAAGAAGAAGCAGTAGTAGACGAAGAAGAAGAAGTAGAAGAAGAAGAAGAAGCAGTAGTAGTAGAAGAAGAAGAAGCAGTAGTAGAAGAAGAAGAAGCAGTAGTAGACGAAGAAGAAGCAGTAGTAGAAGAAGAAGAAGCAGTAGTAGTAGAAGAAGAAGAAGCAGTAGTAGAAGAAGAAGAAGCAGTAGTAGAAGAAGAAGAAGCAGCAGTAGTAGACGAAGAAGAAGCAGTGGTAGAAGAAGAAGAAGAAGCAGTAGTAGAAGAAGAAGAAGAAGAAGAAGCAGTAGTAGAAGAAGAAGAAGAAGCAGCAGTAGTAGAAGAAGAAGAAGAAGCAGTAGTAGACGAAGAAGAAGCAGTAGTAGAAGAAGAAGAAGCAGTAGTAGAAGAAGAAGAAGCAGTAGTAGACGAAGAAGAAGCAGTAGTAGAGGAAGAAGAGGAAGCAGTAGTAGTAGAAAAAGAAGCAGTAGTAGAAGAAGAAGAAGCAGTAGTAGTAGAAGAAGAAGAAGCAGTAGTAGAAGAAGAAGAAGCAGTAGTAGTAGAAGAAGAAGAAGCAGTAGTAGTAGTAGAAGAAGAAGCAGTAGTAGAAGAAGAAGAAGCAGTAGTAGAAGAAGAAGAAGCAGTAGTAGTAGAAGAAGCAGTAGTAGAAGAAGAAGCAGTAGTAGAAGAAGAAGAAGCAGTAGTAGACGAAGAAGAAGCAGTAGTAGACGAAGAAGAAGCAGTAGTAGTAGAAGAAGAAGAAGCAGTAGTAGAAGAAGAAGAAGCAGTAGTAGTAGAAGAAGAAGCAGTAGTAGAAGAAGAAGAAGCAGTAGTAGACGAAGAAGAAGCAGTAGTAGACGAAGAAGAAGCAGTAGTAGAAGAAGAAGAAGCAGTAGTAGAAGAAGAAGAAGCAGTAGTAGACGAAGAAGAAGCAGTAGTAGACGAAGAAGAAGCAGTAGTAGAAGAAGAAGAAGCAGTAGTAGAAGAAGAAGAAGCAGTAGTAGAAGAAGAAGAAGCAGTAGTAGAAGAAGAAGAAGCAGTAGTAGTAGAAGAAGAAGAAGCAGTAGTAGAAGAAGAAGAAGCAGTAGTAGACGAAGAAGAAGCAGTAGTAGACGAAGAAGAAGCAGTAGTAGAAGAAGAAGAAGCAGTAGTAGAAGAAGAAGAAGCAGTAGTAGAAGAAGAAGAAGCAGTAGTAGAAGAAGAAGAAGCAGTAGTAGTAGAAGAAGAAGAAGCAGTAGTAGAAGAAGAAGAAGCAGTAGTAGAAGAAGAAGAAGCAGTAGTAGTAGAAGAAGAAGAAGCAGTAGTAGAAGAAGAAGAAGAAGCAGTAGTAGAAGAAGAAGAAGCAGTAGTAGACGAAGAAGAAGCAGTAGTAGACGAAGAAGAAGTAGTAGTAGACGAAGAAGAAGCAGTAGTAGACGAAGAAGAAGCAGTAGTAGACGAAGAAGAAGCAGTAGTAGTAGAAGAAGAAGAAGCAGTAGTAGACGAAGAAGAAGCAGTAGTAGAAGAAGAAGAAGCAGTAGTAGAAGAAGAAGAAGAAGCAGTAGTAGAAGAAGAAGAAGAAGCAGTAGTAGAAGAAGAAGAAGAAGCAGTAGTAGACGAAGAAGAAGCAGTAGTAGACGAAGAAGAAGCAGTAGTAGACGAAGAAGAAGCAGTAGTAGAAGAGAAAGAGGAAGCAGTAGTAGACGAAGAAGAAGCAGTAGTAGAAGAAGAAGAGGAAGCAGTAGTAGTAGAAAAAGAAGAAGCAGTAGTAGAAGAAGAAGCAGTAGTAGAAGAAGTAGAAGAAGCAGTAGTAGACGAAGAAGAAGCAGTAGTAGAAGAAGAAGCAGTAGTAGAAGAAGTAGAAGAAGCAGTAGTAGACGAAGAAGAAGCAGTAGTAGAAGAAGTAGAAGAAGCAGTAGTAGACGAAGAAGAAGCAGTAGTAGAAGAAGAAGCAGTAGTAGAAGAAGTAGAAGAAGCAGTAGTAGACGAAGAAGAAGCAGTAGTAGAAGAAGAAGAAGAAGCAGTAGTAAAAGAAGTAGAAGAAGCAGTAGTAGACGAAGAAGAAGCAGTAGTAGAAGAAGTAGAAGAAGCAGTAGTAGACGAAGAAGAAGCAGTAGTAGAAGAAGAAGAGGAAGCAGTAGTAGTAGAAAAAGAAGAAGCAGTAGTAGACGAAGAAGAAGCAGTAGTAGACGAAGAAGAAGCAGTAGTAGTAGAAGAAGAAGAAGCAGTAGTAGAAGAAGAAGAAGCAGTAGTAGACGAAGAAGAAGCAGTAGTAGACGAAGAAGAAGCAGTAGTAGTAGAAGAAGAAGAAGCAGTAGTAGACGAAGAAGAAGCAGTAGTAGTAGAAGAAGAAGAAGCAGTAGTAGAAGAAGAAGAAGCAGTAGTAGTAGACGAAGAAGAAGCAGTAGTAGACGAAGAAGAAGAAGTAGAAGAAGAAGAAGAAGCAGTAGTAGTAGAAGAAGAAGAAGCAGTAGTAGAAGAAGAAGAAGCAGTAGTAGACGAAGAAGAAGCAGTAGTAGAAGAAGAAGAAGCAGTAGTAGTAGAAGAAGAAGAAGCAGTAGTAGAAGAAGAAGAAGCAGTAGTAGAAGAAGAAGAAGCAGCAGTAGTAGACGAAGAAGAAGCAGTGGTAGAAGAAGAAGAAGAAGCAGTAGTAGAAGAAGAAGAAGAAGAAGAAGCAGTAGTAGAAGAAGAAGAAGAAGCAGCAGTAGTAGAAGAAGAAGAAGAAGCAGTAGTAGACGAAGAAGAAGCAGTAGTAGAAGAAGAAGAAGCAGTAGTAGAAGAAGAAGAAGCAGTAGTAGACGAAGAAGAAGCAGTAGTAGAGGAAGAAGAGGAAGCAGTAGTAGTAGAAAAAGAAGCAGTAGTAGAAGAAGAAGAAGCAGTAGTAGTAGAAGAAGAAGAAGCAGTAGTAGAAGAAGAAGAAGCAGTAGTAGTAGAAGAAGAAGAAGCAGTAGTAGTAGTAGAAGAAGAAGCAGTAGTAGAAGAAGAAGAAGCAGTAGTAGAAGAAGAAGAAGCAGTAGTAGTAGAAGAAGCAGTAGTAGAAGAAGAAGCAGTAGTAGAAGAAGAAGAAGCAGTAGTAGACGAAGAAGAAGCAGTAGTAGACGAAGAAGAAGCAGTAGTAGTAGAAGAAGAAGAAGCAGTAGTAGAAGAAGAAGAAGCAGTAGTAGTAGAAGAAGAAGCAGTAGTAGAAGAAGAAGAAGCAGTAGTAGACGAAGAAGAAGCAGTAGTAGACGAAGAAGAAGCAGTAGTAGAAGAAGAAGAAGCAGTAGTAGAAGAAGAAGAAGCAGTAGTAGACGAAGAAGAAGCAGTAGTAGACGAAGAAGAAGCAGTAGTAGAAGAAGAAGAAGCAGTAGTAGAAGAAGAAGAAGCAGTAGTAGAAGAAGAAGAAGCAGTAGTAGAAGAAGAAGAAGCAGTAGTAGTAGAAGAAGAAGAAGCAGTAGTAGAAGAAGAAGAAGCAGTAGTAGACGAAGAAGAAGCAGTAGTAGACGAAGAAGAAGCAGTAGTAGAAGAAGAAGAAGCAGTAGTAGAAGAAGAAGAAGAAGCAGTAGTAGACGAAGAAGAAGCAGTAGTAGACGAAGAAGAAGCAGTAGTAGAAGAAGAAGAAGAAGCAGTAGTAGACGAAGAAGAAGCAGTAGTAGAAGAAGAAGAAGAAGCAGTAGTAGACGAAGAAGAAACAGTAGTAGAAGAAGAAGAAGAAGCAGTAGTAGAAGAAGAAGAAGAAGCAGTAGTAGAAGAAGAAGAAGAAGCAGTAGTAGACGAAGAAGAAGCAGTAGTAGAAGAAGAAGAAGAAGCAGTAGTAGAAGAAGAAGAAGAAGCAGTAGTAGACGAAGAAGAAGCAGTAGTAGAAGAAGAAGAAGAAGCAGTAGTAGACGAAGAAGAAGCAGTAGTAGAAGAAGAAGAAGAAGCAGTAGTAGAAGAAGAAGCAGTAGTAGAAGAAGAAGAAGAAGCAGTAGTAGACGAAGAAGAAGAAGCAGTAGTAGAAGAAGAAGAAGAAGCAGTAGTAGACGAAGAAGAAGAAGCAGTAGTAGAAGAAGAAGAAGAAGCAGTAGTAGAAGAAGAAGAAGAAGCAGTAGTAGACGAAGAAGAAGAAGCAGTAGTAGAAGAAGAAGCAGTAGTAGAAGAAGAAGAAGAAGCAGTAGTAGACGAAGAAGAAGAAGCAGTAGTAGAAGAAGAAGAAGCAGTAGTAGAAGAAGAAGAAGAAGCAGTAGTAGACGAAGAAGAAGAAGCAGTAGTAGAAGAAGAAGAAGAAGCAGTAGTAGAAGAAGAAGCAGTAGTAGAAGAAGAAGAAGAAGCAGTAGTAGAAGAAGAAGCAGTAGTAGAAGAAGAAGAAGAAGCAGTAGTAGAAGAAGAAGAAGAAGCAGTAGTAGAAGAAGAAGAAGAAGCAGTAGTAGACGAAGAAGAAGAAGCAGTAGTAGAAGAAGAAGAAGAAGCAGTAGTAGAAGAAGAAGCAGTAGTAGAAGAAGAAGAAGCAGTAGTAGACGAAGAAGAAGCAGTAGTAGACGAAGAAGAAGCAGTAGTAGTAGAAGAAGAAGAAGCAGTAGTAGAAGAAGAAGAAGCAGTAGTAGAAGAAGAAGAAGCAGTAGTAGAAGAAGAAGAAGCAGTAGTAGTAGAAGAAGAAGAAGCAGTAGTAGAAGAAGAAGAAGAAGCAGTAGTAGTAGAAGAAGAAGAAGCAGTAGTAGAAGAAGAAGAAGAAGAAGCAGTAGTAGAAGAAGAAGAAGAAGAAGCAGTAGTAGAAGAAGAAGAAGAAGCAGTAGTAGTAGAAGAAGAAGAAGCAGTAGTAGAAGAAGAAGAAGCAGTAGTAGAAGAAGAAGAAGCAGTAGTAGAAGAAGAAGAAGCAGTAGTAGAAGAAGAAGAAGAAGCAGTAGTAGAAGAAGAAGAAGCAGTAGTAGACGAAGAAGAAGCAGTAGTAGACGAAGAAGAAGTAGTAGTAGACGAAGAAGAAGCAGTAGTAGACGAAGAAGAAGCAGTAGTAGACGAAGAAGAAGCAGTAGTAGTAGAAGAAGAAGAAGCAGTAGTAGACGAAGAAGAAGCAGTAGTAGAAGAAGAAGAAGCAGTAGTAGAAGAAGAAGAAGCAGTAGTAGAAGAAGATGAAGAAGCAGTAGTAGAAGAAGAAGAAGAAGCAGTAGTAGAAGAAGAAGAAGAAGCAGTAGTAGACGAAGAAGAAGCAGTAGTAGACGAAGAAGAAGCAGTAGTAGAAGAAGAAGAAGAAGCAGTAGTAGACGAAGAAGAAGCAGTAGTAGAAGAAGAAGAAGAAGCAGTAGTAGACGAAGAAGAAGCAGTAGTAGAAGAAGAAGAAGAAGCAGTAGTAGAAGAAGAAGAAGAAGCAGTAGTAGAAGAAGAAGAAGAAGCAGTAGTAGACGAAGAAGAAGCAGTAGTAGAAGAAGAAGAAGAAGCAGTAGTAGAAGAAGAAGAAGAAGCAGTAGTAGACGAAGAAGAAGCAGTAGTAGAAGAAGAAGAAGAAGCAGTAGTAGACGAAGAAGAAGCAGTAGTAGAAGAAGAAGAAGAAGCAGTAGTAGAAGAAGAAGCAGTAGTAGAAGAAGAAGAAGAAGCAGTAGTAGACGAAGAAGAAGCAGTAGTAGAAGAAGAAGCAGTAGTAGACGAAGAAGAAGAAGCAGTAGTAGACGAAGAAGAAGCAGTAGTAGAAGAAGAAGAAGAAGCAGTAGTAGAAGAAGAAGCAGTAGTAGTAGAAGAAGCAGTAGTAGAAGAAGAAGAAGCAGTAGTAGAAGAAGAAGCAGTAGTAGAAGAAGCAGTAGTAGAAGAAGAAGAAGCAGTAGTAGAAGAAGAAGCAGTAGTAGAAGAAGAAGCAGTAGTAGACGAAGAAGAAGCAGTAGTAGTAGAAGAAGAAGAAGCAGTAGTAGAAGAAGAAGCAGTAGTAGAAGAAGAAGAAGAAGCAGTAGTAGACGAAGAAGAAGCAGTAGTAGAAGAAGAAGAAGCAGTAGTAGAAGAAGAAGAAGCAGTAGTAGACGAAGAAGAAGCAGTAGTAGACGAAGAAGAAGCAGTAGTAGAGGAAGAAGAGGAAGCAGTAGTAGTAGAAAAAGAAGCAGTAGTAGAAGAAGAAGAAGCAGTAGTAGTAGAAGAAGAAGAAGCAGTAGTAGAAGAAGAAGAAGCAGTAGTAGTAGAAGAAGAAGCAGTAGTAGAAGAAGAAGAAGCAGTAGTAGAAGAAGCAGTAGTAGTAGAAGAAGAAGCAGTAGTAGACGAAGAAGCAGTAGTAGAAGAAGAAGCAGTAGTAGAAGAAGAAGCAGTAGTAGACGAAGAAGAAGAAGCAGTAGTAGAAGAAGAAGAAGCAGTAGTAGAAGAAGAAGAAGCAGTAGTAGAAGAAGAAGAAGCAGTAGTAGAAGAAGAAGAAGCAGTAGTAGAAGAAGAAGAAGCAGTAGTAGAAGAAGCAGTAGTAGTAGAAGAAGAAGAAGCAGTAGTAGAAGAAGAAGAAGCAGTAGTAGAAGAAGAAGAAGCAGTAGTAGTAGAAAAAGAAGCAGTAGTAGAAGAAGAAGAAGCAGTAGTAGTAGAAAAAGAAGCAGTAGTAGAAGAAGAAGAAGCAGTAGTAGAAGAAGAAGAAGCAGTAGTAGAAGAAGCAGTAGTAGTAGAAGAAGAAGAAGCAGTAGTAGTAGAAGAAGAAGAAGCAGTAGTAGTAGAAGAAGAAGAAGCAGTAGTAGAAGAAGAAGAAGCAGTAGTAGAAGAAGAAGATGCTGTAGTAGAAGAAGAAGAAGCAGTAGTAGAAGAAGAAGAAGCAGTAGTAGAAGAAGAAGAAGCAGTAGTAGAAGAAGAAGAAGCAGTAGTAGAAGAAGAAGAAGAAGCAGTAGTAGAAGAAGAAGAAAGCAGTAGTAGAAGAAGAAGAAGCAGTAGTAGAAGAAGAAGAAGCAGTAGTAGAAGAAGAAGAAGAAGCAGTAGTAGTAGAAGAAGAAGAAGCAGTAGTAGTAGAAGAAGAAGATGCAGTGGTAGTAGAAGAAGAAGAAGCAGTAGTAGAAGAAGAAGAAGAAGCAGTAGTAGTAGAAGAAGAAGCAGTAGTAGAAGAAGAAGCAGTAGTAGAAGAAGAAGAAGCAGTAGTAGAAGAAGAAGAAGCAGTAGTAGACGAAGAAGAAGCAGTAGTAGAAGAAGAAGAAGCAGTAGTAGAAAAAGAAGAAGAAGCAGTAGTAGAAGAAGAAGAAGAAGCAGTAGTAGAAGAAGAAGAAGAAGCAGTAGTAGAAGAAGAAGAAGCAGTAGTAGAAGAAGAAGAAGCAGTAGTAGAAGAAGAAGAAGCAGTAGTAGAAGAAGAAGAAGAAGCAGTAGTAGAAGAAGAAGAAGAAGCAGTAGTAGAAGAAGAAGAAGAAGCAGTAGTAGAAGAAGAAGAAGAAGTAGTAGTAGAAGAAGAAGAAGCAGTAGTAGAAGAAGAAGAAGCAGTAGTAGAAGAAGAAGAAGCAGTAGTAGAAGAAGAAGAAGCAGTAGTAGAAGAAGAAGAAGCAGTAGTAGAAGAAGAAGAAGAAGCAGTAGTAGACGAAGAAGAAGCAGTAGTAGAAGAAGAAGAAGAAGCAGTAGTAGAAGAAGCAGTAGTAGACGAAGAAGAAGCAGTAGTAGAAGAAGAAGAAGAAGCAGTAGTAGAAGAAGAAGAAGCAGTAGTAGAAGAAGAAGAAGAAGAAGCAGTAATAGTAATAATAGTATTAGTATTAGTAGTAGTAGTAATAGTAGTAGTAGCAGAAAAAGTAAAGAGCCCTTGTCACGCCAAGTGGCGTATAGGGAATATGGTGTTAGTGATCATACATTTTACAGACCTTCAGCACATGATTTTTGGGGTAATCTGGTCGGTATTATGCCCGCGCCGCTTTACTTTCCCAGAAAAAAAAATGCGGTACCCATTTAAGGCTAGTTGTAGTAGAAGTATTAAACTTTGGGAACATTGGACTTATTGCTCCTGTAAAAATTTGAGGGAGGTTGCTCTTTCATCCTAAGTGCGCGAACTAGTGTCAGCAGCCTTTCTCAAATTGATCTTGCCTGCTTTCAAGCGAGCGCGTACCTTAAGTTGAATCTGTTTTTAAGCAAGTTTTTCTGCAGTCAGTTTTATTACGGTAAAGAGCCCTTGTGTTAACTTTAACAAAATGTTGCTATGAAACTCTTTAAACAGAGCTTTGCAGCAGGAGGCAGTATGATCACCTGAAGAGGTCACCGTCGAATGAGTGCTTCGTCATTTTAGTTGGGGGAGGGGGGAGGGGGCTGGTCTATGACTCAAAGGCATAAAACTTGAAAGTTCGCAATATGCTACGCATATAATATAAGACGTCTTCTAAGGCTTACAAAGACGAGCGCAGACATGTGCTGCTACTATAGATCTGGAGGATGCATACAACAGAGTACCATTTCTTCTTCTTCTGCGATCATGGCTCATTCAGAGTAGGATTCCGGACATTCTTATGAAGGCAGCTGTCTGCTTAAGAAGTACCATTTGAACGCCGCATGCACATGCCTATCAAACTGGAGGTGCACCCCTTGCTCTTTAGATGGATCGGTGCAGCACTGCTCCAGAAAAAAAAAGTGATACTTCGATGTGGAAGTTGGTCATCCGAGCCAACATCCACTGGGCCTTTGGCGCAGAACACAGTGCAACGTTCTAACATGTACTCAGTCAGAGTGGATCTAATTTGTCCAGGGCTGCCACAAGGCTCACCATTGTCACCAGTTATATTTAACGTGTGCACAATAACTATTAAACACTGACAGAGACAAAAAAAGGGTGGGTCGAGCAGAAGATGTCATCAAACAGGGCTGTGAGCTTATTAGTATGAATGCTGACGAGGAGTGGATACCGGTACCTACGTCATTCAAGGGAACAGTTTCGTGCATTGTCACACTCGACAGGAAATGTAGGGAACAGAACTCAATTGTGGTCAATGCGGAGGTCAACGGTCTCATCTGGGATAACACCAATGAGAAAGATGCAGTCATCTATACAGTAATACGACACCAAAGGAGTGCATGGGCATTGACAGAACGCTCGGCAGGCAGAATAGTCAAAGAAGGCAGTGGACGTTATGACCACGAGCAAGCATGACGATGGAGGTGATGGCTGTCAACAGGGTATTCATCTGGTTAGAGTCACAAGACTACACTCACGCCCGTATATTGAGTGATTCGACGAGTATGATAAAAAAAAAAAGTGGAGGCGGGCTCTGTACGCGCATGCAAAGGATAGAGTGAGTCATCGCAGAAGTGAAAAATACGTAAGGTCACCTTTGTCTACATCCCAGGACATACGGAAGTACGGAGAAATGAAAGAGCGGACAGGTTGGCTAGATGCGTTATCGTTGGTCACGGTCAACCAATAGATCGAGCGGACATCATCAATACCCTCCTTGATGTGAGAAGAGCACAGGACTTCGGCAACCATGCGTCCACGTCACTCCTTCTTATAAAAGAGATGGGAGTTTAGATTAGCACAACCAGAAACGAGTCCGCTTATCAGGACATAAACAGACACAGTGAAGCGTGTGAGCTGGTGATATCAGTTAATGTCTACCGGACACCGTACTTCATTATAGCGTAGAATAGATCTTCCATAGTTTCTTTTCCAAAACGCTGTTTCTCAAAATAGAGTGTCTTAGGATCGAATTCACCCTGCATTTTAAAATAACCGTCTTAGTCGACAGTGGTGGAGAATAGAGAACATACTGTTGTTACTCCAGCACGATTCAGCACTTAATTGCTTGGGTTTTTTTTTTTATTTGTCCAGAAGTTACCGAATAAGCGTCTTAGTCAGAGCATGTGAGGAGTTCATACTTTTTTTTTCTTTTGCGAGGTGTATCAAGGTCCGGTTTCGCTAGGATATATTTTAAGGTGCTCATTACGTATGTGCCACATACAGCCAGCTCTGTATTAATGGTCGACAAGTTATTATTTCACATTCGCCTTACGTGCTAGCCTAGAAAACGTAGCTGATACCACACCTTTACTGTAGCTCTACATTCAGTGAAAGATTTACCGCAGTGATGGATCAATGTACTTAGATTTCGTTACAATCTTCAGTTTATTACCTCTAATGATTTTGTTTGGAGGCCTGGGCTAAAACGTTTGTCTTTTTTTTTGAGTAATTAGTGGGTTAAAACATCTTTCAGCTACAGTAAATAAATCTAAAAGAGTTTGCAATTCATTATTTGTGGTTAAAACCAGGGCGGCATTGTCTTCATATAACATTCACTTACTATAGCTTGTTTCATAACTCGTGCCCAACTTTTAAAATCGACAGCTTTTTAATCGCTTGTTGTAAGTTGTTCAAAATTTGCATGTAAAGTTATAATGATTAGAACCCAACAGGGAATTAATTTCATTTAAAAAAAACATTTGGTTATTATTGTTGCTTATTTGATTTATATAAATTTATAACGACCCATTGATGTAGTCAAAACTTAATGTTTACAGTATTTTAAGTTAAAAATAGCGAGTAAAAATCCATACACGGTAAAATTGACGGTTTGCACGCTTTCACCGTGGTTTTTTTGACACAATTAGACACTTGTAAAAAAACACAAGAAATTGTGTGTTCCATTTCCGTTCATTCATAGGTGGAGACGTGGAACGATAACATTTATTATGAGTCTTAAAATGAAATTCTGCAGTTTACAAAACATCGCAATAAAAATGTATGACTATTTTTGCAAAGAGGCTAAACGAGGAAGATTATTTCATTCTTTAGAAAACCCTGAGAATAGGACAAGACACATTTTGGATTTATCTAAACGGTCATTTAATCGCTGGATTCAAGCACGTGACCGTCAATGTTCAAAATAAACAAAATCACAAGGAAAAGCAAAAATGTTGGATAATTTCGACAGTGAACTTATTAGAAGTGAAATTCGCAAAATGTTGGGTATGAATGAAACTGTTACAATAAGAAAAATAAAAGTTTCGCTGAAAAAGAACAACAGTATTGAAATATCAAAGTCTACATTATGGAGGAATGTGAGAGCTGCAGGCTTTACATTCAGAAAGTATTCCAATGGACGAAACATCATCTGTGAGAAGCCACATATAGTAGTCATGAGAAGCAAGTACTAACGTGAAGTAAAAGAGTTGCGCTAGCAAGGTTATGATATTGTGTACTTGGATGAAACATGGATCAATGCTCACCACACTAACCAAAGGGAATGGCAGTCATCAGATGGAAAGATTAAGAGAATAATACCTAGCAGCAAAGGACAGCGCTTGATAATTGCTCATGCAGGTAGTCGACAACATGGACTAATACAGAATGCAGAGCTCATTTTTCTTTCAAAATCCATAGACAATCGGGATTATCACTCTGAGATGAATGGTCACATATTTAGACATTGGATTGAAAATTCTGTTCTCCCATCACTAGATCGACCATCTTGCCTAATAATGGACAATGCAGCGTACCACAACATTGTTGCACTTGAAGATAAAGTCCCGACGTCATCCAGTACAAAAGATGCTATTAAGATATGGCTCACAAAGGAGCACATATAATTTAATAACATGTACTTAAAACCTGAATTACTATCTCTAGTAAAGCAAAAACAAAGGACAAAGATTTTTCAAATAGATAAGATTATCCAAGAGCACGGTCATATAAGTTTGAGGCTGCCACCTCACCATGCTCATTGAAATCCAATAGAACTAATCTGGGCAAAATTAAAAGGACAAGTGGCAGATGAAAATACAACATTCAAAATATGCGATGTAAAGACTCTTGCTAATCTCGCTTTATTAAATATAGACAAAGATTATTGGGCTAAATGTGAAGACCACGTCTTAAAACAGGAAGAGGAATATTGGAAAAATGATGGTTTGTGGAATGTTCAACCCCAAACAGTTATTAATCTTTTAGACTCGTCTGATTCAGAATGAAAGTATATAGCCCCCACAATGTTGGCCCCTATATTACCTTAAATTAGTTCAACAAATGATCCTTTTCAGGACCACACAACTATGAAAATTGGACATACAGGTATACCTTGATATTATCGTCCGTCCTCGAACTGAGAAGACAATAATTCTCCTGGTGTTTTGTCTAATTCAGTTATTTCCCCATTACGGCCACGCCTTTATCTAGTGAAAATTAATCATAGACCAGCAACTACGGTAATTTCTATTATTTAGGGGTTCACAATTTACAATTTTGACAAACATCAAAGAAATTCGCCGCTTTAAGAAAACTGCAGCTGCAAGATATTTGTTAAATATACATTTAAAGGGTCTTTTGCATTCTAATAACATTTGGAAAATTTGAACAGTTTTTAACAAACGGTTACTGAGTAATAGCGTTTTGAAGTTGGGCACGTGATTTGAAACGAGCTATAGTATCTTGCGTATTTTGTTTACTGTTCTTAGTTGAGTTGTTGTGAAGTTTCAAACCAGACCTGGACTGACGATAGACGCCTTCTATTGATTTTCCAAAAGTGTGTTTCAGCTTGATGACAGAGAAGATACAAAACCGTGTTCGGACACTGTGGTTGATATAAATGACCTCTGATATTTTACCCTTATGCTGTATTGTCCCTCTAATGCCTTCGTGGAAGGATGGAGTCATGTTCAATAGCTTTAGTTAGCAGCCAGTTTTTAATAGTATTTTGTAAAGACCATCCATGTTGAAGGAATCAAAAGCCTTTGTGAGATTGATGAAAGCAATGAAGAGAGTATATGTACTGTTTTCTGCTGTTTGTCATGTAGCTGTCTCAGTGAAAAGATCGTGTCGGTCATGTCAACACTTTGCGACTCAGGGTATACTCTTTTGCTAGTGCCGCAGTGGCTCAATCCTTTATGTAAGATCTTGTTTATAAGCCAGTTCTCGTCAATGTTCAGGTCTTGCAATATGTCTTTATTTATATTTTTCATTATCCAATGTATTCAATGGCTTAGAATTTGTAGCGTTCTGTAGCATTTGTTTCGAATGAACCAAATTTTTGTCATCGTTGTTTGAGAGAAAATCCATAATTCTCAACTATAGGCTGTTATTGGGAAGTAAATGACTTGAATAGTTTTGCTTTAGTATACTTCCATATATTTGTCATGGCATATATTTTCCATGTTGCTGTAGCTAGTCTTTCGATCTCCTTCTTACAATCTTCTTCTTGTTGGTTGTTACAGATGCCATACATTTATAACTTGTTAAAATTCCAATTTCTTCGCCGTTTTAAGTTGATTTTGGGTTGGCCTTTTGCTTTGTCGATTGGCATTATGTAAAAATTTGTGTAGATTAGAATGAAGACTTAACTCTTTATTGTACATTTTTGTCAGACTCAGTTAGCTCTACTGATCCTTTTGCACAGCAGCAGCGTATATTTAGGGCAGGCACGACTCCTCCATATTTCATCATAAAACATAAAACAATCACGTATTAGCTCAGTGAGTTAAGTCAGTGTACAACCAGCAACCGTAGTCCCTAGTATAGCCGTGATATAGTTGAAATAACTGAAGCAGTTAGTAATAAGTAGGCTTCATTGTCTATGGAGGTCAAACTTATTACAGCCGTACAACGGTATCTTTCAACATTGCACTGAGTATGAGAATTAAGTAGGACATTTCAGGAAACAGTTTCACTTTGCCATGGAAACAAAAGATCATATGTTTTGAATGAACCATAAAAACGTAGAGCCAATAGGCGGTTGTCCTATTGTGTGCTTCCAGTAAGAATCACTGCGCTACGTATATATATAAATACTAGAAGAAAACTGCAAGAGATGTTAAATAACAGCAAAACAGTGGTCTTCATATAACTTATGTACATAACTAAGATATTATGATGTAATTATATATATGTTATCTTACTGTCGTAATCTCTCTTATCAGTGTTATCAGTTAAATTTACATTTACATTTACATTTATGTTACTTACATAATTTTTCTTATCAAAAAGTATTTTTTAAATCACCTGTTGCTGTTATTAACTTTTAAAAATAAACTGTTATTTCATATTCAAGTAGTTCAAGTTGAAGAAAATGCGTGTACTATCACTGCAGACGGAACTTTCAACAAGCTGCATGCGTCAGTATTCAATCTGAAACAAACATTCTATAATGAAACGGAACTTTCTCAGTAGTAATGATGGATGAATTATTTCCCTTCCATTAGGTATTCACATTACAAGTACACAAATATTACCTCCAAATGTTCATTTTTTACTGCAAGCCTCAGAGCCGTACGTCCCAGAGCATCAATGCAGTCCACATTTAGATCGACACAATCAGTGAGAATTCGCTTCACATTAGGAATGTCTCCAAATTCTGCTGCGTGAAGGAATTCCTCCTCTATGTCGACAAACTAAATACAAATTATAATACAAAATTAATTCTTACAAAAGCTATCGATTTTCACCCATTTTCTATAACTTTGACTGGCATGCTCTCAACTCAATTAATTTAATATTCATAAAGAACATGTCATTAATGTTGGTAAACTATGTGAAGGGTATACTGTGACATTTATTTTAATGTTGCGGTTGTGAAATATTCACTGTACTATGCCACATTTAGAGATGAGGGGGTCAGAGCTATACCTTGTTGTTATGGATGGGTAACACGTTTACAAGGAAAGCCAAAGCAAACATTTATATAGTACTGGAAAAGAACTCTTAACATTCTTCTGAGAAATCCCATCTTTGTGATCTCTAATTGTCTTTCCTTTTGTTTGTCTACTGTCCATGATTCGCTTCCTTAGGCCAGAATTAGCTCTATAGAGCACAGATGAAAGCTCTTACTCACTTTTATTGACATAGGCTTGTTGCGCAAGACTTTTTCTTTACTGAAATGCTATTTTACTATTCTACTATTTATTTCCGTGGTGCACCTTCCGCTTGATGTTATTCTACACAATAATTTGACGCTCAGCACATGTTGCAGATTTGGCCGTTAGTTTTTATGTTGCATGATGGTAATGACTGTTTCTTCGATATAACCATTACTTCTTCTTCTTCTTCTATCCTTCCTCTGCTGCCGTTGGCGTCGAGGAGAGATACAGTCTGCGATTCTTTGCTCTTCTGTTGGCCTCTGCTGATGTTATTCCTCCTAGTGACTCTAATATTCCCTTTATCCATCTCTTCTCGGTTTTCCTCTTAATCTGCGTTTTCGTTGCGTTTGTTTATGGCTCTTTGATTCATTGTTAGTTCTTTTTGTCTTGTTATGTAGCCGAACCAATTTATCTGTTGTTTCTTTATGTATTCGATGGCTGGTTCAATTTCGAGTTTCTTCCTCAGGTCAGTGTTTCATACTCTGTCCCTTAAGCTGTTTCCTGTCATTCTTCTGACACATTTCATTTCGGTGGTCGTTATCTTTCTTATTGTTCTAGAGTCCAGCGTCTAATTCTGGCACTGATAGCACAGAGTTGGTAGAAAAATGGATTTGTATATTGCCCTTTTTGTTTCAGTAGTTATTGCTTTGTTTTTCAATAGTGTTGATACTTGGCCTATAACTTGGCTTGCTTTGTTACACCTTATATCTATCTCTGTCTCTTGGTTATTGTCTTGTGTTAACGTGCTACCCAGATATTTAAAATTGTCAACTTGCTTCAAAGTCGTATTATCTATTATGATGTTTAGTTTTTCTTTCTTTCTCGCTATTGCCATTACTTCGGTTTTGCTTATGTTGATCTTTATGTTGTATTGTTTACAAGTGTTGTTTAGCCTGTTGATATGTTCTTGTAGGTCCTAAGTTATTTCATGTATCAGAACTTAGTCGTCCGCAAATAGTATTTCATTTATTTCTTCCTCTCTTCTGTTGTTTTCTGGTACGTATATTTCGTTCTCTTTTGTGTTATCACTTGTTATCATCCGTGTTGGTATATTTCCTTTGATTGGGCATGTTAATTTGCATATATTGTCCACATATGTGATGAAAAGTAAGGGGGAAAGCACGCAGCCTTGTCTTACTCCGGAGTTAATGGTGAAATGTTTAGAGTAGCCTGCTGAAGATCTTACTGTAGTGCGACTACTTTCATAGAGGCTCTTACATATCGCTACTAGGCGGTGACTCACTCCGTACAAGGGCAAACGGACCACAGTTGTTCCCTGTCCACCCTATCGAACGCCTTTTCTTGGTCAATAAAAGCTGTATATAGTGTTTTATTATGCTCTACACCATTACTTCTGTTCTCTTTATATCCAGACTGAGACCTCTCTTGCTGCTTTCTTTCACTTTTATACCTATCATTTCTTGTAGTTCATTCTCCGTCTCTGTTATTAAGACGGTGTCACCCGCATATCGCAGATTATTTTACGTTGTTACCTTTGACTTCACTTCTTTTTTGTCTACTACTGATCTCACGTGATCTCATAATATACATTTCTTGTCATAGGCTGACTTGTCCATCTTTTGATGTTACTCGTCCATGTTAGTCTTGATCTGCATCTGCCTCTTTTACCTTGTATTTTCCCTTCCAATATTACTTTTAGTAGGCTGTTGTGTCTTTTAGCATGTCCCAAAAATTTCATTTGTCATGCTTGAATTATGTTTAGTAGTTCTCTTTTAATTTTATTTGTTTTAAAACTTCAACGTTTGTTTTTTCTCTTTCCATCCATTTCTACCTATTCTTCTATCAATCCTCATTTCAAAGGCTTCATTATTCTGTTCTGTTTTCGTGTCTAATGTCCATGTTTCTGCACCATACAGGAATATTGAGAAAGATGTAATATTTTGCTATTCTTAGTTTTAGTCTGGTGTTATTGTTTTGATGTTAGTAATTTTCATGGCATTGAAATTACTTTTTGCCATACCTGTTCTTTTGATTATTTCAGTTGTACATTTTCCATCACTGGTTATAGTATGTCCCAGGTAGTGTAGCTCTGGACTGTCTCTAGATGTATTCCTTCAACTTTGATATGTATTTGTAGGTCTTGAGAATTTTCTTTGTTTATGATCGTAGTTTTAGTATTTTTGATATTCATATCTAGTCATAATTTTTTGCTTGTCATATTTATTACATTAAGTAATTGTTGTAGATCTTTAGGATTTTCTACTAGTAGTACAGTATCATCAGCATATCTTAGGTTATTGATTATCTTTCCATTAATGTTTAGGCCTGGTATCTCTGAGATGTTTTTAAAGATTTGCTCAGTGTATAGATTGAACAAGCTTGGTGATAGGATGCATCCTTGTCCTGCTCCACGTTTTATATCAATGTGTGTAGAGTTCTCTTTGTTATATTTTATTTTTGCTGTTTGCTCCAATACAATTACATGTTAGTCGATGTCTGTATTTTCCAGATGTATATATTATAGGCAGTTTATAAGTTGATTATGGTGTATTCTATAATATGTGAAACATAATACGTGAAAATGCAGTGAATAAAACATTCATCTGTTAACATGTTTTTTTACTACTCAATAGCATTTTACTGCCTACAACAACAGATATTCTGAAAAAAAGGTACATAAGGGTTGTTTGTTGTTTTTTTTTTAACTCACCTTGTGCATATGATAAAAATACTCAATAAAGAAAAACGAGCAGCTGTGAGTGGTTTGGTAAAGACCAGGAGTTAGACAGGGGTGCATCTTAGCTATTCGACATATATGCAGGAATTATAAATGGCAGAGAAGCGATTAACAAAGAACAATTTGATCTCTTACGAATGGAGGTCACGCACTATCAAAAATGTGATAGGCTGATGATACATTGCTTTTATCGACATCAATAAGTGGCACTGATAAATTAATCATTCAGTGTAATAGTGACAAACAACATATATATCTCCTTACACCAAAACAATAATCTTTACAGCATATAAAACAAATATAAACCGATAAATGTGTTAATTAACAAATATTAGAAAGAGCTGACAGTTTTGGATACCTCGGCTCATTGGTTTACAAACAACGAAAGACTAGAAGACAATGGGTGAACGTAGGAATGAATAAATGACAACATCCGTGTACAACATTTTGCAAGGAACTGATGTAGCAACAAAACTTAGGCTGTTAATACGGGCCTGTCTTTTCTCCATAGCAGCATATGATTTTGAAACATGGACAATCGAGAGATTTGTTGAAAAATTAATGTCTTTAAAATTCAAATGTTACAGAAGAATACCATGAAAAGAGAAAACAAAACCTGTCAGTTTTGCATAAACCTATAATTTAAAAAAAAACTGGTTTATAAAGAAGACAAAACAATGAAAATACTTCTTTGGCAACCTAAAACTATAAAATGCATAGAGAAGATAATTTTGGAGGGCACAGATCAGGCAAACGAGGGAGAAAAAAGACCTAGACGAAAGTGTGAGCATGATATCCCAGACCTGTCAAGATTGACTGCTACAGAAGCTGGACATTTCGTGCAGAACGGGAAACTTTAGTTCCTGCCATGGAAACCCGTGTTTCAACCAGGAAAAACTAGAAAACGATTTTAAAAAATAAACACAAATTAAATGTTGTGTGTTCAATTACTTGTAGTGTGATATGATAAAAATGAAACATGCATAAATATACGTAATGTTATGTTAGGATCATCATTCTTGTACTCCGGACACATCCATACGTGCTCCAATCATCGGAAATACTGAGAATCTCCGAGGAGAAACCTGGCCCACGTGCACGAGCTCCTGTACACGTACGACCTGAGGTCCATACATTGTACGGGTACTGGTCTGATTGCAATACATGAAACTGAACTTAAGGTCTACATCGTCTACTGGGTCAATACGTGTCCAATGCTCATCATACAAATGAGAAAGAATGGCAATCAGTTGACAGAGAAAATCAAAGAAGCATTCCCAGCAACAAAGGACAACGCATTATATTGGTACATGCTGGCAGTAGAGAGAATGGTCATGTTAACGAAACACAACTTATATTTCAATCAAAGTTAATAGACAGACAATAGGGACTTTGGTGGATAGGCGACAGGAACCATGAAGGCTATGGTCTGAAAAGTGTTCCTTGTTGCAGATTCCTCATATTCCAAGTCCGGCTTGTTGCAGGAGCTATTGAGTTAAGTGCTCTGTGCACACTGTGAGCTGTGTGTCTCATCCGTTTTGATCGTGTTTCGATATTCCTATTGTTTACGATGATATTGTATGACAAGGAACAGTTGGCTGTGTTCACTTTCTGTGCTGTTTCGCCTTACGTCTTTTGGCGTATGCTGAGACTGCTGGGGTCTACAACTACTTTTATTTGTTTGGGAGATGAGTTAGTAATTCGGATGATTCAACTGGCACGGGCGGTGAGCAATTATGGATTTTAATTCGTTTGCAGTGATTCCGGGGCCTTCCATAACAATAACAATCGTCTACTGGGTTGTTGAATGGTTTCAGATCTAACATGAAGATACAGTCAAAGCTGTTCGTGGCAACATGCAAAAATGTGTGAGTGTGTGTGTGCGTCTGTATGTGTATATATATATATATATATATATATATATATATATAGAGAGAGAGAGAGAGTTATTTTCAGCTCAGTATCATTGCACTCAGAACATGTCCATAGGTCCTCAAATCTCCTCCTCGACAAGTCCCGCAGCGTCCAGTGACTGACGGCTCCAGTTTGTGTTGGCTGATAAGTCTTCTTATACGCCAACTAAGGTTCTCGTTTCTGGCTGTGCCAGTCATAACGCCCATCTCTTTCATCCGAAGGAGTGACGTGGACTCATGGTTGCCGAAGTCCTGAGCCTTTCCTACATCTCGGAGAGTATTGATTATAACGCTCGATCCATTGGGGGGCCGTTTTCAACGATAGTGCAGCTAGCCTACCTGTCCGCTATTTCATTTCCCGTACTTCTGCATGTCCTGGGATATAGACAAATGGGACCTTAAGTATTTTTTACTTCAGCGATGACTCTACCATTGCATGCGTACAAAGCCCACCTCTCTTTTTTTTTAACATGCTCATCGAATTACTCAGTATACAGGCGTGGGTATAGTCTTGTGACTCTAACCAGAAGAAAGCCCTGGTCCCTGACATCACTTCCGTCGTCATGCTACTCGTGGTCATAACGTAAGCACCACTATCCTCCTTGACTATTCTCCCTTCCGAGAGTGATGTAAATGCTATTGCACCTCTTTGGTGTCGTATTACAGATCCGTCTGTATAGATGGCTGAATATTTCTCATCGGTGTTATCGCAGATGAGACCGTTGGCCTCCGCACTGACCACGACACAGTTCTGTTCCCTACGTTTCCTGTCGAGTGTGACAATGCATGAAAATGTGTCCTTGAAATACGTAGGTACCGGTATCCATTCCTCGCCAGCATTGATACTAATAAGCCCACAGACCTGTTTGATGACACCTGCTCGGCCCACCGATGATTTGCCTTTTTTTGGCCTGACACCGTATCCTGTATTTAGCTCGTGGTGCAATGGATGCTCTTTATCTGCACTTATCTTCAGGTATGCTCGTGCCCTCCAAATCTTGATCCTGTCATCCATGGTGGAATGAAATCAAGAAGATACATCATTGCTACACAGGAAGTGTTCCTCATACACCCCAAGATAATGCCCACAGCTTTATTCTCTATTTCTCCAGCCAGTCAATTTGTGTCGTACTGACCGTAAGAAATGCCAGAGCGTACTCGTTTGGTGTGAGGGCTAATCCTGGAACAGAAGGGTATATAGCCTGTGCTCGATGTTAGCAGCTGGGATGACCATCAAGGCGCCTAATCGTTTGCGAGATTTTGCTATCACATGGTCGACGTGGTCCCGAAAACATAGGCTGCGATCAAACTTAACTCCGAGTATGTCATCACCCTGTCTCTGGTCACCTCATCAGCTCCCATTCGTACCACCGGTGTTTCCGTGATAACGATATGATTGTTAAGGGAGAACCGTGCAACTGACGCTCTATCAGGATTACCCAATGACCTGATACTCCACACCAGTAAGAGATGCGATCGTTTTGCATGATGGAGGCGATTTCCCTCCCATCCAGCTGTTGTTCCGTGATCGTTTTTGTGTACACGTTAAATAGAACTGGTGACAATGGTGAGCCTTGTGGCAGCACTGGACAAGTGCATGTTGGCTCGGATGACCAACTTCCACATCTGCGTATCATCTTCCTCTGAAACAGTGCTGCAGCGATCTATCTAATGAGGTAGGAGTGCATCGCCAGTTTGAGGTGCATGTGCATGAGGTATTCAAATGGTACCCTATTGTATGCACCCTCCATATCTCTAGCTGCAGCACATGTCTCCTCTTGTCTGTGGAAGAGTTCGAAGACGTCATGGTGAAGACTGTCAAATTGAGCCATGTCTCTTTGTTATATCTATAACCTCCGAATGTGGGTGGAAATGCGCGAATCTGTTCATGGTGACAGGTGCGTACACGGGCAACTATTTTCCCCAGTAGCTTGCCCGCAGTGTGCTACAACGTGATGCGTCTGTAGGCACTGATCTGATATGGTCCTTGTTTTGCTTCGGTTGGTACGGTAGTATGTAGCAATGTAGCCACTGCTCCTTAACTGGTCACTCTGAATGCTGGCATTAAACTATTTTGCCAGTTTTTTTTCAAGTCGTCACCAACTAAATCGCCTATGTTGTACCGAAAACAGCACCTCGACCAGGAGCAGTGTTGTGTGACTGTTTAAGTGTTGCACGAATGGTATCAGTTGTGATTGTGAGATCTTCTTCCAGCACTAAATCCTCAAACAATTTTGAGAGTGACCCACGTATCCTCACTCTTACAGCTTCATTTCGTTGGTCAGTCTGCTGTAGCGGGCAAACGGGAGTTTCCCTTTGCTCTCATCAGATTTGTGCCATATCTGGACTCTGCTCTAGAAGTGGGTATGCCTCTGTGTAGTGTTGTGCTATCATGCTCTGTTGAAGGTGTCATAATGTGGCTAGCGATTTTTATGAGCACACTTTTTTTTTTTTTACAGAAATAATCCTACTTGGCATCTTAGCCTGCTTTGCGCATAGTTTAAAGTGCATCATTTTTTGGTCGACCTCTTCTTTCAGACGCTTCAAGAGCTCAGGTTGTGTTCTTCCATTCTTTTGTGCTCTCTATCATGTTTTGGCCGTTTGTGTCTTGTCCGCCAAGCTTCCTCGACTTCTACGTTCCACCAGGATGGCTGCGTCCATCTCTCTTGCCTCTTGTAAGGAGCGCCATGTTTCCTATGTCTGATTTTGCTAATGATGTCCTGGTCTGTTTTCTCATAGTGGAATATGTTGTGCGTGCTTTTCTGGCTTCTATTTCTGCCTTCTCAATTAGGAGGACACATGGATGATCACTTCTTTAAATCCCAGTACACTCCACCTGCAAACCGGTGCGAAGGTGGAAGACACCAGTACCATGCCTATGTCACTATCAGAGTTCCCTTGCTCTTCCATCATTCATTCACACTAAATCGGCTGGCACCAGAGCGTTCTCTAGTATTTCTTCCTGTTTGTTGGCAGCGTTACCCCACTAGTTGCCTCTAGCATTAAAGTCTCCGAAAAAATGACGTTCTTCGCCTCGAACACAAGAGATTCTGTCATTGTTTGCCTGACTACCTTCCCATTACAGGCATACACATTTACAACCACGAAAGGAACTGGGGTCTGCACCCTGACTGCATGTATCTGCTTCTGCATTGTCCCACGCAGACATAAGTAGTATACAATGTCAATTAGGGACCCAAATGTGTTCCAGAAGCACCTAAATCCTTATATAAATAGTCTACCCTCACATGGAAGCACATTTTTCCTTATATGAGAGTCTACCCTCACATGGAAGCACATTTTTTCCTTATATGAGAGTCTACCGTTTTTCCTTATATGAGAGTCTACCCGCCCATTTTTGTTCCTGTGACCTCTCGTGGTGGTGGTGGTGACCTCCCGGTGACCTCCCGTTGACCTCTCGTGGCGTTGGTGGTGACCTCCCGCGGCGGTGGTGAAGGGGTGGTGAAGGGTGGTGGTGGTATCATAAATCTATATATTCTTTGTAGTTTAAATGGTTCCGTAACTTTCATAAATCTATTCTTTCTTTATACTCTCATTCAATAAAAACAGTGACAAGTTTATTATTGTTTTTAAAAACTTCCTTTAGAATAAAGGTAACAGCTTAGGCCGTTACACACGCTACACGCCAAACACTGTGTTTAACGTTAAGTGAGAGATCAAAGAGCTCGGTACACGCGCAGCCGCGAAGACGTGCAGCGAAGACGCGCAGCAAGGGGCGCAAGATCAAAGAGCTCGGTAGACGCGAGGCGACCTCGCGCAGCGAGGGGGCCGCGTTTAACGTTAAGCGCGATCAAAGAATCCGCCTCCCGTGAGTACTTACTTCCCGTTAGACGGTAAGTGTTCATCAGGAGAGTCATTTAACAGGGGAATTTCACGATACCGATGTTTTAATGTGAGATGCTTGGGGGTAATTAATATCTTTGCGCCGTTTCGTGTTTCAAGACCGTGTTTCGCTGTGAAAAAGTTTGATTGAATGTTTGAGTGTCAGACTGGCCAGGGCTACGGACTTTTATCATCTGAAGATTAGAATACCACTTATCAGGGGAATTTTACTGGGTGGTTGTTTTAATGTGAGATGTTTAGGGGAAATTAACACTGACAAGTTTATTTATTTATTGTTTTATTCGTATATATCTCACAATAGATAACACAGGAGTAGACAATAATGTATTGTTAACTATTGTACATTATAGACAAGTATAATACATAAGAAACAAAGTAGTTTATTTACAAGTGTTATACATGATAGTGTTAAATCGATAAAGGGGAGGTGGTCACGTTGTCAGAATGGACCTGTCGCTTGATGGGGTGAGGTAGTAAGTTGGAAGTTGTAGTAGTAGGTTAGAAGTTGGCGTGTATTAGAGGAAGTTGGTTGTGGAGGTAGTTGGTAGTAGAAGTTGTAGTAGTGAAAGTTGTAGTTGTAGACGTAGTCGGTGTAGAAGTTGTAGTAGTGAAAGTTGTAGTAGAACAGGGGACGACGTTCAAATGAACACGACGACGACTTTTATTCGACTGACTCAACAAGCAAAGACCAAAACGTTACTCCCAACCCAACGAAAGCTTAGACTTTGGAGTTCTATATCTTTAGCACTTCAACGAATAACAGACAACAGTAATGGTAACCTTACAGATAAGAAAACTTAGTTCCAAACCCCAAATTTCGTCTCATAACTAAAAAGTTGAACTCAAAACATTAAAAATCTAGGTCCAAAGTCAAAATAGTTAGACACGGTAGGGCAAAAGGGCATTATTCTTTCAACCAATACTCCCTATTCTTCTACACATCTGCATCTCGAAGCCTTCGAATTTATATTCAATGTTGGCTACTGACAATGTAGCAGTCATTTCGTTGTAATGGTCATCTCGTTGTAACAGACACGTATGTCATGTCGTTGTTGTAACAGACACGTATGTCATGTCATTTTATCAGAGACGTATGGTCTGTCGTTGTAATAGCATGTCGTGTATCAGTCATGTCGATGTAGTAGGACACGTATGTCATGTCAATGTAACAGTCATGTCAAGTAACAGTCATGTCAATGTAACAGTCATTTCGTTGTAATAGTCATCTCGTTGTAACAGTCACGTATGTCATGTCGTTTTATCAGAGACGTATGGTATGTCGTGATGGACGAATGTAGGTTGTCGACTGTGCCATGATGGATCATGTAGGTTGTCGAAGTGCCGATGGACATGTAGGTTGTCGACTGTGTCGAGAGACGAATGTAGGTGTCGACTGTGCCATTGATGGATCATGTGGTTGTCGACTGTGTCGAGAGGACGAATGTGGGTGTCGACTGGGCCATGATGGATCATGTAGGTTGTCGACTGGGCCATGTGGATCTGTAGGTTGTCGATTTGGTGGACTGGCCATGATGGATCATGTAGGTTGTCGACTGTGCCATGATGGATCATGTAGATTGTCGACTATGTCGAGATGGATGAATGTAGGTTGTCGACTGTGCCATGAGGATGAAATGAATTGTCGAGTATGCTCCAACAAATCACCGCGCCATTTAAACTTCTTTGAACATAATGGACACGGATGTTCACCAGAAGAAAACCTCATTATGAGAAACCATCTGGAGAAAATCCAATAACCCTTCGTCAACCATATTTAACATACCTAGTTAACTTCATCAAACATCAAGCTCAACACTACTTAGCATACCTACTTTAAACACCTCGATAAATTGAATAACTTTCATCGATAAGCCTAACGTACTTTAAGAGAAAAAAATCCAACTTACTGTGTAAAATAGAATCTCAATCCGTTAGAATAATAGTAACTTTCCTTGAAGCAACCAAACTTATAACACGAAAGCCCTGAAGGGTCTTGTTTAAATATAGCCTGGTAACAAATGAATACATTATCCAATCAGCGAGTGATTATGCCAACATCGACTGATATCTGGATTAACCAATTAGAGAAGAGCATTAACATTGGAGGCGGAGCAAAGAAATGACTGACATCTGTATTATAACCATTCAGAGAAGAGCATTAGCATGGGAGGCGGAGCAAAGAAATGACTGACATCTGTATTATAACCATTCAGAGAAGAGCATTAGCATGGAGGCGGAGCAAAGAAATGACTGACATCTGTATTATAACCATTCAGAGAAGAGCATTAGCATGGGAGGCGGAGCAAAGAAATGACTGACATCTGTATTATAACCATTCAGAAAAGAGCATTACTATGAACGGCAGAGTGATTAACCAATTATAGAAGAGCGTAACTTTGAAAGCGGTTCCAGTTCCATCTTAAGGTAAATGATTTGGTCGGGTTCTCATCGAGGATTGTGGGCGTTTCTGGTCCATAGAATGTGTTTGGATAAACTTATGTAGGAGTTTATGTTCCTGGGGGTTGATATTATTCACACATATGATAAGGCGTATAAGAAACATTCCAAGTTTTATAACGCGATGGCTAACCTAGTATACACATGATCGGAGAGAAATGAGCTGTTATTTACTGGAATAATTCAGCGAGTCGGTGGTCATGATATCTACGCCACGTTTGTAACCATCGTTATCGAAATACTTTCAGATCGAATTCGCAATTTCGGTCGTCTTGTTGTTCTATATACCCTCGCCTATCGATTAGTTAAGAATCATGTCAAAGACATGTTCGACTCTGATTCCGACATTTGTGTTTTAGAAACGGACTTTGGTACTTGGACCGGTGGTATCATCGGAAGAGAATTTGGAGAGTGGTTACTAAAAGAAGGTGGTTTGGAAAATTTTCTAGACCTCTCTAACGAAGAAGCTACAACACTGTGGACTCTACTTCACAACAGCCTTTGGTCTTTAAGAGCTTTACCTAGAAATGTTTATCTGTGAGTTTATATATTTTCCCTAATAAAAGTTTGGTAACCCCACAGCATTTGTTACTGCCTTACAATATTGTTTACCAGGTCACGACACCCTCTCACACTGATGATGAGGGTTGTCCTGTAGTAGGCCTGTGATTGTAATAAGAATGGTTTGCTCCAGCTTTGAAATCTGAAATTTTCACAAAAAGAGATGGTGTTACTCAGTTCCCCTATAATGGGGATGTTGAGTTACTAAAAATAGATTTTGATCTCTGATGCAATACCTGATTAGTTACTAAAAATAGAATGTGCCCTATGATCCAATAACAGAATACTCATTCACCCAATACTCTCACATCAACATGGAAAAGTAAACTCCCAGTCATAGAAAAGTATGTTGTCACGATAGGTGTGTCAATAACAAGGAATAAAAATCATTAAAGACATCCTAATTAAGTTGTGAAATTTTGGTGGTTGAGAGATAAATCTGAAGATAAGCACATCAAACTATAAGAACAAGGAAACAATCGTATATTACACACTCTTAGAGCCAGTGTTAAGTTAACACGTATTTAGTTAAAATAGAAGGTTATAAATTGAGTAGAGGTAAACTTATACCTTATGGCTCATCTACTTTTTCGAATAAACTCATTAAAATTAAAATAAGTCAAATAAAAACAAACAAATATGATCTTTTTATAATGTTTATTTTCACAATAAAACTAGACAACACATGTTACACATTCAAATGTTTATAATTGAACAATGATGCTTTAAATAGTGCAAATATGAATACAAATCATCTAAAAAAGTACACATATAACAACATAGTCATGTGTTTAATGCTTAAATTACAAGTTTACGTGGTCTCCCACGTGGTTTTTTTAATACACAAGGATCGCAAAATTTAACACAATTTTGTTTATTGTTCTTAATAGCATAAGATCCATCAGTTATATTAGTGATCGAACGGGGATCAATTCGTTTGTGATCTGTGTCTGTGAGAACAGTCGAAAGGTCACTTTGTTGATACTGGAAGTCGTCATAAACGGGAGGAGCAGCGAGCGACCAGCCACCCTCATTTGCTGTTTGTTCTCTGTAACCCTCTGAGCGAAATGTAGATGTTACATGTTTGATGTGCTTATCTTCAGATTTATCTCTCAACCACCAAAATTTCACAACTTAATTAGGATGTCTTTAATGATTTTTATTCCTTGTTATTGACACACCTATCGTGACAACATACTTTTCTATGACTGGGAGTTTACTTTTCCATGTTGATGTGAGAGTATTGGTGAATGAGTATTCTGTTATTGGATCATAGGGCACATTCTATTTTTAGTAACTAATCAGGTATTGCATCAGAGATCAAAATCTATTTTTAGTAACTCAACATCCCCATTATAGGGGAACTGAGTAACACCATCTCTTTTTGTGAAAATTTCAGATTTCAAAGCTGGAGCAAACCATTCTTATTACAATCACAGGCCTACTACAGGACAACCCTCATCATCAGTGTGAGAGGGTGTCGTGACCTGGTAAACAATATTGTAAGGCAGTAACAAATGCTGTGGGGTTACCAAACTTTTATTAGGGAAAATATATAAACTCACAGATAAACATTTCTAGGTAAAGCTCTTAAAGACCAAAGGCTGTTGTGAAGTAGAGTCCACAGTGTTGTAGCTTCTTCGTTAGAGAGGTCTAGAAAATTTTCCAAACCACCTTCTTTTAGTAACCACTCTCCAAATTCTCTTCCGATGATACCACCGGTCCAAGTACCAAAGTCCGTTTCTAAAACACAAATGTCGGAATCAGAGTCGAACATGTCTTTGACATGATTCTTAACTAATCGATAGGCGAGGGTATATAGAACAACAAGACGACCGAAATTGCGAATTCGATCTGAAAGTATTTCGATAACGATGGTTACAAACGTGGCGTAGATATCATGACCACCGACTCGCTGAATTATTCCAGTAAATAACAGCTCATTTCTCTCCGATCATGTGTATACTAGGTTAGCCATCGCGTTATAAAACTTGGAATGTTTCTTATACGCCTTATCATATGTGTGAATAATATCAACCCCAGGAACATAAACTCCTACATAAGTTTATCCAAACACATTCTATGGACCAGAAACGCCCACAATCCTCGATGAGAACCCGACCAAATCATTTACCTTAAGATGGAACTGGAACCGCTTTCAAAGTTACGCTCTTCTATAATTGGTTAATCACTCTGCCGTTCATAGTAATGCTCTTTTCTGAATGGTTATAATACAGATGTCAGTCATTTCTTTGCTCCGCCTCCCATGCTAATGCTCTTCTCTGAATGGTTATAATACAGATGTCAGTCATTTCTTTGCTCCGCCTCCCATGCTAATGCTCTTCTCTGAATGGTTATAATACAGATGTCAGTCATTTCTTTGCTCCGCCTCCCAAAGCTAATGCTCTTCTCTGAATGGTTATAATACAGATGTCAGTCATTTCTTTGCTCCGCCTCCAATGTTAATGCTCTTCTCTAATTGGTTAATCCAGATATCAGTCGATGTTGGCATAATCACTCGCTGATTGGATAATGTATTCATTTGTTACCAGGCTATATTTAAACAAGACCCTTCAGGGCTTTCGTGTTATAAGTTTGGTTGCTTCAAGGAAAGTTACTATTCATTCTAACGGATTGAGATTCTATTTTACACAGTAAGTTGGATTGTTTTCTCTTAAAGTACGTTAAGGCTTATCGATGAAAGGTTATTCAATTTTATCGAGGTGTTTAAAGTAGGTATGCTAAGTATTGTTGAGCTTGATGTTTGATGAAGTTAAACTAGGTATGTTAAATATGGTTGACGAAAGGGTTATTGGATTTTCTCCAGATGGTTTCTCATAATGAGGTTTCTTCTGGTGAACATCCGTGTCCATTATGTTCAAAGAAGTTTAAATGGCGCGGTGATTTGTTGGAGCATACTCGACAATTACATTCATCCGTCATGGCACAGTCGACAACCTACATTCATCCATCTCGACACAGTCGACAATCTACATGATCCATCATGGCACAGTCGACAACCTACATGATCCATCATGGCCCAGTCGACAACCTACATGATCCATCATGGCCCAGTCGACAACCTACATGATCCATCATGGCCCAGTCGACAACCCACATTCGTCCATCTCGACACAGTCGACAACCTACATGATCCATCATGGCACAGTCGACAACCTACATTCGTCCATCTCGACACAGTCGACAACCTACATGATCCATCATGGCACAGTCGACAACCTACATGATCCATCATGGCACAGTCGACAACCTACATTCGTCCATCACGACATACCATACGTCTCTGATAAAACGACATGACATACGTGACTGTTACAACGAGATGACTATTACAACGAAATGACTGTTACATTGACATGACTGTTACATTGACATGACTGTTACATTGACATGACATACGTGTCTACTACATCGACATGACTGATACAACGACATGGCTATTACAACGACATACCATACGTCTCTGATAAAATGACATGACATACGTGTCTGTTACAACGACATGACATACGTGTCTGTTACAACGAGATGACCATTACAACGAAATGACTGCTACATTGTCAGTAGCCAAACATTGAATATAAATTCGAAGGCTTCGAGATGCAGATGTGTAGAAGAATAGGGAGTATTGGTTGGAAAGAATATGCCCTTTTGCCCTACCGTGTCTAACTATTTTGACTTTGGACCTAGATTTTTAATGTTTTGAGTTCAACTTTTTAGTTATGAGACGAAATTTTGGGGTTTGGAACTAAGTTTTCTTATCTGTAAGGTTCACCATTACTGTTGTCTGTTATTCGTTGAAGTGCTAAAGATATAGAACTCCAAAGTCTAAGCTTTCGTTGGTTTGGGAGTAACGTTTTGGTCTTTGCTTGTTGAGTCAGTCGAATAAAAGTCGTCGTCTGTTAATTTGAACGTCGTCCCCTGTTCTACTACAACTTTCACTACTACAACTTCTACACCGACTACGTCTACAACTACAACTTTCACTACTACAACTTCTACTACCAACTACCTCCACAACCAACTTCCTCTAATACACGCCAACTTCTAACCTACTACTACAACTTCCAACTTACTACCTCACCCCATCAAGCGACAGGTCCATTCTGACAACGTGACCACCTCCCCTTTATCGATTTAACACTATCATGTATAACACTTGTAAATAAACTACTTTGTTTCTTATGTATTATACTTGTCTATAATGTACAATAGTTAAACAATACATTATTGTCTACTCCTGTGTTATCTATTGTGAGATATATACGAATAAAACAATAAATAAATAAACTTGTCAGTGTTAATTTCCCCTAAACATCTCACATTAAAACAACCACCCAGTAAAATTCCCCTGATAAGTGGTATTCTAATCTTCAGATGATAAAAAGTCCGTAGCCCTGGCCAGTCTGACACTCAAACATTCAATCAAAACTTTTCACAGCGAAACACGGTCTTTGAACACGAAACGGCGCAAAGATATTAATTACCCCCAAGCATCTCACATTAAAACATCGGTATCGTGAAATTCCCCTGTTAAATGACTCTCCTGATGAACACTTACCGTCTAACGGGAAGTAAGTACTCACGGGAGGCGGATTCTTTGATCGCGCTTAACGTTAAACGCGGCCCCCTCGCTGCGCGAGGTCGCCTCGCGTCTACCGAGCTCTTTGATCTTGCGGCCCCTTGCTGCGCGTCTTCGCTGCACGTCTTCGCGGCTGCGCGTGTACCGAGCTCTTTGATCTCTCACTTAACGTTAAACACAGTGTTTGGCGTGTAGCGTGTGTAACGGCCTAAGCTGTTACCTTTAATTCTAAAGGAAGTTTTTAAAAACAATAAATAAACTTGTCACTGTTTTTATTGAATGAGAGTATAAAGAAAGAATAGATTATGAAAGTTACGGAACCATTTAAACTACAAAGAATATAATAGATTTATGATACCACCACCACCCCTTCACCACCCCTTCACCACCGCCGCGGGAGGTCAACGGGAGGTCACCGGGAGGTCACCACCACCACCACGAGAGGTCACAGGAACAAAAATGGGCGGGTAGACTCTCATATAAGGAAAAACGGTAGACTCTCATATAAGGAAAAAATGTGCTTCCATGTGAGGGTAGACTCTCATATAAGGAAAAATGTGCTTCCATGTGAGGGTAGACTATTTATATAAGGATTTAGGTGCTTCTGGAACCACATTTGGGGTCCCTAATTGACATTGTATACTACTGACATATCAACCTCAGTTGCCACAGTATTGTTTCGCACAAGGATGGCCTGTCCAAGGTGTTGTCTATTGTAGAAACAGTGAAATCCAGGGGCACTAACTGAACTGTCCTATCACCAAGAAGTGTTTCTGGCTAAATCATTATATTGACGCCGTGCAGCAGCTTATCAAGAATGGGTCGATCATTATATATATATATATATATATATATATATATATATATATATATATATAATGTAATGTAATGTTTGCATATGTAGCAATTATTATAATGTGAAAACATAACCCAAAGAACGGCGCTGACATGAGTAGAAAGAGCTTACCTGTTGTTTTGATCCGCCGGAATCTTGTGAAGCGTGGGACATGAAACTGTATCTTGTGGACCCTGGCCTTCGCCTGCCCCATCTGCTGCCCTTGCCGGAGTTAAGAGGTACATCGACCTTGATACGAGACAAGACAGTCATCATGTTAGTCGACGGTGCTGTATTATTCTTCTGCGCTGCACCCCCTTGGCCACGCCCCCTGCCATGTGAAGCCACTCCTACTACTTGTGAGCTCATGTTACTAATTGTTAGAATGGACGATTATGCTGACAAGATAACTGGTAGCTCATTGGAGAAATAAATGTTCAGGACAGTTTGAACACTGTTGTTAGTGATTGTCCTCTGTTCGGGTTATGAAATCAATGTCACTTAGATAATTGCTCATCACTCTTATCTATGTTGCTGCTGTCGAGTAAAGCCACCATCCTCTGCATCAAAAATTATATACAAATCCACGCCACTGTGTGATAGAACAGTCCTACACAGAGAAAATACGGATACTCTGCACAAAAAATGACCAGACATTTACTTGAAAAATACCTAGTGTTGGCCACACACACACGCGCGCACATACACGCTCGCATACATGCACTCATACACACACAGTGACATACACCTAGCCAGCCATCTATAAATTTACTATCTACCGGCGACTATTGACACACACTATGTATCTATAAATAACTATAATTCGCATAGCTGTACCACGTATACAGATCCTAGACTTACTTCCAGTGACGTAAATATATAGAACGATAGATTCAGTACAACTTAAGATAACTTAATCACATAAAGCAACAATATGATCATTGTCCATGGCCTTAATTCCATCAATCACGATAGAACTACCTCTTCTAATGAATCATGCATATTATCAACTGCTTCTTTGAAATGAGGCTACATTATGAACAGATTGATACATTTCCGTTATTCTACTTTATTTGCCATCGAAAATGGCGCTTACTGTGTTGAGTGGCCTCCTAAAGCAGTGACATCTGTAATCAGCTGTCACAGAACCACACGTAGTATTGCACTATATAAACAGCATTACGTTAGAGAGCTAAACATAAATATTAGATGACACCTGAATAAATCGAAGAACTTTGGAACGCAGAAAAATGGTTGAGCTACAGTCGAAATAGGAACCGACGGATATCTTGAAGGACAGACGACGCTGGGAAAGACTAGGACCAACTGCTGACTGGGCCGGAACCGCGCCAGTTGTTAATCTACTCGCTACTGGTAACTCTTCTCATGATGTGCCCGACAAATGCCGATTACTTCTTTATGATATTTCTAGGAGCTCCCTTTTTGTGTTGGCCCCTGTGAGAATTTCCTTGTTGGTCTTTTCAGCTGTCCAGGGAACTCTCCACATCCTACTGAGAAATTCCATCTTTTTGGCCTTTAATCGTTGTTTCACTTGTTTGTCTAATGTCCACGATTCCTCTCCATAGGTCAGAATTGGCTCTATATAGCATGAATGAACTCTCTTTCTCACTTCTATTGAATTAAACTTGTTGCACATTATGTTTTTCATTTTCATAAATGCTACTTTGGCCTGAGCAATTTTGCTGTTTATTTCTGTGGTGCATTATCCGTCTGATGTTTTTATTGTGGCCACGTATTTGACACTCATCACTTGTTTCAGAATTGTCCCGTTTATTTTTATGTTGCATGGTGGTGATGATTATTGGTTACAACTTGGTTACAGCTGACACAATACAGGGAAGCAGAGATCACGGATGACTAAGAGAAATAATACTAGATAACTTGGTGTCTTTGCACCGAAAACAGCCAACAACTGAATTGATTATAATTATATGAAGTGATTATAATTATATGAAGTGATTATAAAATTATGGAAGGACGTGATCGTCTATGGCAACCGGTAGGCACATGATAAAGACGATAGGTAACGCACAAAATGAATACTGCAAAGATTCACCGAAAGGGTGGGGTAGAGAATGACGAATCACATAGCGATGTTACGGAGACGACTCGAACCGACCAACTGAATTCGATTTCAGAATAACAGCGGGAGGACCAGTTTAGCTGTGGCAGGAAATTATTGACATAGAAGGGCATGAAAATACACATAACGAAGATGAGGTGTGGGAGTATAGCATCAATAGCTCAACCGTGAACAGATATTATGTTAGGAGTCAATACGCAAAACTGAGTATATTCGAGTCGAGCTGTCCGATGATGAATCTGCTCATCTCATGGATGGGAAGAGAGAGAGGATCAAGTTTCTTCCCAACAGTGACAAGTAATCTGGAAAGATTTAGACAAGTCATTAGAAAAAGCCATAGACCACCCTAAGATAAGGTTGAACTTGTCTCAGAAGCTGGAAAGTATCGGTAAAATAATCTGCTATTATGGCTTTAAGGAATGAAGAAGTAAAGACGGACCCGAAACTGTAGAAAGTAGACGACAAAACCAAATTGAAAAGATCAGAAAAGAAAAAAAAACAAAAGACATAATGTACATTGTTGAGCAGAAAGGCTGTACTTCATTTCTACCTCATTTGCATTTCAGCGTTGTAAAAAAAAGTGTAAAGAGCCCCTGTCACGCCAAGTGGCGTATAGGGAATATGGTGTTAGTGCCCATAAATTTTACAGACCTTCAACACATGATTTTTGGGGTAATGTGGTCGGTATTACGCCCGTGCCACTTTACTTTCCCAGAAAAAAATCTGGTAACCATTTAAGTCTGGGTGAACCTGGAAGCCGTCGGTTGGGATCGAACCCTACCTCTTGTCCTTTGTAGTCCAGTTCACTAACCACTGAGCTATCACGGCTCCCATTTCAGCGTCGAGAGATATATAATTTGCAGTCGTTTGCTTTCATATTTGCCTCTGCTATTATTTCCTTGTGTTTCTAATATTTCGTCAGTCTATCTTTTTTGTGGTCGGCACTTGGGTCTAGGGTTCTCACAACCTTTATTGAAGACTCGTTGTCTTATGTTTTGATCTTTCTACTTTATCACGTGGCGAAACCATTTTATCTGTTGTTTCTTTATATATTCTAGGGCGGGGGTTATTCCTATCTTTTTTCTCAGTTCTTCATTTCTGATCTTATCTCTCAGGCTGCCTTCTGTCATTCGTCTAACACGTTTACCTCGGTTAGTGGTTATTTTTCTTATTGTTCTTGCATCTAGGGTCCAGGACTCATTGGTTGCACAACGTTGGAATGACGATTGTATTATTGAGTGTCGTTTGTCTCTAAAGATATTTCCTTGTTGGACAATAGTGGTGATAACTATCCAATGGTTTGACAAGCTTTGTTGGATCTTGAGTCTATTTCTGTTGTTTGTGAATTCGTTTCGTCACTAGACTTCCTAGATATTTAAATTCCTCTACTTGTGTTAGTTGTCTGACGTCTAAATTATTGTTCTGTTTTTTTTTGCGATATTTTTTTTACTTCTGTTTTGGAGGGAAAGGCGCGCACAGCAGCAGAAGTTGGAAGTTGTTAGCGATCCATAGCTGAAGACTTGCGCCATGATCGGTGAACCAGAACCTCCAGACCTTGTTCCACCTCTCCGTAGTGCCTCCAGAAACAGACTAACCTGTTAAGTCTGACAAAGCGAGTAGGGATCGACGAGGGATGACAACATAGTACTCAAAAATGTCGTGCTGAAGTCAGATGTGTTGGGCCGAAAGGCACAAATATTACAGTTTCACTGCATAGTACAACACAACGCACATGTCCACTAAACGTCTTTTTAAAGGGCGGATGACGAAGATGTGTGATCTCTTAATCATCCAATGAACGCAGACAAACGAACGAGTTCTGTTTTGTTGATTTTCATGTTGTATTGCCTGTGCTGTTGAGTTTATTTTAGTGTTCTTGCGAGTCTTCTATTTTTACACGTATTAGTGCCTGATAGTCTGCAAATAGACGCTTATTGATCTCCTCTGTCTCCGGTGGGTGACTAACTGGCATATGTAGTTCATGTAGGTAATGAACAATGGGGGATGGAAGGGGGAGTACACGCATTCCTGTCTTCTCCTGTTCTAAAAACGAAGTGGCCTGTGTACACCTGCTGCTGTTCTGACTGTGCAGCTGCTTTGATGTAGAGACTTTTTCCTAGGTTGGTTAGATGTTGGCTTACTCCATATGTTATTAGTGTCTCTCACAGTTGTTCTCTGTTTACTCGGTCGAATGTTTTTTTCCTGGTCAATGAAAAGTAAAAGTAAAAAGGTAAAATGCCCCCGTCACGCCAAGTGGCGTATAGGGAATATGGTGTTAGTGATCATATATTTTACAGACCTTCAGCACATGATTTTTGGAGTAATGTGGTCGATATTACGTCCGTGCCGCTTTACTTTCCCAAAAAAAATCCGGTAACCATTAAAGGCTGGGTGAACCCGGAAGCCGTCGGTTGGAATCGAACCCTACCTCTTGTTCTTTGTAGTCCAGTTCACTAATCACTGAGCTATCGCGGCTCCCTGGTCAACGAAAGCTATGTGCAAGAAGTTATTGTGTTCTGTCGTTTTTTCTGCAAGCTGTGTTAAAATTAATAGAACGCCAGTACATCCTCTGTTTTTTCGAACCCCATTTGAGAATCGCATAACTGTAGTTCTATTATTGGTCGCAACATTTTTTTCAACAATTTTAGTGTATAACTTTCCCACATGGCGATATACCTCTATATCGATTGCAGTCTCTTTGCTACCGCTCTTTTTTCCACATTGCTACTCTGATTGCCTATTACCAGTCTTCTAGGGTTTTTTGTTGGTGTCATGCTGCATTGAATATTCTTTGCAGCCATGCAAGTCCTGTTTCTCTGCTGCTGATATTATTTCTACTGGCGTGTTTGCTATCCCCAGTGCTTTATTTCGTGGTGCATCTATGATTACTTCTTCAATTTCCTCTTTCATGATGTTGGGTTTAGTATTTGTGCATTCTTGCGTGGTTTTTGTTTTGTTAATGGTAGTTGGTGCTATGTTCATTAGATCTTCGAAATATTCTTTCCAACTCGGTTGCATATGTTGGTTATTTGGCATGGCTGTCCTTCTCTGACATTTGTGAGTTCAGTGGGATCGTGGTTTTCTTTTCTCATTCATGTTGTTTTTACTGCTTTGTTGAAGTCTCTTGTCTTCTGTCTTTAAGTTCCTGATCATTGTGTGTCCGAATTCTGTCCTGGGTTTTTGCTTAGCGTCTTTGATCAAAATTGTAACATTGTTCAGGACTACGGCATATTTGTCATATTCTTCTTAGTTCTTCATCTCTCTCCACTTGTTAAATAGTTTGTTCTTTTTTTAAATTGCATCTCTGATTACATCGTTTCACCTATGGGGTGCTCATTTTCTCGTTTTTTGTCCTTAGTTTTGTTCCACATACTGTTTTTATGACGTTGGTTATTGTTTTCTTAAACTGCCTGCACTATTCTTCTACTGTGTTTACTTCATTATGAAGTTTCTTGAATTCCTCTGGTATATTTTCTTCTAGGGTGTCCTTGATTCTTGATCTTTTAATTGTTTTATTTGTATTATCTGTTCTATTTGCTTCTTTTATTTGTGTGTGTATCTTTTCCTTGTTTTTGGCTGTCTGGGTGTAACCATAACCATTTTATGGTCGGTGTCGCCTGTGATATTAGGGACAGCTCTGCTGTTTTCTTGTTAGTATAAAGTCTATATGGCTTCTACATGTTGTGTCATTCCACTTGTACCCGGTGTATAAATTGCAACTCTCTGTGTTTGAAGAATGTGTTTGTGATAAACAAATAATTTTGATTACATAACTCCAGCAGTCTGCTTCCATTTTCATTTATTTCAGTTGTCTTATCGCCAAAGGATCCCAGGATATCTCTGTTTTCGCTGTTGTGTTTCCCAAGCCTTCCTTTAAAATCTCCCATCACTAACATGTCGTCTCTTGTATCAGTGTTATTGGCAATATCATTTAGTGTATCATATAAATCTTCGCTGTCTTTCTCATTGTTGTTACATAGTTCATACATTTGTATGTAAGTTGTTTTTTGGTCGTCTTTTAGTAATAAGGTTGTGATCATTCTTTATGTGTAGTATTTTATTTCTAGAATATTTTATGTGTGTTCTAGGTCGATGATAAAACTTACTCCATGTGTTGCTCTTTCTGTGTTGTCGATTCTTGAGAATACTATCGTATAGTTCATGTGTGTTGTCTTTATATGTTGTCCTTTTACTCTGGTGTCCGCTAATACTAGTATTTTAAATTTCCTCTTTGTTATTTCTTCTATAAGTTCAACTGTTGTAGTCTTTATTCTGCATATGTTGATGGTTCCTACTTATATTTGTGGTCTATCTCCATTTGTATGTGATTTCTTTGAGTATAAAATGATTATTCCTTACCGACCTGACAATTCTGTCATAAGTTAAGGGCATAACTTATAATAAACACACGTTTGGAGTAGCCCGGAAATGTTTCCCCGTGTGCTAACTCGGTGTCACATGTGATCTTTTTCGGTGTAACTGTAAAGTTGTAGATGACCATTTATCTATAATGCATCCGTCCTGTGCGTGAGTCACATATATCATTTCTGCATTCTCTAATGAATCAAGAGTATTGATCACTGTCCGTTTTTATGTCAACTCAAGCTTGACGTGTGGATATTTTACAAACGGAAGTCTCAAGGCTGATTATCCTTCTGCACACTGTTCAGCAGTTTTCCGAAAGTAGCATTGACTTTGAAGATGATGTTTTCCACCTCAGAGTCGATATATTGTCAAATACCCCCCTCCCCCCCCCCCAAAAAAAAAAAAAAACAAACAAAAAAAAAACTCACAGTTAAACAGACGAGTTAAGTTAGTAAGGGATGATTTTAAAAAATAAAGCAAACCTGCTCCTCAAAAATGTCATGCTGAGACATGATTGTGTAGAAATCAAACCTGCTACTCTAAAATGTCATGATGAAGAGAGATGTGTGTAGAAAGCAAAACTGCTACTGAAAATGTCATGTTGAAGACAGATGTGTATTGAAAGCAAACTTGCTACTCAAAAGTGCCATGCTGAATAAAGATGTGTGTAGAAAGCAAAACTGCTACTCAAAATGTCATGTTGAAGACAGATGTGTATTGAAAGCAAACTTGCTACTCAAAAGTGTCATGCTGAATAGAGATGTGTGTAGAAATCAAACCTGCTACTCAAAAGTGTCATGCTAAAGACAGATGTGTGTATAAATCACAAATGCTACTGAAAAGTGTCATGTTGAAGACAGATGTGTGTAGAAATCACACATGCTACTGAAAAGTGTCATGTTGAAGACAGATGTGTGTAGAAAGCAGCGGCGGACGGTGGGTTCGAGGAGGCCAAGACATGCTGAGTTGTCGGTCAACATGCCTCAACAAATCTCATTTGTCGTGTGCTTAGTAGTTCTTTTTCATGTTTAATTGTTTTAAGACTTCATCGTTTGTTTTCTTTGCATTTCATCCAGTATTTTTTATTCTTCAATAAATCCACATTTCAAAGGCTTCAAACAATTTTCTGTTCTATTTTATTGTATAATGTCCATGTTTCTGCACCATACAGGAATGTTAAGAAGATATAACATTTTACTATTCTTATTCTTAGGATAAATTGAGGGACGAAGAGATAGAGGGAAGCAAAGAGAAAAGATACTAGACAGTTTAAGAGAATGGCTTGGCAGAAAGTCAACAACAGAAATGATAAATAACTGTCAGATCGAAAGTTGTGGAGAGACATGATCACCTACACCAGCAGGCTCGGTACTTGATGACGATGATTCTTAGTTTTAGCCCTGATGTTATTTGTTTTGATGTTAGTATATATATCATGGCATTAAAATTGATTTTTTTGTCATTCCTATTCTTTTATTTATTTCAGTTTGAAATTTTCCACCACTGGTAATAAATAGTATGTGCTAGGTAGTTGTAGCTTTGAACTGTCGTAAGGTCTTTTCCTTCAACTTTGATATCCGTTTGTAGGTTTTGAGTATTATCTTTGTTTGTGATCATAGTTTTCGTCTTTTTGATATTCATGTCTAATCCATTTATTTTGCTTGTTATATATATTTTTTAAAGCAATTGTTGTAAATCTTTAGTAATACAATATCGTCAGCATATCTTAGGTATATGGCTTCTTTTGTCACAGTGTTTTTCCTAAATCCAAAGTGTTTATCTTATAATTCCATATTGATTTTATTCTAAATCCTTTCTTCTATAACTTTTAGCAAGATCTGTGTTATCTTTGTTCTTTTTAGGCAATGAAATGAAAGTTGATGAATTTATGTCTTTTGGTATATGTCGTTGTATATGTCTGCGATCACTTCAGTGCCAAAATCTTCTAGTGCCTTTATCATCTCTATCTGTATGTTGTCAAGTCCTGCAGCTTCTCCCTGTTATTGTTTGTATTGCTCTTTCCACTTCAGATTTTAAGATTTTATAGCTTGACGTACATTTCATAGTTGGTTTTTTTCTCCTTCATCATAAAATAATTATGTTATATATTCTTGTCATCGCTGTCCGCCATTGTCTGTTAGCATTTTCATTATTATTTTGCTTGCAATACATCCACTTTCTGTGGCTTTTTTAATTTTTACTAGTCGTTCTCTTTATTTCTTTTGTCATCCCTCTTAAATCGTGTTATTTTCCATAGTTTCGATTTCTAGGCATGGTTGAGCATAACATGTATAATTTAAAATGGCATTGACTTTGATAGACTACCTGCAAACTTGCTACATTAGGATGTACTTGTTGAGCAAATTCATTCGTTTATTTTGATTTCTTTGTTAAAATAGTCTTTACTTGAAGCGCGCCTATCTACAGCCCTACTTAATTTAATCATGGCACTATAGCCTTCAGATGACATGCAACCACTCCAAGGGTCTCTACTTGAAACTTGCTTAAGTACATCGCTAGTTAAGTTGTTCATATCATTATAGCCTTCAGACACACCTTTGTTTGTGCTTAAAAGCAAACCACGGGCAACAAAAATACGTTACTGTCGGTTACTTCATTATATTGCTAGTTAGAAAGCAATGTACACATTTTGATTGTGTCCTGTTGTCTTTTCTGCAGTTGTTTTAGGGTGAATAGTGCGTCAGTGCATCCTCAATTTTTTTCGGAACCCCATTTGAGAAATCAATGAACTGTATTTCTATTATTGGTCTGAGCCTTTTTTCCCCATAATTTTGGCATATAACTTTCATACGTGGCGGAGACCTCCATATTGATTGCAGTCTCTTTTGCTACCTTTCTTTTCCAAATTGGTACGACGATTCCCTGTGTCCAGTTTTATGGGGCTTTCTATTGGTGCCATGCTGAATTGAATATTCTTTGCAGCCTTGTAACTCCTGTTTTTCCTACTGCCGCTGTTATTTCTTTGGTATGTTGTCTATCTGTGGTTCTTTATTTCGTGGTGTATACTTGATTACTTCTTCGATTTCCTCATTCATGATTCTGGATTCAGTGTTTGTGCATTCTTGTGTGGTTTTTGTTGCGTTATTGGTAGTTGGTGGATATGTTCAATAGGTCTTCGAAATATTCTTTCGATCTCTGTTTCATGTGTTGTTTATTTGACATTGACTGTCTTTCTTTGCCATTTATGAACTCAGTGTGACAGTGGTTTTATTTTCTCGCTACTTTCTACTGCTTTGTAGAAGTTTCTTGTGGTTGTCTTGAATTTTTGCTTAGCTTCTTTGATCACATTAAAAAAATTATTCCACACTAAGTCATATTTTTTTTTCATATTCTTCTTGGTCATTTTTCTCCATTCAATCTTTTTCTTTTGTCTACATAAACGTCCTAGACATTACGATAGCCCACACATTTCTGTGTGGTAGTCCCTAGCGTCGGTACTTTTTATGTGGAAACGTAAGTCCAACTTAATGGTCAAAGTCGTTTTAACAGCTTCCAGCATGATTTAGTATGATGCACTGGCCTTCATTGTTAAGAGTTGGTCTTTTCTGTTCACTCTCTACTGATTGCAATTCTTTAGCATTGATGTGGTGAGCACTGGCCCATGATTCGTCCAAATATGCATCATAGCCTTGACTCCACCATTCACGGATATGATCCAGGTATTTGCTTTGGACAACTATCAAACGTTGTTTTTCACAAATAATATTCCTGCCGCCTACAGTTTTCCTGAAAGTCAAGCGGGCGGCTCGTACAATTTTCGATAGAGCAAAAAAAAAAGTAAAGTGCCCCGTCAAGTCAAGTGGCGTATAGGGAATATGGTGTTAGTGACCATTACTTTTAAAGAACTTCGGCACACGATTTTTTGGGGTAATGTTGTCGGTGGTGTTGCCCGCTCCGCTTTACTTTCCCAGAAAAAAATCCAATACCTATTTATTGATGGGTGAACCCGGAAGCCGTCGATTCGACGTTGAACGGAAAATGAGGAAAGAAAGAAAATGTATAAGGACTTTAAAAGCATGACGGTATCCTGCTATCGACATCATCATTTGTTTTCAGTTCTGGCTCTTGGGTTGTCCACCCTTACCCTGGAGCTATCAAAGTAACGAATATCCTCACTATTTTTTTTTTATGCTAAGAAGTGAATGCATTTATGAAAATGACAATAAGATTCATGAAGGGATGATAAATAACACAAAATAACATATACATAAAAACTATATATATATGCTGGCTGGAAGGCACATCAAGTGAAAAGAGGGCGAACACAGTATAATGTTTGGTAATGAGTAGTGTAAAAGATGGCACAAATATTCGCTTTTTGAGGCTGAAGAGGGTATAACACAGATTGTTTGAACAACTGTCCCACTTCTTCGTTCAGTGAATGTAAGTCAGGAGTTGAGGAACACTATGTATCAAAATCAATTCCTCTTCAATGCTGTAAAATTGTTAAAATTAAATTATTAAAACGAATTCAAAAATATTAGCTGTCGAAATTACCATAATCATCATCATCATTGAGTGCCGTCTCCGCATCGAAAGTTGGCTATCGTGGAGCGCCATTCCACTCTGTTTCTTGCTTTGATGGTGCAGATTGTCATAGGCTGACTTGTCCATCTTTTGATGTTACTCGTCCATTTTAGTCTTGGTCTGCCTCTGCCTCTTTTACCTTGTATTTTCCCTTCCAATATTACTTTTATTAGGCTGTTGTTTATTTTAACATGACCCAAATATTTCATGTGTCTTGCTCTAATTGTGTTTAGTAGTTCTCTTTTCATTTTTAGTTGTTTTAAAACTTTTTCGTTTGTTTTCTTTTCTTTCCATCCAATTCTACCTATTCTATAAATCCACATTTCAAAGGCTTACATTTTCTGTTCTGTTTTCTTGTCTAATGTCCATGTTTCTGCACCATACAGGAATATTGAGAAGATGTAATATTTTGCTATTCTTAGTTTTAGTCCTGGTGTTATTTGTTTTGATGTTAGTATATTTTTCATGGCATTAAAATTACTTTTTGCCATACCTATTCTTTTATTTATTTCAGTTGTACATTTTCCATCACTCGTTATAGTATGCCCCAGGTAGTTGTAACTCTGAACTGTCTCTAGAAGTATTCCTTCCACTTTGATATTTAATTGTAGGTCTTGAGAATTTTCTTTGTTTATGATCATGGTTTTAGTCTTTTTGATATTCATATCTAGTCCATATTTTTTGCTTGTCATGTTTATTACATTAAGTAATTGTTGTAGGTCTTTAGGATTCTCTGCTAGTAGAACGGTATCATCAGCATATCTTAGGTTATTGATTATCTTTACATAATGTTTAGGCCTGGCACCTCTGTGATGTTTTTTAAAGATTTGCTCAGTGTATAGATTGAACAAGCTTGGTGATAGGATGCATCCTTGTCTTACTCCTCTTTTTATATCAATGGGTGTAGAGTTCTTCTTGTTATATTTTATTATTGCTGTTTTCTCCCAGTACAAATTACATTTCAGTCGTATGTCTGTGTAGTCTATAAGTTGATTATGGTGTATTCTATCAAATGCTTTGGTGTAGTCTATGAAGCAGGCATATATTGGTTTGTTTACTTCTATGTACTTTTCAATCAATGTTAGTCACCTCTAGTGACTCGGCAGATGGTGCTCGTAAACCTGGGAGGGCCGACCATCTAAGGGCAGAGTCCCCCTACAGAAAAGACAACCTGCCGCCTTGCAAGAAGATTGGGGACAATCAAAGGCTAGGGAAAGCAAACCCGAATAAAATGCTGGCTGAAATCGGATGCACTGGGCCACTGGCGCAGAACACAGTGCAACGTATTAACGGGTGTTCAATCAGAGTGGATCTGGCGAACTCTACTTGTGATGTTCTGTCTGTGGGAGCGATCAACACACCTAGCCTGACAGCTGATTTCATGTGAGAGTCTGGAATCCTACTCTGATTGAGTCCTGATCGCAGAGAGAGAGAGAGAGAGAGAGAGAGAGAGAGAGAGATCAATGTCCTCATGCTGAATATGGCTTCTTTTGTCCCACTGTTTTTCCTGAATCCGAATTGCTGCTCATCTAATTCAGTATTAATTTTATTTGAATCCTTCCTTGTATAACTTTTAGTAAAATTGTTGTTACCTGCCTCATTAGGCTTATTGTTCTTAAATCACTGCATTCAACTGCACCATTCTTTTTAGGCAATGCAATGAAAGCTGATGTTTTTAGGTCATTTGATATGCTGTATCCTGTATGGTATATGTCATTGCATATGTATGTGATCACATCAATGCCAAAACTTCTAGTGCCTGTATCATCTCTATCTGTATATTGTCAGGTCCTGCTGCTTTTCCCTTTTACATTTTTTAATAGCTTTTTCTACTTCAGAGTTTAGGATTTATAGCTGGATGTACATTTTATAAATGGTTTTTTGTCCCTTTCGTCATGAAATAATTATGTTATGTATTCTTGCCATCTATCGATTATATCTTTGTTGTCTGTCAGCATTCTTCCCTCTTTGTTTGCAATACATCCGCTTCCTGCAGCTTTTTTGTCTTTATTAGTCATTCTTTTTATTTCTGTGTGCATTCCTCTTAACTTTTGTTTACTTTCCATAGTTTCGACTTCTAGACATCTTTGGTTGAATTTTCTTTTGCCTTTTTGCACATTTTTCCTATTTCATTATCAATTTCCTTGTATCTGGCAGTGTTTTTCGCTTGTCTTCTCTCTTCCATTTTTTCTAAAATGTTGTCAGTTATCCATTTTTGTTTTTTGTTACTTTCCTTTTTGGGTAAGGTGTCACAGGATTCTTGTATGCTATTTTTTATGCATTGCCATTTGGTTGCGCTTTTTCTTCAGGATTTTCTCTTCTGTACTGCTCAATCCATTCTTCTAGAAGCTTCTGATATGTGTTCTTTACTTGTAAAGTAAAGTAAAAGTTTCTTTTACATCTTTCTGATTTAAAACTGTTGTATCTATAGGTATTGCTGAACTAGAATTTTATTTCTTTCTCTTTAATTTGATTTTCATTTTAATCATTACAGGATTGTGATCTGAATTAATATCTGCTCCTGGATAGGTTTTGGCTTTCTTGACGCTGTTCCGGAATCTGTCTTTATCATTGTATAATCTTTTTGATTAATCTTTCTATCTCCAGGGCTTTTCCATGTGTATAATTTCCCTTTCTCTTGCTCAAAGTAGGTATTACATATTATCAGCCTGTTTTCTTCACAAAATTAAATTAATCTTTCTCCTCAAATTACCATAATAAATTACATTATTACGAAACAAATATATGTTGGTGTAAACTATCTAAAACAACTACGGTTATGTGATGGTTGTAGTTTCATCAGTTTTATACCGCCAGCTCTTGTAGAGTAATAGAGATAACCACAAATATAAAGTACTATGCGGGGCCACAAGTAGAGCTGAATAGGACATGTAAAATAAACACAAAATAGCATCTAACAGTTTAATTAGTGAAGAGACGAGAGAAAAAACGAAATTTCGGCAAAAATCTTCATAGGGTAACAAAAAAAAATATACAAAGATAAAAGCGATACGCATTACTATGGTAAAATATATAACAAAATATAAACACAAAAGTCCAACCCTGAGCTGAAAAAAGGAGTCAAACAGTGGACAATTATAAAGGAGATCTCATACGGATAGATGAAAAAAGTGCCCTAAACGGGTACAATGAAAGGGAGAAAAAGCGAAAAAAAGAGAGAAGACAGGGGTGGCAAAGCGGAAGGAGAGGAGGAGTGAGAAGGGCAGGAGAGGTAAAAATATGATAAAGCTGGTGGAATAAATATAGAACACAGGAAAGAATGGGAGAGTAGGCCAGTGATTAAAGAAAAGAATGAAAAGAGTTTAAACCTCTTGGATGGAGAGTGCCATTACGGTCTATGAGCCTGTTCTTCACAGCGAATCAACTGGGGGTATCAAAAGAACAAGATACAACAATGTCAGTAACCCGGAAGTCATCAGAAGTATGATGGCCTGGCGAATCGCGTTCGATGTTATGTAAGTACACGTGCCCTATCCCCTAAATGTCGACATGTCTGGCAAATGTCTTTGGACAACGTTGGCACAAGGTGGTGTTCATCAGATTATAGAGTAGTAGATTGATTGATCTGTTTCTTCAAATCCAACCGCGCCTAAAGTTCTCTATGTACAAACATCAGTTAGTGCTCATATTTTTCTACCATCGGTAATGTTTTGGACAATATGTTGAAGGCACAACCAGCCTACAATAAACGTTTGCGAGAATACCAGACATATCTGTCGACCACGGAAAAGATGGATCGATGAAATATTAGAAACACTAGGAAATATAACAGCAGCAGAGGCGAACAGAAGAGCAAAATACCGCAAATTATATCTCCCCTCGACGCTGAAAAGCAAATGAGGAAGGAAAGATGAAGAAAATAATGTTTTGGGCAAGATGTTCAGCACTTCACCATTTCCATATATAAAGACATTTTCGGTAACTCATTTAAGTTTGGGTGAACCTAAGCCGTCGATCTGGATTAAATCCCCAGCTCAAAAATACATCAGTGCTCTTCTGTGATTAGCAGTTCCGTGTATACCCAACATTTTTCATGAAACTGCTGATTTGATTGTTTATCTTTCTCTCAATAGGTAACACATTTTTATTGCGTGATGATGTAGACGAGAAAATTGGAACAGGGCAGTGTCAGGCAGCTATAAAACAACACCAGTGTGGCATATGTTTGTCTCAACACTGCAGCCCGCCGACGCCTGCCGTGTAGCGCGATGTGCATGCGTCATTACGATGTTTCCGGAGGCGCGACTAAAATTACTATCACAGTGTCTCGCTATATGATACGTTGCCATGACAACAGGTCAGATAAATATTGATGCAAGATCTATAAAACTTCAACTGCGTTGCTATGAACAATGCAAAATACATGTTTTTATCTTATGTGTGTATTGATGAAATAAGTGCTTTTTCATCAAGTGTAACCACGATGTTATTGTTCACAAAAAACCTTCATGTAAAAATGTTTAGCAACATAATATTAAGTATATATATGTGTGTGGGTGTGTGTGTGTATGTGTGTATTTTCAACAAAAAGAAGCAGGACAAAAGGTTTACAGGATGTGCTTGCTCTGTCTAAATCCCCCATACGCTATGAACTCCAGGCTCTTTGGGACAATTTTACTATTGACTATCTTTCTTCCCCTCCCCTCCCCCCCCTCCCCCCCACCCCAAATTTAAAAAAATGACAAAAAATAAGTTTGAGAAACATGAAATACATGCGAAAAGCTATTCAGACTTGGACAAAGCACGGACATGTAACAAATAAAACCATTGAAATGAAGATTTATAGAAAATTAGGAGGAACTTTGTAGTTAGCGAAGTAAACAAACAATTAAGTTTAGAAAGAACTGAAAATGAAGAAAGAACTATTGTAATACATTTCGAACAAAGCACTTGCAATTTGCTGGCACATAACGAGAAATCATAGCTAATGATAAATTATCTTTGAAGGGGAAGTATAGAGCAAACGACTTCGAGGCAGACAAAGACAAAACTCAACAGACAACCTTAAGAAATGGATAGAAGAACTTACGACAGCGTGTAGCAACAAGGCAAGATGACAGGGTGAAAGGGCGCTTCATGGTGGCAAACCTCCGATGCGCTGATGGCACAAGACATAGATGATTACTATCATTTGTGTGTGTGTGTGCATGAATGCAATATCAAGACCGGGCCATTGTTTTTTTCCGTGCCTTATTTCAGTTTGCATCATTATTTGTATTTACTTTATTTTTTTAAAAACCATAATACTCCAATGTTTACTGATCTTTTTTTAGAACGATTAAATAGGATATGGGGACCTAATTTTAGCATCATTTCCTGCATAAGATTATTTCACATTACAGACTTTTTCACGAAATAACTGTATTAAACAATAAAATGCATACTTTTGTTAAAACGCATATTTTGACATTTAAAATAGCACATAATTAGATGCAATGGACCAATAATCAAAGTTTTCAAATAGTAACCCGAAGTAAAAGTAGCACAAAGTTAGAAATTAAAACGACGGCAACAAAACAAATGATTATCTATGGAAGCAGTGAATAGACCAAATAAACATAGCACAAAAAAACCTAGTAAAACTGAAGAAAATTAAGTGCAACAAAAAATAAATCTAGAAAACTACAAGAGGAAGTCTAAAGATAGGTTCTACGACTTACATGCATTCTAGAACAATGACAGATAACACGATGAGAAAAGTTCCTGCAAAAAATGTGGTTTTAAATGAATTGGTGCGAAAGAAAATGCACACAAGACGATTATAAATGACATTTTGAGAAAGATTCCTACACAAAAGATGATCATAAATGATGTGGTTAGATTCCTGCACAAAAGATTGTTATTAATGATGTGGTGAGACAGATTGCTGCACAAAAGATTGTTATTAATGATGTGGTGAGACAGATTGCTGCACAAAAGATTGTTATTAATGATGTGGTGAGACAGATTGCTGCACAAAAGATTGTTATTAATGATGTGGTGAGACAGATTGCTGCACAAAAGGTGATTATAAATGATGGGGTTAGACAGATTCCTGCACAAAAGATTATTATAAATGATGGGGTTAGACAGATTCTGCACAAAAGATTATTATAAATGATGGGGTTAGACAGATTCCTGCACAAAAGATTATTATAAATGATGTGGTTAGACAGATTCCTGCACAAAAGATTATTATAAATGATGGGGTTAGACAGATTCCTGCACAAAAGATTATTATAAATGATGTGGTTAGACAGATTCCTGCACAAAAGATTATTATAAATGATGGGGTTAGACAGATTCCTGCACAAAAGATTATTATAAATGATGGGGTTAGACATATTCCTGCACAAAAGATTATTATAAATGATGTGGTGAGACATTCCTGTACAAAAGATGATTATAAATGATGCGGTGGGACAGATTCCTACACAAAAAGGTGATTATAAATGATGTGGTAACAGATGTTCCTGCACAAAAGGTACTCATACATGATGTGGTGAGACAGATTTCTGCACAACAGATGATTGTAAATGATGTTTTGATGAAAGATTCATGCACAAAAGTTGATTATAAATGATGTGGTGAGACAGATTCGTGCACAAAAGATTATTGTAAATGAGGTTTTGAGAAAGATTCCTGCAAAAAGGTGTTTAAAAAGTATGTGGTAAGAGATGTTCCTGCACAAAAGATGATTATAAATAATGTGGTAAGAGATGTTCCTGCACAAAAGATGATTATAAATAATGTGGTAAGAGATGTTCCTGCACAAAAGGAGATTATAAATGATGTGGTGAGATATATTCCTGCAAAAAAGATTATTATAAATTATGTGGTGAGACATACTGTACAAAGGATGATTATAAATGATGTGGTGAAACAGATTCCTGCACAAAAGGTGATTATAAATGATGTGGTAACAGATGTTCCTGCACAACGGGTGCTTATAAATGATGTGGTGAAAAAGATTTCTGCACAACAGATGATTGTAAATGATGTTTTGGTGAAAGATTCATGCACAAAAGTTGATTATAAATGATGTGGTGAGACAGATTCGTGCACAAAAGATGATTGTAAATGAGCTTTTGAGAAAGATTCATGCAAAAAGGTGATTAAAAATTATGTGGTAAGAGATGTTCCTGCACAAAAGGAGATTATAAATGATGTGGTGAGATAGATTTCTGCAGAAAAAGTGATTATAAATGATGTGGTAAGATATATTCCTGCACAAAAGATGATTAAAATGATGTAGTAAGATATATTCCTGCACAAAAGATGATTATAAATGATGTAGTAAGAGATATTACTGCACAAAAGGTGATTATGAATGATGTGTTAAGAGATGTTCCTGCGCAAATGATGATTGTAAATGAGGTTTTGAGAAAGATTCCTGCAAAAAAGGTGATTAAAATTATGTGGTAAGAGATGTTCCTGCGCAAAAGGTGATTATAAATGATGTGGTAAGAGATGTTCCTGCACAAAAGGTGATTATAAATGATGTGGTAAGAGATGTTCCTACACAAAAGGTGAATATACATTATGTGGTGAGACAGATTCCTGCACAAAAGGTTATTATAAATGATGTGGTGAGACATTCCTGCACAAAAGATTATTATAAAGGATGTGGTGAGACTTATTCTTGCTCAAAAGATGATTATAAATCATGTGGTAAGAGATGTTCCTGCACAAAAGTTGTTCATAAATTATGTGGTGAGACAGGTTCCTGCACAAAAGATGGTTATAAATGATGTGGTGAGACAGATTCCTGCACAAATGATTATGTTTATGATGTGGCAAAGAGATTAATGCACAAATGGTGATTACAAATGATGTGTTGAGAGATGTTGGTTGGGTGGTAGGTTTGTGAGGTAGGTTCTTGCAGAAAATGTCATTATGGATAATGTGATTATGTTAGTATAAGCGGAAAAGGTGATTATAAATGATGTGATGAGAGAAGTTGCTGCGCAAAAGATTAATATATATGAAGTAATGAGAGAGATTTAGTGCTTAACTGTACGTACAATAAATATGGGTAGTTAGTGCATGGATTGGGCGGGCACTGTTAAGACTGTCATAATCATCATTCTTATGCAAGCATTGATATCTTCAGTTGATATACAGTGCTTCAAACATTTGTAAACAATAACTTCCTTAAACTGATCGGCACTGCCACATATGACTATAAATATTCACTTCTTTAGATTATCAACCCTGTTTGATATATATATATATATATATATATATATATATAATATATATATATTGGTTATTGGTTATGGAAGGCCTCGGTATCACTGCAAACGAATTAAAATCCATAATTGCTCAACCGCCCGTGCCAGTGGAATCATCCGAATTACTAACACATCTCCCAAACAAAGAAAGGTAACTGTAGTCCCCATCGTAGCACTCTCAGCACACGCCAAAAGACATAAGGCGAAATGGCGCAGAAAGTGAACACAGCCAACTGCTCCCTGTCATACGATAGCATCATTCATCGTAAACAAGCGGGATATCGAAACAGGATCAAAACGGATGAGACACACAGCTCACGGTGTGCACAGAGCACTTAACTCAGTAGCTCCTGCAACAAGCCGGACTTGGAATATGAGGAAACTGCAAGAAGGAACACTTTTCAGACATAGCCTTCAATGGTTCCTGCCGCCTATCCACCATATACCATGGAAGTTCGCGTCTCCCGAAAAATATATATATATATATATATATATATATATATATATATATATATATATATGAGCATTCACTTCTTGAGCTGATCGACACTGTTTCTTACAATTTGAATGTTCACTTCTTAAGGTAATCGGCACTGCAACTGCATACTTATGAGAAAGACTCTTGCCAGCTCTTAATAAAACACCATCGTTCTGAATGAATATGACAAATATTGACAAACGCTGTAAACATACAATAATAAATGCCTCAAACGGGAAATTAAAGTATATTTCTCTGAAACCCCATGCAATAAAGAGAAAATAAAGGCACACGCTAACACATAAAACTAGTTCTGAAATGTCAAGAGAAGCCAAACGCTAGGGATGTAGTTCTTAACATATACACACTGATAATATGCGCAGGAGCACAACGTAAGAAAAAAACAGTTCAACTTAGCTCGAAAATAGGCGAACTGAAAAAAAAAGAAAGATTTCAACTGTATTTTTCTTTAGTAAACTTATGAAACGTTCCCCTACAAGAACACATTAAAAGAACCATCCTCTGGTTCGTTTAACTGTTGTGAAGATTATCGTCATAAAGAACAAACCGACGTCGATAAACCAATAAATATGCTGAAGATTGTAAATATCTCTTACACAATCAAGTGTGCAAATGTTAACTTTCCTATAGACAGTTTATAGAGACTGATACGAATGACAAATAAATTGCACATGTATTAGAAGATTTAAATAAAATCAATACATAAAGCAACGATTACATTACAACTTTGCATACAAAATGATTATGCTGTTAGACATGACAGCTCAATTTACAAAATGTATCCATAGTCATGCACTGTTAATACGTTTTGAAGAAACAAGAACCGAGGTGAAATCGAGTCTAAAAATCATTGAGCTAAAACATGATATTGGTGGACGGGTTACCTAAAGGATGGAAAATCATTTAAGAGCGTGGATATAATAAACGTGATAGATTTGAGTCTATTCCAGTTGGTCTCGACGCAAGTATCAGGTACTTAATGGTCTGAAACGCTCGCTCTAGTCATCTACTTCTAATGATCCCATCAGAGAGTGTGCCCATGAATGACGTAGGCACCAGTTTCCACTCCTCGCCAAAGTTGATATTTGTAAGCCCACAGAGCTGTTTTATGACATCTTCTGCTCGGCCCGTCCATGATTTGCCTCTTTTTAGCCTGACACATCTCCTTGTGTTGAGCTCGTGGTTCAATGGATGCTCTTTATCTGCATTTATCATCAGGTATGCCCGTGCCCTACAGATCTTGATTCTGTCATCCATGGTTGGAATGTCAAGAAAATACATCACTGCTACACAATAAGTGTCCCTCGTACACCCCAAGATAATGTGCATAGCTTCATTATGTATCTTCTTCTCCAGCCTATAAATTCTCAGGGCATACTCGATTGGTGCGAGGACTAGTCCCTGGAACAGAAGGGTAAGTAGCTTCTGCTCGATGTTGACAGCTGCCATGACCTTCAAGGCGGCTAATCCTTTTCGGGATTTTGTTATCACATGATCAACGTGGTCCGAAAACACAGGCTGCGAACAGATCAACTCCGAGGTATGTCATCAACCTGTCATTGGTCACCTCATCAGCTCTCATGTCATCAGCAAAAGTCATAGTTTTCCCGTCCCATCCAGCTGTTGTTCCACGATCGTTATTGTGTACACGTTAAATAGAACTGGTGATATGGTGAGTTTTGTGGCAGCCCTGGACAAATAGATGTAGGCTAGGATGATCAAATTCCACATCTGAGTATCACCTTCCTATGAAACGGTGCTGCAGCGATCTAGCTAATGAGGAAGGGGTGCACCGTCAGTTTATCCAGTAGCTTGCCCTCAGTGTTCTACGTCGTGCTAATTCTGTAGGCACTGATCTAAGAATGGTCCATGTTTGGCTTAGGTAGCGGTAGTAAGTAGCTGTGTAGCCACTCCTCCTTAATCTGACCACTCTGAATGCTGGCATTAAACTCATTGGCCAGTTTTTTCAAGTTGTCGTCAGCTAAATCGCCTATGTCGTCGTACCGACTACAATCTGGACAAGGATCTGTGTTGTGTGATCTTGTGAAAATCTACAGATTTTATTGTGACTAACGAGAAGTTTTCAGCAGAACCTAACGACTCTATAATAAGAGTACCCTAGTCATAGTCACTTATTTATTAGATCCATCAGTCAAATTTAGGTGGGTGTAATCTTTAAAAGTTAGGTAACTTACTTGGTTAGTTATAGTCCGTTCAAAATTCATAATCACACCTGAATTAGTTTTGCGTGATAACCGTTTGTTATTTTGCTTTCAAATTTTGCATGCAATCTTAGAATATTGATGACGTTATAGAAATATTTTTTGCTCTGAGAAATTTGATCTAGTTTAAAAATGTTCTTCTTTAGTCTATATTAAATTCACCCTGTTCGAATTTGACACCATTTTAGGATATATACATTAATATGGTGCGGTCGTTCACGTAAAATAGTTTGGCTATTGCAGAAACACTAACTTCAGGAAAACCCCATGCACATAACTGAATTGTTATTGAACGATGCACCACGGCCTTGGCATTAATTACCGAAGGGAAGGCGTATCTTTATTAATTTTGTGAAGACTCAGTAGACAATTTGTTGACTTTAAATACCAACATTTATATCTAAATTACAATAAGTTTGAAATGCAAATTTATAACTATGCAAAGGTTACTTTTTACTATATCAGCACTTCCTTAGGGAATCCAAGATGGGGCATTTATATTGTGATATTAATGACCCAGAGAGACGAACGCAACTCGCGCTTGGTCTTAATCGTCATTTTCTCGTTGGATTAAACAAGACTCAGAGTGCACTCATGTCAATCAAGAAAGGAAAAAAAGTCGACAGCTTTAACATGGATGTCATAAAACGTGAGATATTGAAAATGTTTGCTAATAATGTACTTGTTACTCTCAGGAATTTGAAAATAAAATTGCATGCAGACTGCAATATTGACATTTCTAAAAGTAATCTATGGAAGATTGTGCGAGGAGCCGGCTTTACTTTAAGAAAAACTGTTTGGGAGCAGGAATATTATTTGTGAAAAACCACACTTGGTCATTGCTCGAAGCAAATACCTGAGACAGATCCGTGAGCGGCGGAGTGAACGGTATGATATTGTATATTTGGACGAATCATGAGTCAACGCACACCACACCTATGCTAAAGAATGGCATTCAGTAAATGGCAAACTCAAAAGAACAATTCCGAGCAGCAAAGGCCAGCGCATTATATTAACGCATGCTGGAAGCACTGAAACGGCCTTGTCCATGATGCGGGACTTATTTTCCAATCAAAAAGTACCGACGGTAGGGACTACCATACTGAAATGAATGGAAACATTTCAGGCACTGGTTGGAGAACGATCTTTTACAAATCCTGGAGAGACCTTCATGCATAGTCATGGATAATGCATCATACCACAATGTCGTATCAGAGGAAGACAAAGTGCCTACTGCATCAAATACAAAAAGCAAATTAGGACATGGCTTGCGAATGAAAATGTCAAATTTGACGACACATATTTAAAACCCGAATTGTTACAACTTGTGAAGAATACGAATAAGAAAAAGGTGTACCATGTTGACAAAATCATTGAGAAATACGGCCACACCTCTCTTCGACTCCCTGCATATCATGCAGACCATAATCCAATCGAACTTGTCTGGGCTCACGTCAAAGGACAAGTTGCAGAACAGAACAGGACGTTTAAATGTGTGATGTTGAAGTTCTGACACGCGAGTCTCTCTCAAAAATAGACATTCCGTTCTGGAAGAAGTGTGTTGAACATGTGCTGCGGGTGAAGATGAGTACTGGAAACGAGATGGATTACTATTTGTCCAGCCAGTAATGATTATCAACCTCTTGGAATCGTCAGATTCGGAATGATTAAAATTAAGATGAATTCAATTCCAGCTGCAGTTAGGACGTCCTGGGGTCTAATGGTGACCGAAGGACAAGACTAATTGTAACCAATTGAATTCATGTTTGCAAATACACATAACGAACAACACCCACAATTAAGCACTATGTAGATACGCCTCTGACAAGAATTGCAGTAAACTGGAAAATTTAACACGATTACTGTAAACTCTAAAATTTGAATCAACTTGTGTGATATCGTCATAAAAGATCAAAGGAATTCGCTGATGTGCAAATCTGTTGTGTTTGTGGAATAAAAAATACCAAAATCTTTGCGTCATCAATATTCTAAGATTGCATGCAAAATTTGAAACCAAAATAACAAGCGGTTATCACGCAAAACTAATTCAGGTGTGATTATGAATTTCTGACGGACTATA